>CM034358.1:50809600-51409600 GCA_019925275.1 Mytilus edulis
CATCAAATCACATCCTTTCCGATCCCTTTTACCATGTGAAATTTACTTTCTTATTATTCTCTTTTTTTCACAAAAATGATATTTTTCGCTTAAATGTTGGACAATATGGATTTATCAAATGTATATACAGTTTGACTTGCATATTTTTGTAGTTCAAATTTCAATAGGGTTGTTTTGATTTATTGATTTGAAGCATGTTGAAAGTTGGGGTTTCTTAAGGTGGTATTTCTTCTTCTTCTTTATGTAAATCCCTCCAGCGTTGGAGCACACACAGCTAGCTGTGTTCCCTTAACGGATTAGTTTTTAAAAATGTTAACATATCCACAAGTTATTCCAAATTGTAACAAAATCCTCCACCAGAACGTTGCACATGCACAAAATTTATTTACAGAAATGTACATATTATATACACGGATTACCCATTCATTATCCAGGTACATAACACTACAGGGAGATAACTCTGTAAAATCAGCTGAACGTTTTAATTACATTCCATTGTTAAGGGAATATTAAGCTTCTCAATGATCAAAATAAGTTTTTTCAAACTGCTATATAACCAGTGTAATTTTTCTGATCAAACGGTTGGTTCAAAATTTTTTAAATTTTTACATATTTGTTAAAGTGTCAAAGTAAATACTTTGACAAAAATTTATGAAAATTAAATGAGTTAAATTCATATTAGTGAAAGTGTTGGGTACCACCTTAAAAACCATTATCTCCAGGTGAAGTTTATACTGTGCTATGTTCTCATTGTGTCGACTAGGGGGTTCAAATCGAAGAATTTCACCCGAGAGTCTTGTGCATATTTTGCATACCTTTTATAAGGGGAGATAATAAATAACTGAGATGAATATTTTCTTCACATACACTTGTGTGACAATACAATATAAAGCTAATTTAACCTTTTATATTGACTATTTGATTTGCATCGATTTGGTATGTTTGTTTTGACTCTATGAACTAGGCGTGGTTTGATTGTCAATTGAAACATATCGTTGTAAATAAACATTCAATTGATATTTATTGCGAATTTTTTATCCATTAGGCAGATATGTATACGTAGGTAAGATAATAAATTTTCTTTAAGATTCGATGTTGCTCTGAGTGTTATTGACAAGCAGTTGTCAAGTTTGTCGTCTCAATTCTAGTGCCTATGTCACAAATATTGCTTGCCTGATTCGTGGCCATAGGATAAAAACTGTATACATTCAACAGGAAATTCTGTAAATGTAATTTTTAGCTTTTTTAATTGAAAGAGACGAAACATGAATAAATCAAATGCATTTACCATTTTTCTGGTTAATTTTCGACTTTTTACAGTAAAATTACTTCCCGTCGATAAAGTTTTACAAGAACAAATAGGTTTAACAAGGGCGGTTAGCTTGCTTGTTTAACAGTACATTCGACTATTTGTTTGGCTTTAAGTGCATAATGCAATATGTGTGACAAATTTGGCATTGTCTTTCAAATATGCCATTCTGTTAAAATAAATAATCAAATTAGAACATATAAGTTTTAATAAACTAGAAAGAGAAAGCTTTGCTGTTAGACTATTCATAGAATTTGTATTTCACCGACTGTGACTCGTAACCGATAGTGTATATATATATAATTTGGAACGTTACGGGTGCCACTTGTAGAGCAGGAGTCGGTTTCACAAAAACACTTTTGATTAAGATTGATTTTGGGTATAGAGGGCAGTATACTGAATTGTTCATGACTTACGTTCAATCTTAGTTGTAGGTATTTTTGTGAAACCGAATCCAGATGTGCTTAACTTTCCGGGGCAATCGCCCCCAGATGTTTCAGGGTTCGTGCCCAGTTATTTTTTTTATAATTAGGTGTTGTGAGTGTCTTTCGTTTATCGTTGTTTTGCCAAGGCGTTGTCAGTATCTCTCGATTTTTTAAGTTTGAAGGTTTCCTTATTAAACAAATATCATCTTCCGCCTCCTCTTAAACAATTTTTTTTTTCTCTTTTCTTTTATACATTTTCTTATGTGTTGCTTTTTAATAGAGGAAAAAGATTCCAATTACATGTTTGACCTTGTGCAAATGACAAAATTAATATGAACTGCAGACAACCTGCTTCCTCGTTTCAGTTTTTCAAACGGTCGTATCACAAATTTTTTTTTGTAATAGTTATACTCAGATAGTATAAAGTTAGAAATTTAAACAGATAGGATTTAGCTATATTTCTTTATCAGTTTTCTTTGTAGTGTTTTGTGAACTTCTTTGTTTGCTGAACGTCTTCAGGATGTTTACCATAGCGTTGTCAGATTCTCTCAAATTTTGATTTTTGAGGGTCTCTTTATTATATGATCTTCCGTTTCTTTTTAATAAACATTTTTTCTTAAAATTATACTTTATGTAAGGTATTGTTTGATAGAGGAAACAGGCTTTAAATGCATTTCTGACCTTGTGCAAATGACAAAAATTAATATGAACTGCGAACAACCTGCTTCCTCGTTTTAATTATATAAAGGATCATATGGCAAATAGTTTTTGCAGTACTCAGAAAATGGTAATTTAAAGTTAAAAATATAAACAGACAGGAAACTATAAAAATATAAATACAAATGGTTATAAGTCATTCAAAAAATATAATAAATCAAAAACCGAAATCCGCAATAAAAACCACATAATTTTTCATAAAATGCATTCTTGTAAAGTTAACACCTCGGTCACAGGTAAAAACTACAAAGACAACGTATTATAAATCTATATAAATTTGTCATTTTCCACTAAAATACCGACAATTGTACACACACCTATAGTTTTGATGGATATAAGTTTAACAGTCACTTGTCTTTTCTTGTTTAACATGTTAAAGTGACACCTATAGAGAGAAGGATTTGTATTGTTTACCTAGTAACATATTTGTAATCTTCGTGATGAAATATGGTTATATGCATCATAAAAATTAGTCATTTTCAAACTTGGGAAGTTCTTTTTCTGTCCTAGCGAACGAAGGTAAATTCTTATTTTCACATTTATGCATGCAGCCTTATATATCCGATCTTTAACAGGATATAGTATGTGATTGATACTAGTGTAGTTTTATCTACTTAAACTTGATACCACATATATTTGCAATTTTAGATTATTAGATCTGTCACGAAACTTTTGAAAAGGGAGGGGGTGTAATTCCACAAAAAGGGTGGATACTTTCTCAACCCAACCCCCTTGAATGCGCCGCTGAGGCAGTTTTGCTTTTTTCTATCGCACAGGAGACAAGGTTACTTTTGAAAATGTGCAGTTACTTATAAGAAAACTCTTGTAAATATTTTTTTACTTTCATTAACCAAGAAGCTTCTTTCGGTGATCTGCATATGAAAAAATGTCTTGGAACACGTGGCGTGCCCCTCAAGACGTGCCCGTACCTATTTATCTAACAATTATAAATATTTTGGTGTGCCTGGTCTAATTTAGGTGCATAATAAAATTTCACAAAACAAATTCCTTTCATATTTACGTCAAAGATCTTATCTTGTAATTTTTATTGATAGTCCATATTGCATATACATGTACATGTACTTGTTATTAAAAAGGCCATATTTCATATACATGTACTTGTTAAAAATATGTATGATCATTGCTTTGACCGGTAGTTTGAGTATTCATAATTCATTCGGACACTCTTTGTGTGAAAAGGACATTTAAAATGTGATTGATCAGCGAAATAAAATAGTTCATAAGATTGAAATGACATTTGTAGTACAAAGCAAACGATATATTATAAAAGGTTTTTTTTATACATTATATAGTGTCAGTTCATTCATGATGATAAAAGAGTGACTCATTATATTAATTCAATTGTTTTATGAATGTGTATTTAACCTATTTCCATAAATTATAGTATTGTCATGTTTGTATTTGTTTTACCTCGCCCTAGCTACTATACATTCTAACTTTTTATAGCACATTTTAATTACATTGCAATGTCTGTCTTACTCAATTTTATGACTAAACAATCCAAAGAAATGTACCGAAATTCGAATTTTTGTCAACTTCGGTGTTAAATTTTAGGTGCATAGTTACTCCTTTAGTACAGTACTACTTAAAAGTTATCAAAGGTTTATAATTTAACTTGTTTAATACGCCAGACACGCGATTTGTCTACATAAGACTCGTCGGTGACGCTCAGATCAAATAATGCTAAAACTGTCAATAGTTCCAATCTGTCCATCTGTTTAGTTTCAATTCCATAAACGCATAATCATCAATGTTTGTTTAAACAGTATTTATTAATTAAATATACAAGAATAAAATATTACAATGTTCTGAACGAATTCAGAAAAAAGGTATTCTTTCAATTTACATGTTACACACTTACAAGCCTAAAAAAGACAGTAAGATAAGCCATTAATATAATTCCCGATATCACAGACATTTAGCATGAAGACAAGGTCTTGGACTTGACTTTTTACGTTGACTCTTGAAATCTATTGGTTATTCTTGTTTTGTGTCATGCGCGTGATTCCAATATCTTCATTAATTTTGAAATCGGTTTAGAAAGGGACTTTACTCTCTGTTACTGTTATAACATACAACCAAAACACAAATATACACTAAACATTAAAGTAAATAATGAATTCTAGCATGAAGTCATGTCATCCTGCTCTTTAATGTTTATTTATATTTCAATCAAAACAAGTAATCATTTTACCGTTTGAATGTAATTATTTTAGTTGCGTGATGTTTTTAACGCAAATGGCAATGAAAAAGTCGTCAATAAAGTGTACGAAAACTAAGGATATTTATTAAGGAGCTTATTTTTAATTTCACTGAATCGACAGGTAAGCATGCATCAATGAATAATCAGCGATTTTATGAGAATCTATTTCAATTGCTAAAAAAGATGTTTAGAATGGAAACGAGGAATGACGGTGTCAGAGACAACAACGAGAACAAAGAGCATATCACAGCACAATGCTACTGATGGCTCATCAACGTAGCGAGAAAATCCTTCACCCTGATATATAATTTTTCAGCTGCCCCCTGAACAATAATGTATACAGGCAGAGAAATGGTAGCCATACTTAACTTTAAAACATAAAAATGATTAAAAAAAAAAAAAAATCACACACATACACACAAGACAGACAAAGGCTAGAGGTTAGTGATATGCGGAAATTGCATCAAATACTGTATATTTCTAGCAATCATTTTGTTTCTATGATTGTTCCGTACTTGCAAATTAGTCTATTGGTGTTATTTCTCTAGTAAAGCTATGCCAAACCCTTTGACTATCATGAATATTGCTCAAATTATTATTTCTGTCTAAATGTCTGAATTTGTTATTACTAATCATAATGGACACACTGTTTTGTACTATACACAAAAATATCAAGCTAGAGTTTACAAGTTGTTTATTTCTAAAATGATGTCTTTGTTTAATGTATATTTACATTATGTTTTGATATTCAAATGTAAACACCTTGCCCAAGGTTGATTTAATGGAAAATGAAGTTGATATTATGTATAGACTTATCTTCTATCAATATCAGTAACAGTTGGTGATAGTCAGTGTTATATATGATAATAGATATTAGGCTTGAATAAAAGTCATGCAACTCATATTGTGTTGTCTTCATTTTTTTCATTCAAATCATTGGGTCAATACCTCTGTTAGTGGACTATCAGTCCCCGATGGTATCATCAGCTCAGTAGTCAGTACTTCGTTACCGACAGGCATATTTATATTACAAAACTTTCTAATAATTTCTTAAATTGTCCGTTAATATTGATATTAATGTTGAAATTGTAAGACTGTTTTTGGGTTATATAGCTCTTTGACAACTGTTTACGTTCTTATACATTCTCGGCTTTCAAATAGTCGGCTTTGAACCTTTTTTTCGTTCATTGACACAAGAGATCAGTTCCACGCTCTTTGTCTCTTTATATAGGTTACACAAATTTTGGCAGTTTCAAAATACAACAAAACAAGGGTTAACCATCGACAGATATTAATGCGTAAACCAAAATATCATTCAAAAAATTGCTTGATCGCCTTTCCTGCTCATAAGGAGATAAAGCTTTATGAAGAATTTTGACGACTCATATAAAAAATAAAACATTTTCTTTTTATAAATAATTGATATAAAATGCATGTAACTTGTATATATAGATTGTTCATAATCCTATTTGAGCTGTAAAACTTGTTTTAATCAAACATTGCATTCAGCGATTTATACTTGTCAATTTATGCAACTATAATTATTAGTTAAATAATCAATTATTTACACAACAGTTGATAAAGTAAGAATTTATCAGGAAACGAAGGTTCCAAGATCCTAAGGCATAGTTAACCTTTGAAGAATTTTCCTATTCCTGTTTTGTCCTTTTTTGGTTATATACATGTAGATCGTTATAATGAGGCTACATTGTTTTAATAGTCGGGCTGTCCAACGTTCCTGATTAAGGTTAATAAAAAAAAAAAAACGCTTCGGACACATATCACTTATAAAGTGTTGTTATCACTTATCATTATCATCAAGTTTGACGTTCGGAACATTACTTAAACGGATAAGATGCAAATTATAACATCGAATTAATCATTAAATAATTTTGAGGTTAAAAATGCATTCTTCTTTTTTCATTACTAAGTTTTTACAGGCTTCATTCATACTCCTTAGAAGAATAAAATGTGCATAAGGCCTTTCATTCAATTATATGAATACGAAGAAGCATCATAACAAAGCTATAAGAGAACTTGTTTATTGATCCAGCATCATCATATTCTACCCCTGCGATCAATGTTATGTCTGTTTTAAATGCTACAGTCCACGTCAATATTAACCTTTCGCCTATCTCGACACACCACACCTAGGTGCGATCAAGTTCATATGTGTTCTAGCATACTAAATTAAGTTATTCTTAGCAACAGTGGTCATAAATCTTTATATCTTCATCTACTTCTCCTTTCAGATTCAAATTATGGCGAGACTGGACGTACCTTTGGTTTTTTGTGGCTCTATGTTTTATACAGGTAAGTTTTTACAGGTGAAAATTGAATTATTGTACACTTGTGCATTTTGATTCTTTTCTACGCATCTGAATGAAAAAGCAATTGACTTGATAAATAGATCGATAACGTTTATCACCTTATAACAAGATTGTATTAATCTTCATTGATTTGTATTTAATTTTCCTGACTGTTACTGTTTTAACATGTACTACATTTTTTATGTGAAAGAAAAAAGGGGGGAGAGTGGGGGTAACATGGATGTGTACATTTCATAAAATAACGCTTTTTTTATGAAACGTTTTTCCCACTTCTCACTTTTTTTCCCAGATTCTATCTGTTTATCACTAACTTCCTCTTTTCCACTGTTTTAACCCCAAATAATGATCCCACACACCCCTTTTTCAAATTCCTATATCCAACATTCACAAGCATATGTCATTAGAACATTGGTATCATTATCAGTCTCCATATAATGAATTCTCATTTAATTTAACTATCTAGGATTTAGAGAGAAAAAAATCATTAAGGGTGTACGTGTCTTTTTTTTTTTTTTTTTTTTTTTTTTTTTTTTTTTTATATCTCCCTCATTTCCCGCTACGAATTCAGTAAAACAGAAAATAGAGAAAATATTTACCATTACTTAGGAGAAAACACTTACTTTTCTCATCGAACGATTGCAATAACAAGTCAGAAGCGCTTTTTGTGTCATCAGGAAAGCTCAACGACCCCCTTTTTCTCCCGAAAGCCATGATAGTAATACGAATTAGAGAAGAATAAATTAATAGATAAATGAAAGGGGTATAGTATATTATCACTCAAAATGAAAAGATTTTACTGATTGATTGATTGATTGATTGATTGATAGGTTGCTTAATGTCCAGTGGCAAATATGAACTTTGTCCGAAAATAATTTAATGATTCATTCTATTTTTCTTCGCAATGTTAGATAGGAGTGGATATATATGTTTGTAAAAAGTATAGTAACACCGACAAGTGATTTTCAGTTTCCTGAAGTTTTGTTTTGCAACTAAAGAAGAAGAAAAACAAACTGAACTCCAAAGAAGTTCAAAACTGAACGTCCTTTATCGAACACAACTTCCTAAAGCACAAACACATCGAATGAATGTGAAACGACTATTATATTTCTGACTTAAAACTGTCGTTAGGAAATTTTAACATTCTAAATGTTTTTAAAACTTCATCATCTAGGCATAGATAATATATTCGTTTATATGATAGTGATGTTCAAAAGACCATGATAGTTATACGAATTAGAGAAGAATAAATGAATAGATAAAGGAAAGGGGTACATTAAATTGTCACTAAAATTAAAGGATATTAATTTTGTGATGATTGATTGGTGTTTAATTGCTTAACGTCTAGTGGCAAATATTTCATGCATGTTTAAAACGAGAACAAATTAACAATACATATTTTTTCATTCATTTTTTAAAATAAATAAGGCCGTTAGTTTTCTCGTTTGAATTGTTTTACATTGTCTTATCGGGGCGTTTTATAGCTGACTATGCGGTATGTGCTTTGTTTATTGTTGAAGGCCGTACGGTGACCTATAGTTGTTAATGTCAGTGTCATTTTGATCTTTTGTGGATAGTTGTCTCATTGGCAATCATACCACATCTTCTTTTTTATAGGTAGAAGACAGCGAACGTGGCTGCGTACTTGTACATCCGAGTCAAACACACGCCTCACTGGCAAGGGTGTTGTGACCGTATTTCTATTTCTTAGTCACCCTTTGAGATGAAACATTAGCAAAATAATGTAACCAATGAACGGATCATATTGGTTTTCAAAGTGACATTACTTTGTAACAAACCTTTAAGTTAGTTGTATGAGGATGTTATGAGATTGATCGCCTTCAAATGTGATACTGTCATGATAAAACTGTCAATCGATGAGAATAAGTTGTGCATTACAATATTATTTAACATTTATTTAGAAATTATATTATATCTAAAACTAATAATTAATTAATCATATTTGATATGAAAATAATTTTACATACAATGCAACATAAGTGAACATTAAAACGATGCAAAGACACGAAAATGCATGGATTATAAACAGTCTGTAACAAAATAAATGTCTATAAAATGTGTTGTGAAAGGTATGCATAACGATAGACAACGTTGTGAATAGCATTTCTCGAACAATATTAACATTTCAATGTACAGCTTACAAAGTAAACGTATGCTATGTGCATTTTGATTTTTGGAAACTAAAAACTATGCCAATCTTACTTTGGAAACCAGTAGCCAAGAAAATGTTATAGTTGTTTTGATCTCCAATACAAATAAAAACATTTTATGATATTGTTAAAGCTATTTTCTCTTTTTTTTCAGTTGTGCTTTTATTTCATCTCACTGCATTGACAGTATCTCAGTCTACTGCAGACAGCAGTACCAACACTACCATTGCACCAACTTCTGTGTACAACGGAAGTAATGTGTCTGTCACTGATAGTGAAGCAACAGAACTGTTTTCATCAAAATATCCATCATCTTCTGTTTCATCTAACAACATAGGTGAATCGATTTCGCCATCGTCATCATCCATGTTCATCGATTCAACATTAAATTTAAGTATCGCTATGTCGGTAAATTCAAGTATCGATATGTCGTCATACATATCATCTTCTAGTGCAGTGTATTCAATGACAGCCTCAAACAATCCAAATGAGACAATGTCTTTATCGGATAATCCTATGGAATCAAGTACATCCAACATGCAATTATCGAGTGACACAGCTACATCAACAAGTACAAGTGTAAATAATAAGAATTCAAATAATCAAATTAGTGCAAGTCAAACTATTACAGGTTCTTCACCTGATATGTCAATATCACAGACAACAGACATTGCAGAAACAAATAGCCCGATGGTATCTACAGGACTTAATCTAATGACAAGTATAGATTCATCACCATCGTCAACAGAAACTATCGAATCGTCTGAACCAATCGATTTAGAATCGTCAGTATCGGAATACCTCACATCATCCAACAGTGACGAAACGTCGTCAATATTAGCAACAGGAATTTCTGCTTTGACATCAGTTGGTAGTGAAATGACATCACCACCCATTGTAGAGGCTTCATCGTCAGTATTAACAGATTCATTCAAATCGGACATGCCAAGCAGCTCGGAAAAACCAGTATCATCAGATATTCAAAGTGCTCCGAGTAGTGTTTCTTCCCTTGGTATTGTACCATCGTCAACAGTTACCCAAACCACCAGTAGTTCTTACATTCAAGTATCGAGTTCAGTTTTACCGATGACGACGACGACGACGACAACAACAACAACGACAACGACGACAAAGCCACCTCCAACAACAACTTTAGCAGACGATATTGAATCATCAATAGGTAGGTACTGTTGTCAATATGATAGATATATATATATAACCTCAATAAAATGTATTCGAAAGTCGGGAGGGGGGGGGGGAGGGGATGGGCACGTCAATACTTAATTGATAAGGGATATCTCAGACCAGGGGTCTATTATTCTACACTATTCATATTATTTAGATCTTTAAAATGTATACCTATTCTTATATTGCGTAGGCAAAATTGTAACATTTTCCCGTATTAGTTGGGTTTTGTGTGGTGTTTTGAAAAAGTGGAATATTTAAGGCTAAGACCTATGTGTAATATTAACTTTACGGTGAGACTTTTTGCTTTGAAAAAATGATAAAGCTTTTCATATACAAGTAATAGGAACTTTATCGACCTTATTATATATTTTTGATAGTTTTCCCCATCTTCTAGTATTTCCATATTTTCGAGCTGGAAAAGGTGACCTATTCCAGCAGCACGTCTTATCACCTTGTACATAGAAATTGCCCCCCTCCCCACCACCCCCTCCCCGAGTTTACAAAAACAATCACAACCCCCATGCAAGTTAAATGGCCGTTCCCTTAGTTTTAAGCGTTTTCCTGATCTGATTTTTAAGTTGCTTTCTCGATATCTACTTTTCTTTTTTCATAGATTAACATCAGAAAGGGTAGCAGTATGTTAATGTACATACCTTTTATGTTCAGGAACTGCTTTATTGGTTGTTTATGTGTTTTTTTTTGTTAATCGGAGGAACGTATTCTGGATTATTATAAAAAAAAAAACGTCCGATCTTTTTACGAGTGTCTTTAAACAATCACATATTGTCTAAACATGAAGGTTTTAAACAGTCACACACACCCATAGATCCAAGAAAATAATACTTTATAATTGAGTGTGTCTAAAGCGAACTTCTGGATTCACCTTTACCAGTAACGCTTGAATGAATTGCAAACATTTGAAAGCCAAGGAAATACAGGAATCCGTGAGGAGCTTTATTATCAAAAACATAATTACCTAATCAATATACATGTATACTGATTAGGTAATTGAAAGGTCACCTTTACATTAGAGGGTTGGAACCAGATTTTCTTAATGATTTGAAAAATTATCAACGGAAAATTAAAAAAAATATGTACGTAGTTATAGTGTGTAACAGTTTTTTTCCCTTATAGATGGAAATACTTTATTCAATATAAGGACAAATTTAAATATCAACAGCAGTAGTTGTGAGAACTATAAAGTTGACGAGAATCTAAGGAACTTTGTGAGTATAAATCACTTGTATATGAATTGGCATAATTTCAATTATTAAAAATCGGGGTTATAATTTTCTAGAATTGTCAAATATATGGGGGTCAATCGTTATTTATTTGATAATTTTTAAACAGAATATGACGAAAACCCATAGCTTTTAGTAAGAACAGATTTTTCAGCGGCAACAGCTAAAATTTTTATAAAAGCCTTATATGTGAGATTACTGCTAATGGGGAATTATCTGATACTGGAATAAACGACAATTTTCAGGATGCTTACAATGCAAATCAACGTACGGCCTTTAGCAAAGATCATACGAAGCTGAAAATGGCACTGATATCAAAATGAGAACAATACATAGATATCAACTGTTATGAAAAAAGTAAAGCACAAAAATACTGAACTCCGAGAAAGGAGTAGGTTCAGTAAGACCCCTTTTTGGCCCCAAAATATAGCAGTTTTACAAAATCGTGAAAATGTAATTTTTTAGCTATTTACTGGAAAGTAGAATGCTTCTGCTACATACATATGGGCTGTTTTTGACAAAACAATGCACATATATCGGGTTCTAGCATCATTAAGTCATGCTTAATAACTGAAATCTTCACAATATTAGCATTTTATTTAATTTTAGACGGTTTCCGTCTTAAATGAAAGTGGCCGCATTCACGTTCATTCATAATATTGAAATGTAAGTTGTATTTGATGATAATACATAACATATATGTAGGACTCTAAAGTGCGCTGGGGACGCTCAAGTACGATGGTCACGCTAAAGTGCGATGGTCTACGCTAAAGTCCGATGCCTCCATACGCTAAAGTGCGAAGGTCCGCGAAAGTATAGACGTACTAAACGTAGTTGGATTTTGACGTTAACTATAAACGTCGGAAAAATTAAAGCCTCGGTCACACCTTACCGGATAGCTCGAACAGACGCCTAACGGATAACTTTTTTCAATCCGTTCATGTCCGTTAGACGTCCGTCCATAGCCGTTGCATGTCCGTTAAGCGTACGTTTTATCCGTCGACGTTCGTTCTATCTGGTGGAAAATTTTGAGCATGTTCAAAACTTTGAACGGACGTTCAACGGATGAAATGTCCGTTGAACGTCCGGGAGGCGTCCGTTTTGTACGGTACTCGTCCGTTTCGCTTCCGTTTTGTATCCGTTACCTGTCCGTTATACATCCGTTGGAGGTCTGGCAGATAAATTCATCAACGGACTTCTAACGGACGTCTAACGGATAAAACGAATGATGAACGGATCTGAAATGGATAAATGCCAATTGAAAATTTCGCGTCAGAAATGCCAATTAGATTTCTTAAGGTTCATGAATTCTTATTATTCATAATATATCTTCGAGTACAGGAACGTCTTCACAATCAAGCAGCTCTTATTCAGGCCAGACACTGCCCTTTGGTGGCATTTTGAAGAACAAACCAAAACCAGTTACACAGAAACATTTTGAATATTTATGCGATTTACATGTATTATTATTGTTGCCTTTAATTTTTCGTATATCTTGTTCATCCGTTTTATCCGGTACGCTTCCGTTAGGTGTCCGTTTAAGCGGTACTCGTCCGTTTGATGTACGTTCGACATCCGTTCTGTCCGGAACGTTTCCGTTTCTCGTACATTGCATATCCGTTGCAGGTCCGTTATGCATTCGTTAAGCGTCCGTTTTATTTGGTCAGTACATCAACGGACTCCCAACGGATAACAATTTTGTCAACGGACAACTTTTATTTTCATTCGTTAGGCGTCCGTTCTTCTTATCCGGTAAGGTGTGACCGAGGCTTAAGGTTCACATTTACCAGCGTAAATCATAAATTGTCCATTAAAATATCAGTGTGTACATTGTAGTAAAATACACTCGTTACGAAAAAGGGAAAGCTCGAACAACAACCCCTTTCTCTCGCATTTGAATTAAAGGCCCTCGTCCTGAACATGCATGAAATATTTATCACTGGACGTTAATCAACCAGTAATATATCCAATACGACTGAAATATAGTATTTTGTGACACCTAAATTACCTTTTAAGCAATTATTACTAGGTCATCTTCTAAATTTAGAAACAGTCGCATAAGACTACCGGTAAAGTAAAAGCCTATCGCATTAAATGTTATATCATAGCAAACTAGATTTTTCAAAAAGACTTGTTTTTAAAATTAGTGCCCTTGAACCTAAGTCCTTTCTCTTTTGTTCCATCGCACTTTAGTGTGCTATAACATCGCACTTTAACAAACAAACAACCATCGTACTTTAGCGTACACCATCGCACTTTAGCGTGACCATCGCACTTTAGAGTCCTACATATATAAAGGTTGAGGATGAACACGGATGCGGCCACTTTCATTTTTGACAAAAAACATCTGAAAAGTGACGTTTTTTGGCATATTTGATAGATTTTCCATATTTAAGCTTGAATCGGAGCGTTTTTAATGACTAAATCAGTTAAAATCTTTCACATAAACTAATTGAATCAATTGAAATAGACACTTAAGTGTTTAAAAAGTGTCCAAAATCTTTCGTAAGATGAACATGAAATTTGAGGCCCATACCGGACCTACTCCTTTCAAAAAGTCAAGTCCCTATTCAAATGACAAAATCAAAAGCTCAAGTGCATCAAAAGAATGGATAACAACTGTCATATTCCTGACTTGGTACAGGTATGTTCTAAAGTAGAAAATGGTTGATTGAACTGATTTAATCTAATAACATTTTAAAAACGAACATCAAAAGACAAACCACTGGCATGAGAACTACACGTGTCATTTTCTCTGTCTTTTTCACTCTACATTATAGTAAACGTATACACAAGCCGTGACATGTCATAAATTCATGCATATGACACCATCCTCCGGCAAAATGATGCCACACTGTGGGACACGTTTAATGTTATATTTGTTATTTTCGTGGGATTTTGTCTGATGCTTGGTATGTTTCTGTGTGTGTTACATTTTAGTGTTGTGTCGTTGTTCTCCTCTTATATTTAATGCGTTTCCCTCGGTTTTAGTTTGTTACCCCGATTTTGTTTTTTGTCCATGGATTTATGAGTTTTGAACAGCTGTATACTACTGTTGCCTTTATTTAAAGTTAAACGATATTCTTGTTTCGATTTGAACATGTTGAGGAACAAGTATATCTTTTATGAGTCACCAAGGTTAAGGTAAATTTAGTTGCATTTTGCTCAGCAACTACAAGTCATAGTATTTAAATAGATATATGGTAAAGCCATACCATCAATATAAGTACTATCAATGTTCTTCATGTATTTCTTCTTTGCTGAAAATACACATCTTTAAAATGCCGAGCGCAGATAAGTTTCGTTACACTGAGTAAACAACAATGTGCAGCATGAACTTTAAATTTGGTGTCTGTGAGGAATAGCCAGATTCTCATTATCACATTGCTTTATTTCATGTTTCACAAATTTAAGACATCCAATGATAATAATTTATGACTTTTTATAATTGTTTTAGATAAATGGGGTACTTAAAGGCGTGATGCTGTGCGAAAGGTTGTTGTAATTAAGAATGGGTACGTATATATATATCATAGGTTTGAACGTTTGAACGTTGTTTTCCATGTAAATATAATGTATGTTTAGATCAGAGAATACACAATTTTGAATGAAGAAATTTTTATACTTACCTGAACATGCTGAATGATAAAAAAGTCTAACAAATAATTTAATTTCTTTAACTATTCGTGCATTTAAATTCATAAAAAAATAAATAGATACTCATTGCATGCCCTTGTTCGATTATCAGCAATGTGTTCACAGGTAATGCATATCGGATGAGTATTTTTTTTCTTCAAAACATTCAGATAAACACTTAAGTTTTGATTGCAAAATTGACCTTGAGTTATACATGTTATACTACGAAATTACATCTATATACCTTTATTATTATTAATGATGATAATGCGATACTTTTTTTTTCAGGTGTAGAAACGATAGAAGGAGAAAACGGTATGTAAGCATAAATGTATTATTTGAAAGTATAATGAAAAAAAGAAGTAAATTTTGCACATCTTAACAAATTGTACTCTATGTACTTCTGAATAAAGAGGGGTTTGTGTGGCAGAGTGGTCGAAGTAGTACATATACAGTGATTGTTAGAATGTCAACTTTGAGCTTATTGGTTTGAACCCATACCTGTCACTTGCGTTCGACTTTATTCTTTAAAGTTAATTGACCAGGATTGCCAGTTTGCTTTCCGAATGTCGATGGTTCTGACTATGCAACATAATCCTGGTATAGATACTGGATATTTGGTCAGAATATCACTTATGTCACTATAGGAATTTGTGGTTTTGTTTAAAAAAAGAATGATCATACCATATTTGATAATTTGTTTGATGAAGAGGCTAATATAAAATAAGGAGACGTTCTTGTTTAACATATACAGATAACTATTTACAGCTTTCAAAAAGAAACAACACCCATATCGTGTAGGAAACTATCACATTATAATGGGTGAAACCAAATATGAAACAACTAACAAAAGACAATTTATATAGAGAAGAATGTTGAAGAATGTTCAACACCAAAATTCATGCAATTGATTTATTACAAGTAGCTTCGTTGAAAATAACCAGAAAAAGAGTATAACGCGAGCAAACATTGTCAATTGTTTAAACTATCTATATAAATATATTGAGTCGTCATTACAGAGTTTATCGTTGACAAAACTACAAGCCGCGTTTTAGCTTAACTTATCAAAAGAACCAGTGTGAGCTATAACCACCACTTGACGTTCGTTGTTCTTTCACTTTTACAAAATCAAAACTATGAAAGCTCAAGGCCGATTGAAACCACTTTAAGTGTAAATCATTTTTGTGGTGTCCGGTTTATGATATTTGTCCTATGAATTTGCCTATCTACAAATTTAGTTACCATTGCTAAAAAGGAACATAGTAGTACGACGCGAATAAGCGCATTTAAACCCCCATTTTCGGCATAAGAAAACGCCTTTGCCAAGTCAGGAATATGACAGTTGTTACCCATTTGATTAGTGACTTTCCCTTTTGAATTTTCCCTGGGGTTCAGTATTTTTGTGAATTTACTTTTTATATATTGACAACTGTAAATAAATAATATCTGTTGGAAGCTTGAATATATCAAGGTCTACAAACTTTCTTTTATAAAAGTCAGCAGTTTTGTGTTGTCATTAATTAGTATGACATGGTCATATTAATAAATTAACTGTTTATTAAACTTTAGATTTTTTTGAAATAATAAGGATTTTTACCCAAAAAATCGATCAAATAAGGTTTAGAATTTAGGTCCCAAGTGCTCTTCAACTTTATATATTTGGAATTTTTAACTGTTTATATACGAGCGTCACTGGTGTGTCCTTTGTAGACAAAACGCGCGACTGGTGTACAAAAATTAATCCCGGTATCAAGAATGAGTTTATTAACAACCATTGAGTCGAAGCTATTGCTGGAGGAGGTTTTTTTCTCACCGAGATTATCACCAGCTCAGTGGTTAATACGTCTGTGTTGACATGAAATATCAGTGATGAAATGCGCATGTAGCGTTCAAAAATCAAATCCTGGTAATAATGATGAGTTTATTTATGTCCAAAATTGTCAGATGATTTTTAGGAGCCATTTCCTTAAATGATGATATTATTTTACGAACAGTTTTATAATGAAACTTGCTTGTCAAAGGAATGTATAAGTTAAATATGACTATTTACATGATACATAAATATATTTGATACACCTTCATTAAAAAGCGAGATCATAGTTTGATAAAATCTAAATTTTTCCGGGATAACCCAATGTCTTAAAGAACAATCTCTATTGAAACACATATTAAGTAAAAATACTGTTTGAAGATTACAAATTAGGCAATTGATTTATATATACATATGACAACAATGCTGTTTTGTCAAGAAGATGGTAAGGACTTGTTTTGAAGGCAAGCAAAATCGTTTTAAAAACCCAATTTATTGCTTTTGACAGAGTCGTCTTTTATTAAAGGGAAATTACACTATTTATACTACTAATAATAATTCATTGAAATTTTGCATGTAGACAGATCTTACTTATTACAATATTTTAGGCGAAAAAAAATTTGGGGTCACCGATGTTGTTTTCGAGATATGACGTCATCAAAAAGTAAAGAATTGCGTTATACCGAAATATAAAAAAAGCGCTCTAAAATGCTAAAAGAAGGCAAAATTATTGAAAAACGATGTTTAACTGGTTTAACTAAAATTTAATTTTTATTGCAGTGCAGTCAATGATTACCTGCCGTCACAGTTTGATATTGGTGTGGATGCCAAAGCGGCCACAGACGATCCCGTTATAGTATCAAATAAGATTATAGGCGCTTTATTAAATAATGAAACAATTAATTTTACCGACGTTGGCACTTTTAATGATACAGGTAGGCTTATCAGTATGGTTATGAAAATATGATCGCAAACATTCCTTAGTGACAGTGTTGACGGTCAACTATTACATTGACTTGATATTCCATGGAAATTGCTAATATATACTAGTACTTGAAAGCAATAATAAACATGTAGTTGAAAAGACATGTCGTTGGGTTAGACTGGTTATCTCCCACGCATAATACGGATATCTTATATATGTCAGAGCAAAAAAATTCAGAATGGAAATGGGGAATGTGTCAAAGAGACAACAACACGACCATAGAACAGACAACATCAGAAGGTCACCAATAGGTTCTCAATGCAGCGAGAAATTCCCGCACCCGGAGGCGTCCTTCAGATGGAGATATAAGCAGAGATAGGGCAGAGAACCAGTCATTGTGTCTTGATGTCGGCATTTTTTCGTCAAATTGAGTTTTGCCCTTTTATCAATTAATGAAGTCGAAATAAGTATGCAAACGACAAGTAATTTAATTATATTCTGGAAATTTATATTAAGAAATTGTTGATTAGAGGTAAAATCTGTGAAATAAAATTTGGCTCTCCAACATTTGACACGGCACTGTCAAATAGATATTTTAACAAATGCGTACACATTAAAACTTTAAGTTTTCCTTAAATAAGAGTTGTGCGATTTATGTCATACAATAATAATCTTCTCACAATATAAACATCAATTTTTTGAAAACCTCAAAATAGCCATAAAATAATTCACAATTTAAAGTGAATTGTATTGTTTCAAATGTAAAATGGAATCTCGTTTCGGCATACGCCAGGTTAACTCAATGCATATAAATATTCAATACTTTTTAAAGAGTCGACCACCGACATCACAAACAGTGAATTTAATTTCAATCTCATTTTGACTCATTACGTAATACAAATATGTCAGCTTTCCATACACTTTACAATTTACTTTCTTGATCTATTGTTGAAGCATATACTCCACTGTATCAATAAGAACACATATATTTAACGCAATTTTCAAAATTTAAAGACAACAGACAGTACCTTTGTTACTGTTCTTTTTTCGCAACATCGAAAAACTGCTATTTCCTTAACATCTCTCTCTTCTATCTTTGGTAAAATTGTATGTTTCTTTTCAGTTCAAAATACATTTAACAATGTATGCAAATCTGATATTTGTGATAAATATTATGGATACATGTGTAAACAAATAAATACAACAGAAGTCAAGTGTACAAGTAGATGTAAAAAAGTTACTTGTTCTAACCATGGAACCTGCAGTACCATAGTAACAGATAGTAACGTTTTTGGACATCGTTGTTCGTAAGTGTACATTTGCTTATTATGGCCACTGCATTTAACGGATAATGTTTATACCAAGGTGGGAATATGACAGTTGTTTTTCAATCGTTCCGTTGGTTAATATAGTCTATCGTTTGAATTTGTCATGATGCATGGACTTCCCCTTTTTGAATCGGTATCATTGTTAATGCTTTTTTTATACATTTCCTTGACATTTTTACACTATTATTTTTAAAAATTGTTTAGAACATATATCTTAAATGTACTTCTGACAAATTAATATATAGTACATACTATTTCTTTTACATTTATTTCACATAGTGTTTATTTGATTTTTCATCCGTATATTAATTTGAATTGGCTGCCATCTTAGAATGTGTCAACCGAATATATGGCAAAATAGTAGAAGAGATGAAGTACTTGTACAAGTATATTTAACAGTTTTTTCTTGTACAAAAAGGGTCATTAGTGGGACTATTTGGAGAAGTGCAATGTGATGTGCAGCATGTAAAAATATTTTATAAATTTATGTTCCCAGTCGGGACTGAATTTTCAGTTTTAGGATTTTTTAATTCAGTAATTGTCTTGGTAAAAAAAGACAAATGAAAATGTAATATTATCAACCAAACTCAATTTTTAAAGACGAAAATACACTGTCAACACTCAACGCTCGATTGTAAAATCAGTTATCGATATCCTTACACATTATTTGGTTTTCGACATCCACAATTCGGTAATATGCAGCATGAAAAACTCTATCTAAGCGTTAAAATTCAACATTCGATTTTCCTTTGCAGTTTTCAACATACAACACTCCATTGGTCTTTATTTAATCTACATAGATCTTTGTATTTAAAAACATGAGTCTAAAATGACATTGATGGTAAACTGGAGACTATGTTATGTCTGAAGGTTTTGAACGTAAAATCTTTTGAGCATTAAAACCAAATGGCATATATTTGGAGGAGAAATATCGCAAACACCTTAAAATTTCTAAGTAAACTGCATTAAATTCGAAAATTGAGTTTTACTATGAATCACGATTTTGCCATACATTTTGGTTCCTTTTTGATTCAGGTGTCAAAGTGAAGAATATTATAAATATGAAGGAGACAATTGCGAAGAAAAAAGAATGAAATGGGAATTAGCTGTTGCCATAGCAGCCGGATCAGGGGGAGCAGTTATTTTAATTTTAGTTTTTGTTCTAATAATTTGCTGTTGCTGTAAAAATAAAGGAGACAAGTATGGGTATGTATTTATTATTCTTTTTGGATTTTTTACAGGAATGAATTTAAAACTTCTATGTTATTTTAAATATAAACGATTTTGTTTGTTTTGTTTTATTAAAATGATAAAAAAAAAAAAGCACATCTCTATATGATAAAATATTAAAAATAAGAAGATATGGTATAATTGCCAACGAAACAACACTCCGTCAGAGACTGAAATGACATAGACGTTAAAAACTAAAGGTCACGGCACCGCCTTTAACAATGAGCAAAACCCATACTACATAGTCAGCTACAAAAGTATTTGTAATACTGTTTTAGTTTCCTTCGGCTTTCTCATTTTACAAAGAAATCGGTAGACGTTGTTTAATTCATTACATTGAATGCTCTATTACATTTAAATTTATGAGTTTTTTATTGGTCTGCCGGAGACGGTGACATTTTCATTTTTATAGTCATTGGATAGAGTCTTCCTCATATCAACCAATGAAAACTAGTCATTTTAACGCGAAGTATAATTATAACCATGTGTATTAACACAAATTTTGTTATATTTAGATATGATAGAAGACACAGTTATGAACCAATGTCAGATGTTATAGGAAGATCTGGACCTGCGTATTACAGAAATGACTCTAAAAACCAACAACCGGTGAGTGTATGTGTCTTCATTAAGCAAATATTACGAATGAATTGAAAGGCAAATCATTACCAAAAATTGAATCCACAGGCACTTGTCTCAGAAAAAAATTCCTATATACCGTAATATGTTATATTAAGGTATATAGGGGGAAAAAATTCTGAGACAAGTGCCTAGGAATTTTTTTTTCTGAGACAAGTGCCTGTGATTGAATCTTCTAACTAGCTGTTTAAATGAATTTAAATAAATTGCGATTACAATGATTTTTATGTTCCATTTTGTCATGAAAACATGAATTATATATAACGTATTTACATCAATAACCGGCTTGTCTTGACATTAAAATTATCATTGATTCGGCTAGCCGATATAATTACAGTACAAATAAACGTGAATTATCCGATAAACTTAGATGTGTTCTGTTGTGCCTTTTTACAGCTTGGATATTTTGTCATGTATGTTAAAAACGACGAATTCCGATCAGCTGTCTAAACTTTTGAGGCTCATGAAGTGAAGTCATAAAACGATGTTTTCTATTATAATAATTTTCTGAAGATTAACAATGAAATAGTCATTGTAGATCTGATGTGAATACCCTAAAAGAGATATTGCCAAAATAAATCGACCCAATATCAACCTTATTAAATCAGGGTTAAGATTACTGTTTATGTTTGTCACATTATGTTCTGGGCATTTCCTAATAGTAAACCTGATATACAAAATGTAATGGGCCAAATACATTTTAAATTGTCTAATGATGACTATCTTCCTCTATAGAAAGTATTCTATCCGAAACATTTTATGACACAAATTGTTTAAATTTTTTCAAATGATTTTTTTTCTTCACTTAATACGTCATTTTATTGTACAAAAATTATGATTTATAGTGTTTGAAAAATAAACTCAAAACAAACAACAACTATCTACCCACCCTACCATACAAAGCATATGTAGGAAATACCAAACAGAAGCTGGTTAGGATGGCCTTGTAATACATAATGTCGGTTTGTTTTTTCAGGGGTTTACAAATTTAGGTTATGATGATGATAAGTATAGCGACTATAGTGACCCAAGTCAAACCAGGCCCCCAAACGGACAATCCTGGAATCCAGAGGATAGCAAAGACACTTATGCAAAAATAACTGAACAGTTAGATCAAGAAAAACGTTTTGAGGTAAATCTTTGAATTATATTAGTTTTAATATTATACCTACAAATATCATTACATAAAAGACGAAAGCAGGTTTATAATAGAGTTATATGTCCATTGAACCAAAGGGCCGGACCAACGAAGCACATGGTCCATTTGCTTCGTTGGTGCGGCACTTTGGTTCGTTACCTGAATAAAAATGAAGGGTACAAGTATCCAATTTTAACACATGTACAACAAATTAAAGTATTTTGAATTATTCAAAACTTATATTGCTTTAACCGAAAATTACCATGCTAATGTATTTATATCGTATGTCAGCACGGAAGTTTCGTCTAAATGTTTTTAAAGTAATTTTGAAGAAAAGTTAAACTTATATTGCATAGTTTATTGTCAATAAAGGCAACCTTAGTTTACTAAAGTACAAATCTAACAAATCGATCAATAGAGGTAAACTAAGTTAACCAACAAAACTTGAGGGAATCTGTAAACAAGCAGAAAGACTGGTGTGTCTGAAAAATGACCGGGTGCGTCTTCAAAAAAGATCGAGTGTGTATATAAAACGACCGGATGCTTCGGTAGGGTATGAGTTTACGGCTTCACATCCCAATTACACTTAATCGAAATTTCACAATCGGAAAACAATTGGGTTAAACTACATATTAGACCCCAGATTATTATTTAAAGATCAGATATATCCTGATGATGATCGTAAAACTTATGTAACGCCGTTTGCATTCGTTCAGAGTCGGAGTAAAACAGCCTACAAATAAAAACAAATAAGGAGTGTAATCTCCAAATTTAAAATCAATTTAAACAAACCGCTACTCAGTATTATATATAAGTCTTTGTCCTACGGTGTTTATATATCTCAACTTGTACGATTCGCTCGTGTATGTAACAATGTTTTAGATTTTAACGAGAGAAATTTATGTATTACTGAAAAATTATTACACCAGGGTTTTCGATATCACAAACTAGTCAAAACATTTACTAAATTTAATCATCGGTATAAAGACATCATTCGTAAATATAGCTCAACATGCAGACTTCTAATACGTTCAGGTATTTCACATCCAATTTTTTTATGGAAATATTCTTTATAAAGCACAAAGGTGTCAGTATTCACCTCAGAAACTTACAAAATCTTTGAATAGACTTATTAAGAAGGGATATAATTACGATACTGTTGTCAAGTCATTAAAGATTGCATATTTTTGCGTTAATATTGAGTCACTGATAAGGTCTTTGCATCGGAACTAAATACATTTATTCTAAAAACAGTTGTTGGCATGACACGGGTTATGTTCTTCTCATATATGTTATGATGGTATGATACTAAACCCCTAACGGGAAGGATTGTGCCTGATGTTCATATGATGAAATCATAATCTTTCAGTCAGTTTAATTGAAGTCTGGAGCTGGCATGTCAGTTAACTGCTAGTAGTCTGTTGTTATTTATGTATTATTGTCATTTTGTTTATTTTCTTTGGTTACATCTTCTGACATCAGACTCGGATTTCTCTTTAACTGAATTTTAATGTGCGTATTGTTATGCGTTTACTTTACTACATTGGTTAGAGGTATAGGGGGAGGGTTAAGATCTCACAAACATGTTTAACCCCGCCGCATTTTTGCGCCTGTCCCAAGTCAGGAGCCTCTGGCCTTTGTTAGTCTTGTATTATTTTAATTTTAGTTTCTTGTGTACAATTTGGAAATTAGTATGGCGTTCATTATCACTGGACTAGTATATATTTGTTTAGGGGCCAGCTGAAGGACGCCTCCGGGTGCGGGAATTTCTCGCTACATTGAAGACCTGTTGGTGACCCTCTGCTGTTGTTTTTTATTTGGTCGGGTTGTTGTCTCTTTGACACATTCCCCATTTCCATTCTCAATTTTATACTTTGTGTTATAGATAAAAAGACCACAAGTATCTGGAAGTATACGACAGAATTCAAGCGCGGAGGTAAAAATATACATTTAATCAGGTTATTGTTAATTATTATAAATAAAGATTCTAAATACTAGACACACCTATATTGTTAAAAATCATAAGTTGATCTATAGATAGTTTGAGTAAATACACCCAGCTATTCTTTATTACTACTTTAAAACATATATCTGCAATGATGACGTGCTTATCAATAACATGCAAAAGAGAAGAACTTTCGTACTTAGTACAATCAAATGTAAATGTACTATATGAAATTAATTTTCAAATCCTATGGAAAAATTCTCTGCAAACACAAATGTTGTTAAATGTTTTTTTTTTAATTTAGTCATATCCGAAAGGACGGGTAATAATTTTTCAATAAAAGGCAGTTGTAGTCCTTTTTATTATTTGTTTTACCCTTTTTTCTTTTTGCCAATTAATGACCGTCTTGATTTAGGGAGGGTCCTTCAATTATTGTTTCTTTATTGTTTTTAGTCATTTTCTCTATTCTTTAAATTTTTGTATCCCATTATTCTCTATTCTATTCTATTGCTTACAATTTTCTGTAGTATTGACCTATTATTCTCTATAATTTCTATTTTTCTGTTAACCCCATCGAGGCCTCTAATATTTATTAAATTTGAATTTGACCGAGAGCTTTAAGGTTGATACAAATACAGCCAAGGTATAAGCAGTTTGTTTAAGCTGAGTCAATCTTAAATTTACTCAATCTTTCAAGAGCAAATTATCGTTTTGTTACCCCTTCTTCCTTATATAGTTCGTGGTCGAACATTATTTACAATCTCTGGGATAGTTTTTTATAACTGTAAAATATTTGTTTTAATAGTGAAAAATAGATGTAGTATATCAATTGTAGTTAAAGTATGATTAGCAATACGATGCTTTAAATGTGTAGAATCTTGAACTTGATCATTTTAGTTCTTTTATTTACACGCCTTATTTTATCAGATACATTTTCACTAGTATCAATGTGTTTTAGATTTAATTCCTGTCTTGTTTTTTTTTATTAAAGAGAACACAGACAATAACAAAATGTAGAACGTATCAAAAATGATTTCTATTTCATTTTTCTACCGTGGTTACATTTTTAAAAGATTAAAATTTTATTCTCAAATTACATTATGATTAATGACTATCTATATCTCCTGTTTTCGTACATTGCTGCTACTTACATTACAGTTTGAATAATATTTAATGTCTGATATATGTATTAGTAGCAAAATATTTATATAAGCATAATATACTAATGAAGAGTTGACATTCATTCCACATCTTATTCATTTTATGTAAATTATAGACTGAAGTAATATTTCTTTCTTTCTGATTTACAGGCAACAACAGGATTTTAGAATACAACAGCAGCCATAATATGGGAAGAAAAATATTCTGAATTTTTAATATTGGTTATTAGATGTGTTTAAAATATTTGGTCTTCCGTCATAATGATCATACTTTGTAGTTTCCAATAGATTGAAGTTTTTATGCCCCACCTACGATAGTAGAGGGGCATTATGTTTTCGGGTCTGTGCGTCCGTTCGTCCGTCTGTCCCGCTTCAGGTTAAAGGTTTTGGTCAAGGTAGTTTTGGATGAAATTGAAATCCAATCAACTTGAAACTTAGTACACATGTTCCCTATGATATTGAATTTCTAATTTAATGCCAAAATGATAGTTTTCACCCAAATGTCACGGTCCACTGAACATAGAAAATGATACTGCGAGTGGGGCATCTGTGTACTGGGGACACATTCGTATTTTTATATATTCAAAATGCAATAACGAGAACAACGTTTCTATATCTCTAATTGATCGGGTATTTTGCTTTATTTGTCCATTCATGTTGTTAAAATTTTCATTGTCTGTTAAGTTGATTTTGTTCACATTTGATATCGTCAGTTATGTATTTACATACTTATATATGTGTCTACTAGTAATTGACAGACAAAGTGGCAATTGTAGGAAACCCATATTGTAAAAAGACTTAAGGCAATATTTCGGATACTTTTGATATTATGTATGGATTAAGAAATCGTTTATCAAAATTTGAATATCGAAAGAAATGAATATCAAACATTTAAGTTACAAGATATACGGCAAATTATTATTTTTTTAAGAAGATCTAAAAGTGTATGAAAGAAACAATATACTAACTCTGGTTGAAGATAGATTAAAGACCACGACAATGACAGGTATTTGAAAACAAAGCAATATTTAAAGATAATTCAATTTGAAGGATATGAAAGAACACAACTTGTGGTTCCTTTGTGTAGTCAATATATATATCTACCCGTATAGTATTGAGCTAAATCAATCTCTGTCATTGAATCTTGAGAGTGCATTCAGCATCACTATATATATTTTTACGGAAACTAAACTCATTCATGAATATCTTTTATTTACAGTTTTATCATTTATCTGTTGTGTTTTACCGATCACATACTTTATAATATTTTGTTTTGCTTTGTATATTGTTTTATTTTTCGAACAGACATATTCCCTGCAATGTAATTTATTTTTTATTTTCATTTTTGGATGGACTTTGAATACATTTTCATATTGTTAGCAATACATATTTATAATGTTTTACATATCATTAGCACATATCATACTTTTAATATCGGAATAATAGCTGGGTCACTGTAATCCTGGTATTTATGATGAATTTATTTGTTATTGTTATTATGTGTTTTCAATTGTTTCAATAGACCACTTTCGAGTTCATCCGTCACCGGAAAAAACTCGTCAATTATACGCGCCTTTATCATCGTCATTTGTGCGTTTGGGGGCGTCGTCACTTCCTTCCAATGTTGAGCGAGTGGTTGGAAAACTATAATTCTATATTGTACGAATTATTCGGCAAATTGAATTCTCAAAATTGACAATCAACACTGCTGTCATTAGGGAAATGTCAGTAAGTACCTACAGAGCAACCATTATTTCTAGTTTATCCTGCACAAAGACGATCACTAAGACGCTTGATGAACGTAAATAGTGCAGGGATACAGGCGAGCCCCTCTATCTGGTAAATGACGTCATACAGGCGTGTATAATTGACGAGTTTTTGCCGGTGACGGATGAACTCGAAAGTGGTCTATTATACCCTCTTAAAGACATTTTCTCGTATCTTACAGTATATCAAATATATTTTTTCATAGAATGTGGCATAGAAAAGAAGAACTCGACGCTGATTAGCAAATTTTATATACATTGTTTTTAAATATTGTACTCAACTTATTTCTAGTAGTTTGACTGTGGTCAATGATTGCTTTACACTACTTACACTACTTAGAATGATTAGTTGATACATGTTCGAACAATTTTAAAGAGATACTTCTAGTAAGCGAATTGCAAATTTGCATAATAGTATATACTTCAGTTACCTTTCATAAGCAGTCCTTACATTTAAAAAAAATCTTCTTCAAACAAACCGAAACCACTGATTTTTATTTGATTAATTTGTGTTCTCAAAAACTATGTTTAATAGCAAACCTGTTCAAAAACATCCATAGATTTCTCAGTTGTCTCTCATATTCTTCATATACTGATCCAAGACGCTAAAATAAACATATCATGAATCTGATATATACATCCCTGGCTTTCTAGTGATTGGGGTTGAACGTTCTAGACGCACGAAAGTTTGTAACCCGGCTTTGTTTTCTTTCAATCAATTAATAACTTTTAAACAGCAGTATACTACGGTTGCATTTATTTTTTTGCGTTGAATATTCATTACATAATTTTTCAATGTACTATCTTAATTGGTATACAGTACACACACAGCACTGTGAGTATGTCATAAGAAGTCCTTTAACGGATGATAACAAGCCTAGTATTCTACACTTGACACGAATTATCATTGTCATGTTAATTTCCTATAAATCGACTGTTTAAAAAATGGTGAAATACTCTTCAAACTAAGGTTTCCCAACTCTCAGGCATAGACCCCCTTAACTGCATTTTGCAAAACTTATCGAAATTTTAGGATATTTACGCTCTTCAACTATATATAAAACTGGCTTGCAAACCATTTTGAAGCGAGCTCCACTGATTAGATATATGTTGATCAAACGGCCTCTGTCGTATGATATTGTGAACCTTGTATCTTTGATGACATTTTCAATGAATTTGCTTTAGAAAACTGTTGCATTGTAATAAGTGAATTCGTCTTAATATGTAAACGTCTATCTTCTCATATACATCATTCTCAGTTTATATATATGTTTTGAGAATACATTTGATATAACTAATATCACGGCATTGTTTCTTCATGAACTTCTACTCATTTACTTTCCTTTTCTATATATTTATATTTATACATATTAATAAGCATTCACAGAGATACGCTGAATCTAATTCATGTACAGGTAGTTATATTCCTATTACATCAGTGCGCAAAATTATACCGAAGAATGGCTCTGTTTCTTATGTCCATCATGATGCTAGTTTACCAAAGTTATGTATAAGAAAAGTTTGTCATTTGTAGTTAATTTATCTGATACATTGATTTATGTTTTAAATACAAAAACTTATCTGAAATGGAAAAATCAAGAATGTTAATTGTACAATAAATTATGTTTTATATAGAAAGTATTTTTTTATATTCCTTACATTGGTTGACCTGTTCGGAGTCTAGTCTCATATATTGTTTAGGTATAGATAAACATATGATGGACAAACACAAATTAAACAATAAATCGGTTGAGTTGACTGAAAGTAGCTATATTAAGAAGAGATAACAATTGCATGTTGAAAAGGTTAACCTCATAATGGAATAGAGAGGCGACAGATATCAGAGGGACATTCAAACTCATACGACGAAAAATAAACTGATATCGCCATGGCTAAAAATGAAAAGACCAACAGACAAACAATTGTACACAAAACATAACATAGAAACTAAAAACTAAGAAATAATAATCTGGTTTTCCTATAAATTATGATTAGCATGATTCATAACATGCATTTCTTATCAAATTCCCATTGATAAATTTAGAAATTATCAAGATACTAAATGTTTATCATAAGTAGAGTTTATTTTGAATAAAATCTTAGACTCAACATACTAAATGAATTATTGTAAAGAAAATTCACTCATATATCATAAAATTAACGGTACCAATTTTCTTGCACCAGATGCGCATTTCGACAATACATGTCTCTTCAGTGATGCTCGTGACCAAAATATTTGCAATCCAAAGTATATATAAAAGATGAAGAGCTATAATCCAAAAGATCCAAAAAGTATAGCCAAATCCGTGAAAGGAATCAGAGCTTTGCATGAGGGAGATACATTCCTGAATTTATAATAATTTCTTATCTTTTGTAACAGCAAATTTTAATAACACAATAAATCCGTATTTTCATGCCAGGACCGAAGTACTGGCTACTGGGCTGGTGATACCCTCGGGGACTAATAGTCCACCAGCAGAGGCATCGACCCAGTGGTAGTAATAAAATTAACGGTACCAATTTTCTTGCACCAGATGCGCATTTCGACAATACATGTCTCTTCAGTGATGCTCGTGGCCAAAATATTTGCAATCAAAAGTATATATAAAAGATGAAGAGCTATAATCCAAAAGATCCAAAAAGTATAGCCAAATCCGTGAAAGGAATCAGAGCTTTGCATGAGGGAGATACATTCCTTAATTTATAATAATTTCTTATATTTTGTAACAGCAAATTTTAATAACACAATAAATCCGTATTTTCATGCCAGTACCGAAGTACTGGCTACTGGGCTGGTGATACCCTCGGGGACTAATAGTCTACCAGCAGAGGCATCGACCCAGTGGTAGTAATAAAATTAACGGTACCAATTTTCTTGCACCAGATGCGCATTTCGACAATACATGTCTCTTCAGTGATGCTCGTGACCAAAATATTTGCAATCAAAAGTATATATAAAAGATGAAGAGCTATAATCCAAAAGATCCAAAAAGTATAGCCAAATCCGTGAAAGGAATCAGAGCTTTGCATGAGGGAGATACATTCCTTAATTTATAATAATTTCTTATATTTTGTAACAGCAAATTTTAATAACACAATAAATCCGTATTTTCATGCCAGTACCGAAGTACTGGCTACTGGGCTGGTGATACCCTCGGGGACTAATAGTCCACCAGCAGAGGCATCGACCCAGTGGTAGTAATAAAATTAACGGTACCAATTTTCTTGCACCAGATGCGCATTTCGACAATACATGTCTCTTCAGTGATGCTCGTGGCCAAAATATTTGCAATCCAAAGTATATATAAAAGATGAAGAGCTATAATCCAAAAGATCCAAAAAGTATAGCCAAATCCGTGAAAGGAATCATGAGGGAGATACATCCCTTAATTTATAATAATTTAATGTATATGTATGTTTTTTTGCAACGTATGTATCTTTTGTGTTTTGAGCTTCTCTCGCCAACCCTGACCTTGTGTAAACTTATAATGTTCACTAGTGGTTAAACTTTACACCAAACAATACCAATAATCATAAAGAGATCTATAAGCGTCTTCATGGTAAAATTACAAATTTGATGTTGGATAGTAACAATAGTAGTCAACGATGCCCTCATTATCATAATATATGCAATCATACATATATTAGGGTCTGAATAAAGTTTGCAGGACAGGAAAAAATACTGAATAAAGGACTACAGAAATGATAAGGAATGGACAAAAAATACAGAAAATAAGAATGGAAAAGACAAGGACGCGCGTTTGGCGTATCAAATTGTAAGACTGGTACATTTAGTACTATTTACATCATTTGGTCGATGACCCTGCTGGTAAACGTTTCGTCCACAAGCGTATCACCAGCCCATTAGTCATCACTACAGTGTTGACATGAATATCAGTTATATTTCATAAATTTACTGTTTGCAAAAGTATGAATTATTCGAAGTACCGGGGATTTTCTAATGCTGGGAATAGATTACCTTGGACGCATATGGCACAACTTTTTGGAATTTTTGGTCTTCAGTGCTCTTCAACTTTGTACTTGCTTTAGCTTTCTAACTATGGTGATCTGAGTGTCACTGATGAGTCTTACGTAGATGAAACGGGCGTCTAGCGAAATTGTAAGCTCGGTACCTTTGGTACTAACTATAATCATTCATAAATGAAGGCCCCCCGCCATACTCGTATATTAAAACAGTAATATTCCGAATCAAATTGTTTTATATAAATGAATGAAAACATACAATGAAATTTATGTAAAAATATATTTGTTATTTCTACATTAACCCATGTTCATCTGAAATATAACTTATATGTATACGCAATTGAACATCTATAACGAGAGATTATTCCACAATCTGCAGTGCATGTTTGATGTGAATTTCGAGCAAAGATTATTCCATTTATAGGCAGTAGTAGAGAAATAAAGGCAACACTAATCTTGAATCGATTAGGCAAAAAAAAAAAATCAGGGTCACAAACACATAATTATAAAAACAAAAGAACAACAGAAACAATGTACTAAAACATAAATAAACGCCAACATACAACCATGACCCATTCATGGTGTTTACCAAACTGTTTGAATAATCGTTTGCTTCTTTTTATGAATCCCTTGTATGATTGTAGCAGGGATTGATACTATATATCCACATTCTCTTTGTCATACAGGTTTCAGTAAAAGGTAAAATCCCAAAATACTGAGCTCCGAGGGAAAACTCGAAACGGACGTCCCTAACTAAATGTCAAATCAAACGCTTATACACATCAAACGAATGAACAACAACTGTCATATTCCTGACTTGTACATGTTGTACATGCATTTTAATAGTCGCACAAAATTACATTATATCGACAACGATGTGATTATGAACAGATATCACTTGAATTGGTTAACATTTTACTAATGGAAAAAGTATCATTTGATTTTTTAAAGTTTTTAAATCGTAGTAATTAAAATTTACAATAATTAAAGTTCCTTCACGGCATAAAATTAAAAAAAAAATGTATCAGCAATCCTTATTAATGATGTCGGATAAATAAACCGTATGTAGTATTACGAGTAATACTAGTATAGTATATAGCTGCACAGTTTATATGGAACAGATTGTATTCTAGGAAGTTATTGTAGTCTTTGGAAATAAAACCAAACCCCCATAGCAAAAAAGTCAGCATGTCTATTCCACTGAAACTATCACATCGATACTCTGCATACATTAATGTATCTTTAAAATTGTGTATGAAACATTTTACATGGCCTTACAAGTTGATGAACCACTAGTAAAATGATCACCTTCCGGTTAATTGGTAATTTCGGAAAGCAGTGAAAAGATATAGGAAGATGTGGTTTGATTGCCAATGAGACAACTCTCCATCCAAATAACAATTTAGAAAAGTAAACTATTACAAGGTCAATGTACGGCCTTCAACACGGAGCATTGGCTCATACCGAACAACAAAAAATACTAGTGTAAATCCATTTAAACGGGAAAACCAACGGTCTTATCTATATGAAAAAAACGAGAAACGAGAAACGAGAAACACGTATAAATAACATGAATAAACGACAACTATTGTACATCAGATTCCTGACTTAGGATAGGTGCAAACATTGGCAGCGGGATTACACGTTTTAATGGTACTATCACAACATAGAAAAATATTTAAAAAATGATATTTCCTGATAACCTAGCGTTTGTAATTTTCCATCCGAATAGTATATAGGTTTGAAAATTATTGCGATCAGCGTATTTCGCTAAATTTCTAATTTGTACTGGACTATAAATAGATCACATTGTCCAACCTATAGTTGTAGTCAGAAAACTACCCCGCGGTTATCCTCTATTTAGCATAGCCAATTTACTGACAAATGCGGGCACATATTTTTGTTTACTTTCTTGGAAGCCTTCCTCTGAATGAGTTCCGGCAACTATAATGAACGTGTCATACACCATTGTGTAAAAATGTCTATTTAGACGAAACATGTATGCGAGAAATGTTAAAAACGGGAAAAATCGAATGTTCGCGACCGATTGTCAATTTTTAAAAATATGAGACACGAGAGAAAGGCATGATATCAATATTTTCTTAACATGAACACGTACCTGTGCGAAAAAGAAAAGAAAAACTGTCCGTACTTATATCCAGATAACAAATGACAAAATACAGCAAACAAAATACAACAAAGAACAAACAAAAAACTATATTCTGGAAACAATTCAACATGTAAAGTTGCCAATATTTGACAAGGAATTCTTAAAAATTCTGATAAAGATTGAAATCAAAGGGTATATACGATTTAATTCAAAATGTCTAGTGAAATGCAATCTTTACCACGATCTTACAAAAAGAGACATAGTCATCATGGTTTCTCTGTGTAGGGTGGAGATGTATTATAATTAGATTAAAACACATATCATTTCAAATCTAACACTGTTAAAATATTAATGACCTTTTCCTAATTTTCTGACGTGTGGTAATAATAACTACACGGTCGTCATGCCAAATTCATTATGATTTTGTCAAGCTGTTTCGTAACATGATCTATTTTATAAACAGTAGTATAACGCTATGACATTTGTGAATTCAAAGAATTCATTGAAGTGACACCTTTGAATTTTCAACAGAATTTCCAGGTTGAAACATTTCTTGGAATTTCGAAATGAAAAAAAAATATATATAGAATTCCTAGACCTGCATTTTCAAATTACATCAAATGATCTCTTATCCTTTGCTTAGCATATCTTATTATCTAATCAATACTTTGTATCATTCATCTTTGGCTGTCAAGAATTTTCCAAACTAAAATATGTTTCCTTCAGTGTATAAAAAATGATGAATACTAGTTTTCGAACATACAGAATCTATATTTGATGATAACATTGATCGGGTGATTTATGGGATAATTAAAGCTTACAATAAAAACAAATAAGAAAACTCCGTGTTGTTATTTTTTTTTGTATTATTTAACTTTCATAACTTTGGATTGCCGATATTTAACCGTGATATCCATTGAGAAAAAATAATTTCTTAATACACAACTAATCATATCTTTTTCTATTTTATATTGAATTTTGTAAAGAATGTGAGCAATGAACAGACAATTGAAAAATCTCAATAGCACTTTATCATTTGTGGCAGTGTTTATTGATGAAAGAAACAAGAGTATCTAGAGAAAACTGACGACCATCCATATGAAAGAGAAATATTAAGTCAATATATATTTGAGTCAAATGCAACTCGATAACAACGAATTCGAGTTCTCATGAAGGGGCAGTGCAACGCTCTCTAAATTATAAAGAACCCGTTTTACTTAAACATGACATAATTACAGTATATCATGTGCATTCATCGTTTCTTTGTTCTAATTCTGATATGCATAAAAAGGATTTTTAACTGAATCTTCAACAAGCAACAATGAAATCAATATATTACACATTGCCAAATTTAAATGTCAATATGGATGCATTTTGTTTAAGAATTACGTCCAATTATGCACAACAATAACTCAACTACAAAGATAATATGGCAACCTTTTTATGACAGTTTTAGGTAAACGTGTTTTGTCGTTGAAATAGACTAGATATATAAAGAAAATGTACTAATTATTTCTTTTGAGATTAATAAAGGCAACAGTAGTATACCGCTGTTCAAAACTCGTAAATATATGGACAAAAAAAAATCGGGTTATCTAACTATAACTGAGTGAAAACGCATTAAATATAAGAGGAAAACAACGATACAACATTAAAATGTAACTGTGTCGTCGAAAATATCATGAGAGATGCTGAACTTAGTATCATCAAAATAGAATGTTTTTTTTTAATCGGGAATCCGTTTTAACTCTATGTGTTTGGTTTAGAATATATTACACCACGAAATATTTAATAAAACTATTTTTAAGCTTACAAATCATTGCAATACTGTTCGATCGGTTGTATGAATGATATTATGAATGAAATCGCGTGCAATGCATTGATAAATTGACACGGATGAACCACAAAATCGTGACTTGGCTGGATTGATGTCTGAGATCATTATCTTCAGATGTCATGACCTTTCCATATTCTGAATATTATTAGCACTAAGGACGAAGTGAACACATTTCTAATAAATGATTTTATCACATATTTGTTACGAATACGTTGGGTTTTGACTATGTAATAACCTCAAAATTCCCCGGGTCAAAAATAGGTTATGGGTTATTGTGCCCTGATTCAAAATGACGTGACGTCATAGCGTCCTTAACGACAATGGCCAACAATGACATTGTTTGTATTGAAAATTGTGGGAATGTTGATGCAATGGCTACTATTAACAATGTGTGACTAACTTTAATTGATTTAGCCTCAGTTATGCCAAAGTACTGGTTTTGTGTAGTAGTACCATATTGCAAAATAAGGGTAATGTTACAATAAATGTGTATGCAGTACATGATAAATAGATTACTTTAACATGTCTTTTCCATATTGGTCTTGTATCATCCCTCGATTTGATCTGTCATCGGCTAAAGCCTTGTGCCGATATAGGAGTCTCGGGATGATACAAGGCCCAATATGGAAAAGGAAATGCTATAATATATACATATTCACTTCTATATCAGATATAAAAAAAGTAACAGGATATTTGTTTATTATATCGACCTTGTTATGGATAGCTGTAAAATTTTTAATATTTAAATTTATTTTTGGTATCCATTCTTTGAAAATATCGATGATTTGATTTTATTTTGTAGACTATAACATGCACATTGATTCATTATAACGATAAATAAAATGTGGGTATATGATATAGTAGATAGTAATTTGTGCAAAAGAGCATGCACAATGTTATCAACTCTTGATTTAAAAAGGATTTCCAATGCACATAATATCTATATATTACTATTGATACAGTAACAATATCATATGGAAATTTGTAGAAAACCGACTGGCTCTCGCATAATTACATACCAAATATTACATCGATGATTGGTCGACAACTATAAACTTTATAACAAAAGATATGATAAACATATATCTATTGTTTCCCATTTTTAACTTCCAATTTCGATGTTGATACAATTGTTTTGGCACCGCTTTTCAAAAACATATTGCTTTGTCCATCACGGAAGGTACTTGGTTATAAAAAGAAAAGTTTAATGTACATGATCACATTTTAAATATATATGTTGTATTTGCTGTATTAAAACTTTCGTCCATAAATGTGATCGATATTTGGCATGATATATCGGATTTCTAGATTACGCTCGTTGACTTCATGGAATGATAATAAAATTAGCTATTTTCTCTGAACAAAACGTGTTCATCACTACAAAGAATGTGAACACGTTGTTTACAATATATATATATATATATGATTGTGTAAATTCTAGACAGCAGACATCCAGTTCAGATACACCAGAATCGTCAGTCGGTATGTATGAAATTCAAATAAAAGAAACTATGTTTCAAAAGGATTTAGATATGTTTTATTTGCGTTATGCAACATTAATTCATCTTATCCTTTTAACCTATTGAAAGTATTCATTATATGTATTTACATATATATCATGGAAATCTAATAACTTATCAAGAATTTTTTGGAGACATATTACCACTAAACCTAAAACTGGAGAAAACTAAATACTTTGGGGAGAAAGTCGTATTGGTAGTTCATTAATACAAATGAAGATGAGACACATTTTTATTTGCATTGCAGGAGAAACCCAATTATAAGACCATATTGTGTTGAAAATAAGTCATTACAATTTTCTATTGGAATTTGAGGTCCTCAAAGATCTTCCACTTCGTACTTTTTATTTTGCTTTTTTAAGATTTGTTATTCGAGCATGACTGATGAGACGCTTGACGAAACGCGTTTTTAAAGAACAAAACAATAATCCGGGTAACTAAAATGAGTTGTAAATTATAACATTTTAACAGTCTTGACTATTTAAGAATGTAAGGGTTTGGCGTTAGTCATTGAGTTATTAACTGATTTTTATACCTAACTTGTTAAATTATACGGTGTATGCATGCTTTCTTAAGCTTCTTGTCGACATTTATAAATGTCTGTTATACTATCATGCCTTTGTTTTGTTTAAATAAAAATTCTCAAATCATATCTGTTGACCTTGAGTTCTAAGTTATCTATAGTACTGGCATTATTATTTCTCTTTTTATTTATGGAGCTACAGTAGTATTTATAGGAAGTCGAAATGTCCACCATTCCGTTGCTTTGTATTGTTTTACTTGCTAGTGTACAAGTACAGTCACAGTTTGGAAACTTCTTCAGAGGTCCACGTAAGTAATTAATTGTTGGAAAGGAACATAATATTTTATTACTCGATAATTTAATTTTGGATGTAACACATCTTCTGATTGGCTGACGTCGTTTTGTTTATTAGCTCATAGACATCATGTGACCGTGGCGTCATCAACGTTTTTCCTGATTTACTCCGGTTTAAAATGGGACTAAGAATAAGATTATAAGAAATGACTGTATTTTTTTCCGGTCTATTCGAAATAACATAACACCACATTTTTTTTATGTTATTACTCCATAGACAGAAAAATTTATTACAGTCATTCCTTAATTAATAATCGTGGATAATGCCATTTTAAACTAAATTCAATTCCATTTAATTGTCATCAAACAATAAACAGCAAAAAAAAAAACCAACCCGTGTTTAAAGTGAGCAATTAATATTGCAATATTCAACAACCATGTTACAATAAGGTATCTGCCCTCAATTCTTTTAACATATTTTAAAAACCAGCCAATAGTTCGAACATGTCTAAAGGAAGCGATACAAAATAATCACCACATAAATGTTTTTGTCTGCACTTTTGTAAATAAATGCATGCTATGGTTTTTCTTTATCTCATATTTTGGCTATCATGTTCCATTGAGTTTATCACATTTCAAAAATGTTATATAGTTACTGCAGAGCATGCCATATTTAACAAGTATTTATAATAATATATAAGATCGTTATTGGTATTATAGGAAGCAAATTTTTAAAAGCTTCTTCGCTTGTTTATAAATCCTTATTATTTCATGCATATGTAATGTTGTATTTCGTGTGAAAATATATTCAAATAGCTATTTACGTTAACTGCCTGTTGATAAATATAATATAACCTAGCCGAATGCAAATATATGATGTATTTCAGTAAAGCCAACTTTTAAGTACACAGGTGGTCTTTCTGGAAATCTTGGAGCAAATTACAAATTTAACAATGGTAATAGTCTCGGCGGACACATTCATGGAAACTTAAAAAGCCCAGGGTTAATAAAACGGTATGTAGAAGTACAGAGGAGTAGAATAATGAATATGCTATACATAATTAAATTGAAAACATGTATTTCTTATGTCATCGCCACACCAATGCACTAAAGCATGTTTTTTTTAAAGTTTAGTCGTTAATTTATAATTGAAGCATAAAACATGTTTAGTGAGTGCTTATTTTTTTTTAATTTCAAGATTGTAAGTATTAATCACACGCCAATTTTTATTATAAATGTGATGTGGTCCACGTTTATACACCCTAAATATTCGAAGAAATAAACTACTGACGTAAATATATATATAGAAAGCCTTATCGTTCAAATCAATATCGACTTTCAAAGCAAAGATCTTCAAATGTGTGGTTTTATGAAGGAATGGTAATCATATATTTATATATTTGATAATTGTTTTTATTATCGGGTCTCTTTTACAAATAGATGGGGGAAAATGTGAACCACTGTATAGGAATAATTATGTTGTATGTCTTATATTTGTGGATGGTGTCTCGGGGGGGATATGAGTTCTAAGAAGTCTACAAATATACCACCAGCCTTTCAACACTGCATGATCTCATGAGTTTGAATTCTGCACGTTGCATGTAAGGTCGACTCCAATATTAGATGACTAAAGCTTCGGCTGCCTCCATCCATAAAAACTGACCACCACAAAATACAACAATTTTTTTTTAAAGTGTCGTTAAAATCAATTTATCAATATATCTAAAGATATGTGAGAGATTTGTTTATTTCTGAGTATTTGTTTAAGGTGTTGGTCTTAACGGTAGTGTTGGTAGAAAGAATTGGCGTCTACATGGTAATATCAATCAAGGATGGGGATCCAACCGCGGCGGATGTAAGATAGTCAAAGATTACAGTTGAATTTAAAGTGGAAGCCCATATTCCTTAACATGCAAAATTAGAAAAGACTAGTCTTTTGTACTACGACATTACAAAAGATATTAACACTGGGTCCAAAAATGACTATTGTAAAACCATTAAAACAGAAAAATCAACTGTTTAACCAATATAAAAAACGAGAAACGAGAAACACGTATGAATCACGTCAACAAACAACAACCACTGAACATTAGGTTCCTGACTATCCTGATTTCATCATACATAAAATGCAGCTTGATTTTGATTTCTTTAAAATTTTGATAGTAAAAATGCTTGACCTACACCTAACTTCAAACTTGTACTGTATCATGAGATGTATTATCTGACGATTAAATGCATTTTTGATTTTTGGTATCAATTTCATTAATATGCAATAACCGTTACGGTTTATCTGATTATAAGTGCTAAGAATTATAATAAAACATCACTGATAAAAAAAATTCGTTATTGTTATCGGAAGAGATAGGTGATTTGTTTTTTAACAGGAACACACATGTCGAAACATTTCATTCGAGAAAATAATTGTCAAGATTTTTATGTTTTTGATCTGATATATCACGTGATAGACACAAATGGAGAAATGTTGACAGACAACACCTATGCCAGTGTCAAAATGAAAGAGACGAATCTTTTCCAAATATCCCACAGAAAGAAACGTTTCAGCAATTCAAACTATATCCTTTGATTTTGTAAATATTGCCGGTATATTTAACGACCATTCTGTTAAAGAACAAATTCCTGGATATTTTGACAATACTGAGCTACCTCTTATTTGTTATATTTACAAGAAATCTACCCGGAAATTTGTGTTTAATTATAGTCAGTTGTGTAAAGATGTTAATATCAGTGAAAATACACCTACTTCATGTAATTGCAGTAATTCCGAATATATTTATGGACCCATTTCCCATGTTATAACAGGAGATCTTAACATCGTTCAAGACCGAGAGTTAAAATCATTCCTCAGTAAAGGACCTAAAATTCGTCCCCCGTCAATTATTAATTGGAATGAGTGTCGTAATATCATCCACGACTCACTCCATATTACTGTATGAAATGGATAAAAACGGGAAAAAGCTGACAAAAAATCTTTGGACTCTTTTTTTAATTCAGTAATGAAGATAGTTGATATACGTATTCAACATTTTAAAGAACATTTTACTATAAACAATAACAACAATAAACCTATTTCTCGTATCAAACATAAACTAAAAGAACTAGCCAAGGAATTTATTTTTGTCCCGGCAGATAAAGCTGCTAATAATATTATTATTGTTTGACGTAAATTTTACATTGAGGTTCTGAAAAAGGAAATCACCAATTCACCAACATTCCTACTTACTCCATTTTCAGAAAACGAAATCTGTAACAAACATAAACTTTTAGGCACCGCTTTACAAGCAGAGCCAAATACAATGAAAGTCCCAACTATGTATTGGCTTCCGAAGCTACACAAAACCCCTTACAAATATAGATTTATTTCGTCTTCAAGCCATTGTTCAACTACTAAATTGTCTATTCTTCTTACCAGCACACTTGGTACAATTAAAAACCTGATAATAAATTGTTCAAATAAGGCCTTCGAAAATAGTGGAATAAATTACTTTTGGAGTGTCAAGAACTCGTTGGAAGTACTTGATAAATTGCATGCTTATATTGGTGATTTTGAATCTGTTCAAAGTTTTGATTTTTCTACCCTGTATACCACATTGCCTCACATTCTCATTAAGAAAAAATTCACACACCTAATTAAATGAGCATTCAAAAAATCAGAATGTGAATATATATGTTCAAACTCTTTAAGGTCATTTTTTAGTAGCAATAAACAAAAAAACTATGTTAATTGGACATGCTTTGATACTATATATGCCCTTGAATTTTTACTAGATAACATTTTTGTTCGCTTTGGGGATTCCGTATATCGTCAGATTATCGGAATTCCAATGGGGACTAACTGTGCACCACTTATTGCGGACCTGTTTTTGTATTGTTATGAGTTACAATTTATGACAAAAATAAGCAAAGACCCATCGAAACAACATCTGATAAACAAATTTAATAATACTTTCAGATATTTGGATGATATTTTGGCTCTCAAAATTGACGACTTCAGTGTGTATATTAATGAAATTTATCCTGTTGAACTTACTTTAAATAAAGCTAATACTAACAATGACCACTGCCCTTTTCTCGATCTTGATATCTATATCACTAATGGAAAGCTGAATACTAAAATTTATGATAAAAGGGATGATTTTTCATTTCCTATCGTTAATTATCCGTTTTTAGATGGTGACGTTCCCTTGTCACCATCTTACGGTGTTTATATATCTCAACTTGTACGATTCGCTCGTGTATGTAACAATGTTTTAGATTTTAACGAGAGAAATGTATGTATTACTGAAAAATTATTACACCAGGGTTTTCGATATCACAAACTAGTCAAAACTTTTACTAAATTTTATCATCGGTATAAAGACATCATTCGTAAATATAGCTCAACATGCAGACTTCTAATACGTTCAGGTATTTCACATCCAATTTTTTATGGTAATATTCTTTATAAAGCACAAAGGTGTCAGTATTCACCTCAGAAACTTACAAAACCTTTGAATAGACTTATTAAGAAGGGATATAATTACGATACTGTTGTCAAGTCATTAAAGATTGCATATTTTGGCGTTAATATTGAGTCACTGATAAGGTCTTTGCATCGGAACTAAACACATTTATTCTAAAAACAGTTGTTTGCATGACACGGGTTATGTTCTTCTCATATATGTTATGATGGTATGATACTAAACCCCTAACGGGAAGGATTGTGCCTGATGTTCATATGATGAATCATAATCTTTCAGTCAGTTTAGTTGAAGTCTGGAGCTGGCATGTCAGTTAACTGCTAGTAGTCTGTTGTTATTTATGTATTATTGTCATTTTGTTTATTTTCTTTGGTTACATCTTCTGACATCAGACTCGGATTTCTCTTGAACTGAATTTTAATGTGCGTATTGTTATGCGTTTACTTTACTACATTGGTTAGAGGTATAGGGGGAGGGTTGAGATCTCACAAACATGTTTAACCCCGCCGCATTTTTGCGCCTGTCCCAAGTCAGGAGCCTCTGGCCTTTGTTAGTCTTGTATTATTTTAATTTTAGTTTCTTGTGTACAATTTGGAAATTAGTATGGCGTTCATTATCACTGGACTAGTATATATTTGTTTAGGGGCCAGCTGAAGGACGCCTCCAGGTGCGGGAATTTCTCGCTACATTGAAGACCTGTTGGTGACCCTCTGCTGTTGTTTTTTATTTGGGCGGGTTGTTGTCTCTTTGACACATTCCCCATTTCCATTCTCAATTTTATATCAACCACTTTTGTACGAACGGAATAGTATTTATTTTTTTATATATGAAAAATTGTTAACTATATTATTCGGTTGTTTCGATCTAAGAGAAAAATATACATAACACTCAAAGAAATGGAACAAAACCCACTTATTACGCTGCATGCTCTATTGATACGAATTGTCTCTTTTCCATTATTCTTCCTCAAAAAAAGTTAATTCATAGATTTGCTATTTATTTCGTGATTTTTGTGTTAAAGCTGCTGGTCTCAAAGGTACTTATAATCTAGGAAAGGGATGGCGTTTCGGTGGTCATATCAATCATCGATGGGGATCCAACAGCGGATCAGGAGGTAAGATATCTAGCAATTCAATAAACTGGGGATTCATGATTTTTCGTTAGATACCAATTTTCGTACATTTTGTGGGTATAGATGAACCATGAAATTGAAAGTTGACTGAATGTCAAATTCCCATACGCATGTATACAGACTTTCGCAAAATTACGAAAATGAATATCCACGAGCATGATAGTTTTCTTAATCCACGAAAGTTGATACCCACGAAAATGAATGAATTCACAGTATAAGCGGTACGATGAAAAATTATAAAAATCTTCATTTTTCAAATTGATTAAGATATGTACAATATCTATCAAGGACCCAAAGAGTCATGTTAAATGATGAATTGTGTCATCTGTTGTTTTTATGAAAATAATTCAATATGTTGTTCCATTCAATGAATAGTCGTTAACAATGTTGAAGATGGGATCAACACCTGTAACACATAATTAAACTTAATTTCATAAGTAATGTTTCCTGACTTTAAGAATTTTCGTTAAGTTATTTTAATATGCCATAGAAATATAAACACCGCATTGTATAACGTGCATTTTCATGAATTGTTTTTTTATGAATTGTTTTTTTATGCCCTACCTACGACAGTAGAGGGGCATTATGTTTTCTGGTATGTGCTCCGTTCGTGCGTCTATTCGTCCGTCTGTCCGTTCGTCCGTGCGTCCGTTCAGGTTAAAGTTTTTGGTCAAGGTACGTGGTTTTTGATGAAATTGAAGTCACATGAACTTGAAACTTAGCACACATGTTCTCTATGATAGTCCATGCTAATTTTGTATATCTGATATTTTACTCGTGTGATTTGGCATTGTTTTTGTTTTACATTTTCTTCCTTGTATATCAGACAAAGGGCAAAACGAAATCACCGGTAGATTACGACCAGAAAACGACTGTTAATAATTCTCTGTTTGTAAATATGATATTTATGCTTTCGATTTGGCAAGCTTTGTTTTACTTTTTACTTTATTGTATTCAAGTTATGTAAGAACAAAGGGGCATAATTAAATCATCTGTAGATAACGTACACACATACCAATCACCGTAGTAGTGCCATCATAAAAATGATGACAGTGTAACATCGAGTAAAAAGGTTGAGTGATACGAACCAGTATAGAAAAACTTAAAATGAAGAAAATCAAAACAATACATAAACCCTCTTACAAACATGATAATGATGCAAAAACCGGTCTTTTTGTATAAGCTAACACACTGAAACGATCAAATACTAAGCACACTGAATTGTTGTATAATATATAAATCACAATGAAACAGTCGTATTATAAATATAATGAAAAGCTTGTATAATATTAACACAGCCACAATTGTAAAATACAAACACTTAAAATTTCGTTAAACAACCCAGACTAATTGGTCTTGGAATTAACGCCATGAAACATGCGTACAATGAAAAAAACATCGAAGTGAATAAAGTTGAGGATGGAAATGGGGAATGTGTCAAAGCGACAGCAACCAGACCATAGACCATAGAGCAGACAACAGCCGAAGGCCACAAATGGGTCTTTAATGTAGGAGAAACTCCCGCACCCGGAGGCGTCCTTCATTTAGCCCATTAACAAATATGTATACTAGTTCAGTGAGAATGGACGTCATACTTAACTCCGAATTATACACAAGAAACTTAAATTAAAAATCATACAAGACAAGAAAAGGCCAGAGGCTCCTGACTTGGGACATTGCGAAATTGCAGTGGGGTTAGAAATGTTTTTTTTATATCTCAACCTTCCCCTATACCTCTAGCCAATGTAGAAAAAACAAACGCACAATGGTACGCCTCGTTAAACTCAGTTCAAGATATGTCCGAGTTTGATATCAGAATATGAAACAAAAGAAAACAAACAAAATGACAATAATACTTAAATAACAACAGACTACTAGCAGTTAACTCACATGCCAGCTCCAGACCTCAAATAAACTGATTGAAAGATTATGTCTTCATCATATGAATATCGGGCACAATTCCGCCTGTTAGGGGTTCAGTATTATACCATCATAAAATATATGAAAAGAACATAACCCGTGACATGCCAGCAACTGGTTTTAGAACAAATGTGTTTAATTCCGATGCAAAGACCTTATAAGTGAATCAATATTAAAGCCAAAATATGCAGTCTTTAATGACCGGACAACAGAATCGTAAGTATATTCCTTCTAAAAAAAAGTCTGTTTAAAGGGTTTTTTTTTAGCTTTTGAGGTGAATACTGACATGTTTGTGCATTGTAAAGAATATTACCATAAAAGATTGGATGTGAAATACCTAAACGTATAAGATATCTGCATGTTGAGTTATGTTTACGAATGATTTCCTTATACCGATGATAAAATTTAGTAAATGTTTTGACTATTTTGTGATATCGAAAACCCTGGTTTAATAATTTTTCAGTAATACATAAATTTCTCTCGCTAGAATCTGAAACGTTTGTTACATGCACAAGCGAATCGTACAAGTTGAGATATATAAACACCATAAGATGGTGACAAGGGATCGTCACTTGTTTTTAAAATGAAGTGAATTGAGCTATGTATTTCATAAACTAACAATTACCTTATGTTTTAGGGGGCATTTCAATCTCGAAGACCTTCGGTAAAAGGAGATTAACTGTCTGCATGTCAAGATGTGCCTATGCCTGTAGAATTTCTACGGTTAAATGTGTGCAGAACTGTCTTGTGAATATGTGCTAGTACCGTCTCTGATGTTATGTTATGAATTAAAGAGTAATTGTTTATTTTATTATGTCTTTGCCTGTATGCATGAAAACTTCAGAACGTTTTTTCTGCAACTAGAGTAGCAACTTCACCCTATGTTAATTATTTTTATGAAATGCAGAGTAATTGGCCAATAGTTTGAAAACCAATAGAGGTGCAAATGTTTACCCCTGACCTGTCTTGTATAAGGTTGTTGTATGTATGTGTGAAAATAAAAAGGCCAATGTTTTGACAACTTATAAATCAGCAACTGAATCATGTGAATACTCTAAGAGAAATTTCTGTATTGAACACGTTTTTTGGATGTTTGGATGAAAAGGCCAATGTTTTGACAACTTATAAATCAGCAACTGAATCATGTGAATACTCAAAGAGTAATTTCTGTATTGTACACGTGTTTTGGATGTATGAATGAAAAGGCCAGACAACAACAGAGCAGCAACTCAATACCAAAGAATGATTTATATCTGTTATTCTGTTTTCGTGTGTTTGTGTGAACATGGTATGGTTTTCTACCAAACGTTACTAAGTTATTATTGTTGATCCAACTATACTTGTAAAATAGGATAAGTACCTGAAAAATTCAATATGGACAAATAACTTTATATCAGTCGTATACATAAACAATAACAAAAATAGACGCAATTCCCAGAGTGGTTTATCTCTGTTGTAACAAAGTATTTCAACAATAGAAACCAGTGCACTGTATGTTTTACTTCTAACACGTTACAATAACATGACAGTCGGATAAGCTAAAAACGATAAAATAATTTTGGTAACATATACCACTCAGTAGAGACTGTATAACAATTGGGAGCAGTTTGCTGTCACTGAGAATTAATAAAAACAAAACAATCACGAAACCGTTAAGGAAAACAAAAAATAGAAATTTCCATATCTTTAATGTTTAATGTAACTACAAACATGTATACGGATGTTGGGTGTGGTTGTTAATGAGTCCGGAACAAAGGAGTATAGGCAGCTACAAGACACTTATGGCAAGCCGTTCTCGTCAAAACTATGTTTAAACCATTTTTCGAAAAATTTACACACTGAGAATTACAACAAAGCACACTGAGATTTCAAAACTTCAAAACGCACACTGAGAATTGAAAATTACACACTGAGAATTGAAAATTACACACTGAGAATTGAAAATTACACACTGAGAATTAAAAATTAAACACTGAGATTTCATAAAGACGCACTGAGATTACAAAAATGAAAAACGCACACTGAGAATTGAAAATTACACACTCAGAATTGAAAATTACACACTCAGAATTGAAAATTACACACTCAGAATTAAAAATTACACACTGAGATTTCAAAAAGACACACTGAGAATAAATAAACTGAAAACACACACTGAGAATTTGAAATTACACACTGAGAATTTAAAATTACACACTGAGAATTTAAAATTACACACTGAGATTTGTGCGCACTTTTTATGCGCACATATCTTATAAGCATACTTAATCTGAATCTATTACAAGCTTAAAACAACAAGGGGACAGAACTCGTTAGTCCTTCGATTTGGTTCCAAAATACTAATAAAAAAAACCTTTAGAAATACAAGAACAAAAAAAATACCCACTTACTTTTATTAAAAAATATAACCAAATGGTGAAAAACGTTATTAAAATTATAAGAAAACATTGGAACAATCTGCAAAAGAATGCAATGAAATGTGAAATTTTTACTCAAGTGTCTATTATAGCATATAAACGTAACAAAAATATAAAAGATTAACTAGCGAAATCAGGGAAACAGTTGGAAGACTTTTGAAAAGGGACCCATGTTTAATTACTGGTAGTAATGATCTGAATTATAGGCAACAAACTTATGAATATGAGCGATGTTAAGTCTTGAAATTTATTACGAATGTTGGTTGAAGGAATCGCATTTCTTTATAATGACAAGAGTTCTTGAGATCAAGATATTAATCTGTTGAATTATTCATCTCATGAATATTTATTAGTAATTTGCATATTAATCTCAGTGTGTATTTTTGAAATCTCAGTGTGTAATTAACAATTCTCAGTGTGTGTTTTTCAATTTATTTTATCTCAGTGTGTCTTTTTAAAATCTCAGTGTGTAATTTTGAATTCTCAGTGTGTGTTTTTTATTTTTTTAATCTCAGTGTGTAATTTCGATTTCTCAGTGTGTTATTTTAGGTTTTTAAATCTCAGTGTGTATTTTTTACGAAAAAAGGGTTTAAACCGCATAGTTTTGACGAGAACGGCTTGCCATAGACACTGTATGACAGTCTATGATGAGCAAATCATATTCCTTAAATTAAGCTGCAAATGCTTCCAAAATGGAAAAAATGGAAAACAATTCTAATGTGAAATTAAAGACATGTAATATGCCCAAAAAGACAACTTTTCACCAAGGTTCATTAGTTATCAGAGGTAGCAGTCTTATAATTCAATACGCTAGACGCGCGTTGTGTCTTTCCAAGACTCATCAGTGACGCTTAAATTAGAATAGTTATAAAGGCAAACAAGTACAAAGTTGAAGAACAATGAGGACCCAAAATTCCTAAATGCTGTGTCAAAAACGGGTACGGTAATCTATGTCTGGGATAAGAAAATTCTTACTTTTTCGAAAAACTTATTCTTTGGTAAAGAGGAAAATTATAAAAAAGACTATATAATTGATATTTATGTCAACACCGAAGTGCTGCCTACTGGGATGGTAATGCCCTCGCGGACGAAACGTCCATCAGCAGTGGCATCGACCCAGTGGTGTAAATAGTTATCAAAGGTACCAGTCTTATAATTTAGAACACCAACGAAGTGTCTTTAGTAACTAAAGGAATCTGTTCGTCCTTCAACAATGGGAAACACCAATACCGTGAAGTCGGCTATAAATGTATAACAGACCACGAATACAAAAAATATGAAACAAATGAATTAAGAAAACTATTAAGCATAGTTTCGAAGGCTCAAACTTGTTTTTTAACTTTGGACAGCGGTGTTACAGCACAACATAATAAAATCAGTTTTAAAAGTTGATTTTGGCCACGTGATTTCTAATCTATATAGATGACATTGTCTTTAAAATACACCAAACATATTGATTTATTCACTTGAATGTCTTCCATTCTTTTAACTTCACATGGCATGAAGACATCGATAATAACAATTGATTTTGTAGAATGTGTACACAATTAAATCATTATAATAGTCAATACTAAAATTTGATTTCGCTTTCATAGCATCAAGTGTTCGAAACTTATTCATCGTTCATGTACACTACATGCTAAATTAGATCGTAAAGAACATGCAACATTTATCTATGTTTGCGAAACAACGGTTGTCCATTTGCTTTTAAAAATTAGAAAAATTCCAAAACTACACAATGACACTTTTCTCTGAAAAAAAAAATGCAATTACCCTTATATCTTGCATTGTATTAAGGAATATATGGAAACAAAGTAAGAGGCTAGAGCCAGTGCTTGTACATGTGATGCATGGTACATATATTCATTTTTATGTCTTCGATTCTTTCAACAGAAAATTTTCATGTTTTTGAAACTAACATCAATCATGTTTTCGAAGACTGTAACACGTTGCATTTTTTTTTTAATTTAATTTTTCGCGTTATGAACTTTTCATTTCTATGAAGCTATTAAGATTTTTTGTGCTGTTATCTCCCAGTTGATACAATTCTTTAACCCTATTTTTATCATGATTGCAATGATATGTGGCTGCTGCTATACATTGGAGATATAGAGCAAAACGTTCACACATAATTAGTTAATATCATCTACCGTTATGGAATATACATGCAACAGATGTACATAATACGTTTTTATGTTTTATCCAAAACCCAGTCCTGATATATGATCATTCTATTGCAGGTATAACAGACTTCTAAATCATTTTTGTTGACTGCTTGGAATGATAATGAATCAAGGATAATTTCTATGAACAGAACGTTTTCGTTACAACAAAGAAACAATTCATTGATCGAAATGCAATAAAACCCGTTTAAAGATTATGATATAATAGTTTTATGTAATAAATGCCTTCAGTTTTAATGACCTGCAAGAAAAAAATGTAGAAATAAATACCCATATATAGAAACATAAATTTCACACAGCAGATATTCAGTTTGGGATAAGGCAGTCATCGGTAAGTAGGGTCATTTTAATAAATTCCTAAACTTTAACAGATAACCTTAGCCGTATTTAGCACAAGTTTTTTGGAATTTTGGGTCCTCAATGCTCTTCAACTTTGTACTTGTTTGGCTTTATAACTCTTTTGATCTGCGCGTCACTGATGAGTATTAGGTAGACGTAAAGCGCGTCTGGCGTATTAAATTATAATCCTGGTACCTTTGATAACTATTGATATATAAGTACTTACATGTATGTAATATGAATTACATTTGAATGGCTTTTTATCATTTTTTGTGTGGTACATAACAGCAATTAGTTTGATCCTAATCTATTGACAGTATTAAACAAGCTGAATATTAAGTTCAGTCTAGTTGGTCGAGTTGGTATGGACCGCTTACCACAGTGAAGGCGGTGTTGTCTCAGTATCACAATAACATGAGTTCGAATCCCGGTCAGAGAAGAACAAACATTTTCTGTTGTGCTGATATTTAGAGTAGTCCATTCACTCAATGTTTCTCCAGCTGATTGAGGGAAAATGTTGTTAATTAAGGGACTTTAAGGCCGTTAATTTTCTCGTTTGAATTGTTTTACATTGTCTTATCGGGCCTTTTATAGCTCACTATGCGGTATGGGCTTTGCTCATTGTTGAAGGCCGTACGGTGACCTATAGTTGTTAATGTCTGTGTCATTTTGGTCTTTTGCGGATAGTTGTCTCATTGGCAATCATACCACATCTTCTTTTTTTTATATTAAGAGCATTTTGAACTTTATTTATTTCTACTAGTTTAGGAGTGGATGCAGATTTCAATTTTATGTATATATGTGTAGGACTCTAACGTGCGATGGGAGCGCCAAAGTACGATGGTCACGCTAAAGTGCGATGGTCTACGCTGAAGTCAATGCCTACACACGCCAAAGTGCGATGGTAAACGAAGTATAGACGTAATAAACATACTATGGATTATGACGTGAACAGTCTTTTCTACAAAAAAAAAATGAACATGCCGAACGATAAATGTAGAATATTTGATTACCAACTTAAAACGAAATGTCCATGAATTACTCTATTTAAACATAACCGTCCTTTGTCGGCTGATGAAAATGCGTTTTTTTAGGGTGCTGGAAGAAGGACTTGTGTCCTGCAATCGACCGTCTTACTATATATACAGATACAAAAGAATCCGCATAAGTATCCTTTATCTTGTTTCTATTAGAAGCTAATGAACACATTGAAATCATTGTTTATGTTGCATTTTACTTTGCAGTTCCCATTTAAATATTGTCGATGTTATTGAAAATTAAATTTTGTAAAATAAAGGTACACGTTTTCATGCAAAAATCATAAATTGTCCGCTTAAACATAAGCAAAAAGGGTCTTAAACTTTGCTTCATTATATAAGCAGAGAAAAGACTATTGCAACATCGATATCCCGTTTTTGAAGAGGAAAACGTAGGTTACTAACGCAAAATCACAATTATCTTAGGTATAAAAGAATTGCAAAAACGATTTTGATGCTATGAATAAACGCTATCTGTTCTCACCGGCATCACAAGGTTTCTCCCTCCTTTCCTCACACACACATCCCCTCAAGCTCAAAAGAATTATAAGGCAATAACACATCGACATTCTTTATATATTTAAATTGAATTTAAAAAAAATTGTTTATCAGCGATGTACTTTCTTTAACCGTAGTCATTACACTGTAAGAAGAAAAAAAGTTGTTAAAAATGAGGGAAGAAAATAGAAATTAGTAAATATAACTTGTTAAAACAAACTATATAATAAAGGCCGAGTTCACTCAATTCTTTTTCTAAATAAGGGTAGGCCGAGTTTTTGATTGTCCGATTTTGTTTAAGTCCGAGATTGATGTAGGCCGAGTTTATTTTAGGCCGAGTTAAACTAGCATCGCATTTTAATCAAAGCGGACCTCGCTGAGAGCACCTAGCATGTGTGTGTCCGGTCTAATTTTTCGTTTTAGTTTGGATTGTTTACTTCCGTTACCAGTGACAATACCCGGGTGTTTTACGATCCTCATCTGGTTTGTTGACAAACTAAACTTATTAATCGTTGTGCTCATTAGAGTATAACTGTCCATTGTATTGCAATACTTTTCCATATCAAATTTTTTTTTAATCCACAAAATAATGATAATACACAGTTAAATTATGCGTCAGCGTATTTGACACAAGGTCGATCATAATTATTCAGACCAATTTTAGACATAATACACTACAGCTCGGGTGGATTTTGCTTTGTCCACCAGCCCACCATGGGAGTGGGCACCGGGTGGACAAAATTTCTACCTTGTCCACTCTGCCCACCCATAGGAGTGGGCATGCAATTTCTTTAAGTTTTGTTTAATCTAAACACTTGCAAGTACAATCATTTTAAAAAAGCAATTAAGCATTTGTAATCAATATTTTTACAGAAAAAGAGATTATAGCTAGAGTGGGCACCGGTGGGCAGGTGGAAAAAGCAAAATCCACACGGGCTGTTGTGTACTTACTTAAAAAAAATGATACTTAATGATGTTTTCCGGAACAGGATCCCCAAGGTTTCTCTTCACCAGACTCATTTGTTTGATTGTTATCTCTATTATTTCTATTGCCACTTCCGGTTATATCTGCTCGTTAATCAGAATAATAGATTTCTTTGTATTCCCAGTACTTATCAAATCTATTTTTAAATGTGTTTATAAATGGCGCTTTTGTTACTTTATCCAGTAACTTGTTCTATAATTTTGCAATTCTTACTGCAAAGCTGTTTTTCCTCAGACTTGTTTTAAAACCTTGGTGAATGATCATATTGCTATTCTATCTTGTACTATGCCTGTTTTCGGTGTTTGAAATTAATTAAAGAAATGAGCTAGTTTCTCGATCATATTTATCGTTAAGTATCTTGTATGTCTCAATAAAATCCCTTCGGATCCTTCTTTATGACAATGTTGGCAGCTTATGTTTTTTCAATCTTTCCCAGTAGCTTAAGTTATTGAATCCAGGTATCTTTCGTGTTGCCCTTTTTTGTACATTTTCAATTTTGTCAATGGATTTCTATTTGAAAGGTGCCCATACTGAACTAGCATAGTAGTCTAAGTGTGTTCTCACTAATGTATTATATAGTGGTATGGAATTCTTTGCATTTAAGTTTTTAAACGTCTTCTGATTGCCTCAAAGATTAACATGATTAAGTTACCTTTGTTCACTTTTTCGCATATGTGTCTTTCAAAGGTTAAATCTTCATCTATTACTACTCCAATATCCTTTTCTTCTTTGCATTTGATAATATCATGACCTAATAGCTTATAACTTCTGTTGTCATCTCTTACCCTCTACTTATATTTATGTGTTTACATTTTTCTGGTAGGAACTTCAAGAGCCATGTATCACTCCATTGCTCAAGATTTTTTAAGTCCTTTTGGAGTATAATTTAATCTAATCTATTTTCAATAATTCTGAAGCTTTTTGTGTCTTGACGGCAAATAAGTAGGTATCTGATGTCACACAATCAGGCAAGTTGTTTATGTATAGAACAAACAATGTTGTTTACCCAAAATCATGTTGTTCCCATTCTCCTTTGTCCTTTTAATGTTTGCACCCTGGATTGGTTTGCACCCATTTTTATAAAGGTTTTGTGTTGAATAAGTTTTTAATTATAATATGATTTAGTTAGTGTGATGCTATTAAAATTTAATAAAAAATAAATCTTTATTTGAAAAATAGAGTAACATTCTTAAAACATAAACAGGTTATCTTTTTTTTGACTGATTTCAAATTTGACGAAATGAATTTATTAAATATTGTCCTGATATAAAAAAAAGAAGATGTCGTATGATTGCCAATGAGAAAACTCTCCACAAGAGACCAACATGACACAGAAATTAACAACTATAAGTCACCGTACAGCATGTAATCAAAGACTAAGTCATATGTCTGAAAGATATGTAAAATAGAGATAGAAAATCTCAAACAGCTTTCAAACTTGTCACTACATTTGTACATTGTAACTGTAAAATAATAATTAATTAATATATCTTTCATTTTTTTTAATTTGAAATCTATAAGGTTTTTACTTCTTTTAAGCTTACTACATGTATATATATATATAACTTTATAATTTAATATAATATTTATATATCAACTTAATGATGCCTGCATTCATTTCCTGTATTTTCATTTTACTTTACAGATTTCCATTAATTGACTCATTACATGTACATACTAAATCAAGATGCCTAAGAAAAAAGGAGGAAAGAAGTCTGGTGGAAAACTGTCTAAAATGACAGAAGAAGAAAGATTGGCTTATGAAGAACAGAAAAGACTTGGAGAAGAGGAAATGAAAAAGAAGAAAGAAGATATGTTAACACAGTTCTTAAAGGTAATTGCTGGCGATTAAACATGTTAAAGATAAGATAATGTTTTAGCACTAACACATTAACAATAAATGGTTATGGTAACAAAACACGTCAAACTACAATTACATTTGTACAATGACTCCAAAGACAGATCTCATATCCATGCAACACTTAAGGTTTTGCACAGCACTGACACAGGAAAAAAGTCAAACCAAATTTAGTTCACAGTACTGCAACTTACAAAAATGTACATGTACACCAATACAAATCATTCTATATTACAGGACAAACTATCAAAAGAAGAACGAGCAACCAAATACAATCTAAACAAACTGAATCATCAATGGAGGAACATAATGAGAGAGGCTAAATCTAAAGAACTACGCAAAGAAATAGAAATCCTCAGTCAGACATTTGAAAGAATCGTGGACAGAAAAGATGCAACGATTAAATCTCTCGCCAAAGATTTACAGGAAGCAGAGGAACAATATGCTATGGCTCTCCGTAGTCATTTACAGGCTGTGGATAGTTTATTTGGTAACTACTATTAATTCAGAAATAAATGCATGCTTTATATAATTGCAATTCCTTGACCAGTGGCAAACATGTGAAATCTTTTTAAAGCAATATCAAAATTTTAAGAATGAAATTCGCTACTGAAATTACAGTTGTGATTTTTAGCTCACCTGGTCAAATTTAACCAAACTTGGCCACAATCATCATTGGAGTATCTAGTTTAAAAAATGTGTCCGGTAACCCAACCAAGATGGCCGCCATGGCTAAAAATAGAACATAGGGTTAAAATGTAGATTTTGGCTTATATCTGTGAAATGAAAGCATTTAGAGCAAATCTGACATGGGGAAAAATTGATTATCAGTTCAACATCTATCTACCCCCTGAAATTTTCAAATCAATCGGACAACAGGTTGTGGGTTGCTGCCCCTGAATTGGTAATTTTAAGGAAATTTTGCAGTTTTTGGTTATTTTCTTGAATATTATTATAGATAGAGATAAACTGTAAACAGCAATAATGTACAGCAAAGTAAGACCTGCAAATAAGTCACATGATCAAAATGGTCAATTGACCCCTTAAGAAGTTATTGCCCTTCATAGTCAATTTTCATAAATTTAGTAAATTTTACAAAATATTTTAACTATGGGCCAAGTTTATTATTATACATGTAGATAGAGATAATTGTAAGCAGCAAGAATGTTCAGTAAAGTAAGCTCTACAAACACATCACCATAAGCAAAAAACACAATTCTGTCATGAATCCATCTGTGTCCTTCGTTTATGATATGCACATAGACCAAGGTGAGCAACGCAGGCTCTTTAGAGCCTCTAGTTTATTATTGCTAAACCTTTGATTTCTGAAAATTGTAAATGTACACCCAAGTATATATTAATAGGTTCCTAAAAGGAATTAACCTACATGTATGTTAAAAAATTACGTATACTGTGGGATGATAGAGCAAAAAGAAAGACTTTGATGTCTGTTGTTTACATGATGACTTTGCACAAGTTATAGCAAAAACATACTGCTGCTCAAAATCCATAAACCAATAGATTCTGCAATTAAATATATATCTGAAATTATCTCAATTTTAGTACATTTTATTCTTATTTTATAGACATACAAGAAGAGAGGTTAAACAAATTACAGATATATTATGAAGATGAGTTAGCCCTTATCCAGGAAGAATTTGACACAGAAAGAGCCTTAATGATTGAACAGCATGGGATTGAAATGAATGATATAGCTGACATTTTGTTTGCTATGGATCAAAACTTCCAAGATCGTGAAAATGAGGCTCGAGCTGAATTTGAAAGTTTTTGTGATGAAATTAAAAACAAGGTACCTGTATTATAATGACTTTTAATGTTTTAAAGGACCAAAATCATTTTCTACTTTATACACACAACAAAATCAGTTACTTCAAAGATTCATCATTGTTTTGGAATATATTCTAACTTTCATTGATTTCAGGGGTTAAAGTCACCCACAAATTTAAATGTTCAAGGAAAACTCAATTTTTCCTCAATCCATGAAAATTTATACCCTACGAAAAATAAATGAATCCATAGTTAAGTATTATTGAATTATAAGTTAACTGTTTCTTAGGTAACAAATATTCTCCATGTTTTAATGATTAAGCCTGCTTAAGGTAGAACCAAACAGGTTGACTAAAATTAATTCAGCTCATTTAATTTTCAAATACTTTTGGTATCTGGTATCTATGATGAGTTTATTTGACAAATATTTGATTTGACAAAAATATAAAAATTCAAAAAAAAAATGAATCAGACACATTATCGGAAACAATTGGTTGGATATATAAGAGTTTAACAATCACTAATTTTTGTCATTGCATGAGAAGCTTCATATTTTCTTTACAATAGAATGTGATTAAAACAATCAGCTGATTTTACATAGTTATCTCCCTGTAGTGTTATGTACCACCTTAAACTGTTTCATCCACTAAGTCTTGTTTATTTGAGTTTTGTAAGGGTATAATGTCTCCTAAAATATATAAAAATGAATAAAAAGAGCTGCAGAGTATATATGTTAATTATTTTATAACTATCCAACAAATTAAAGTCCAAATCTATCAATGGAATTATTAAATCTTAGAAGATTTTTGATAGGTATAAGCCAATGTTTTGTGTGATACTCGTAAAAAGTATTTGCATTTTAATATACGAGCGGTGTTGGATAGAAATAGATTTTATGCCAATCTACATCAATGCATCTGTTAACCTACTTCGGTTTTGAAAATAAATGAATGAAAAGTCTGGGACTGTTTCATGCTAGGTGAATTGTTAATGGAATGCTACAAAATGGAACAAACGTCATCTTTTGTTGCATTGTATTTCATAAATTAATGTTTCAAAATCAATCAGAGTCTAACACATGTACATACATGTATTCACGTATACTTGTATAAGGTGGATTTATATCTGAGGCACCTCATACATGTAGCTCCCAGACCTGTGGGCACAATGTTCCCCTGAATCTGTACATTGAATAATAGTTTATCACTTGATTTTCAGGATACAGAAGAGAAACATGGGTTAAAGGTTCTCCTGTTTGAAAAACAAAAAGAATTAATGAGACAGTTTGAGCAGGCTCTAGATGCCTATCTAAATTCAACAAAAAGTAGGAAAAATGAATTTGAGGAATATAAACGCAAAGACGATCATGCTGCACAGGAAATAGATTCACAGATGAGAAGAATCAATAAGTTATCGGTAAGATGTCATAATTGGGCAATAATAACTTTTAATTTTGATAGCTATTTTAATATATGATAAACTTTGATTGTTTTTATGAATAAATTATATAAAAAGCAGCTGATTTTTGCAACATAAGAAATTTGTGGGTTTTTAAGGTAAGGATACAGGTTTTCCTATCATACATCTTTGCTAGCCAAGTGGATTGTAACTCTCAGCTAGCGAAGTTGCCTATCATGGTGCTGGAAAAGTCAGTATTTCTTAAATGGAATTTTGCAAACATGAAATTGGGAAACAGAATAAATTTTAAAATCTTTTGTGTTTTAACATTTTTATAGACATTTTTCCCACGATCAAAGGTCTTAATAAAGGTGAAAGAGAGACCAAAGGGATATTTGAACTCATAAACAAAAAAAAACTAAAATCAAAATGATAATGGAAATGGCAAATACGAAAACAACAGTATACATAACACAAAATTGAAAATTAAAGACTGCAACAAAGCCTCATCAAAAATCTAGGGGAAGCTAATCATTTCAAAATGATTTTTTGAAAAGTGACTTATTTACCATTTAGTTGAGACAAGAACAGAATCAGTAGCAGATTAATGGTTCAAAGAAAAAAAATCGTTTAATCACTACAATAATTATTACAGAATAAATTTACATGTATTTTCTAGGACAATATTTCACAATTAAAAAATAAAATGATGGCCAATGCAAAAGAATGTGAAGAAAGAAATAAACAACTGAAAGAGGTAAGTACAGTGTATAGGTATGTTCAAGGGGGAATAACTCACTTTATTCTCAATAAATCTTGGTACATATAACCTTCAAATAGAGTGTACAGGTCTTTTATACATGTCCCTTTTTAAAAAAGGAGTTTCATTGCTGTAATGAAATTTTCATTTTTACCTAGGAATATTTTTTGGCTCCGTAAAAAGGACTTCAGTTAATTGAATGGAAATTTTTTGAAAGAGGTGTCTCAATGAAGTATAGGTCATCCCTTATAGATTACATTCATTACATCTGACTAAAATCTTTGTGAATAGGGATTACATTCATCTGAAGTTTTGCAAAAATGGCAAGATATATTTGAACCCTTAAGGATGTACTTAGGTGAGGTTATGTGAAAATTAATACTATAAACTGACAGAGCATCAATTAAGGATAAAAATAAGCTAAAAATATTGACAGGTCATGGACTTCCTTTTCGAGATATTTGAGATTTAAAATATGGCGGGAAAAGGCTGACTCTGACTTTTACCTTATATTTGCATTGGTATTATCATTTCTCAAAACAAAAGAAAGAAAATTAAGAATCTTCTAAAATTTTGGTAAATGACCTTTCATGAGCTATTTTAAAAGTCTTATATGAAAAAATAAATGGGTGTTATGGGGCAAAATATTTTACATTGTATTGTATGGAAAAACACCAAGGAGTCTGAACATTTGACACAAATTCCAAAACTTCACCTAAGTACATCTAAGTACATCCTTAATATGTAAAAGAGTTTGTCAAAACTTAAAAAAAACCAACAAAAAAACCCAACTTTATGGTAAAAATTTTTCCAATCAATAAAAATGATTAAGTTCATTAAAAAAGATGTTGAAAGGGATTAATGATTACAATGTAATATATTTTACAGGAAAGAGAAAAGATGTTAGCCCACTTTCAAGACTTGAAAGCACAGATGAATAAGTTACGAGAGCGAGAGAGGGACAAGCTAACAAAAATGACATTAGAAAGCAATTCGGCTATGAAAGAATTGAAAAGACAAAATGAGAAGGTATGTTAGAGAGCTACCATTGGATTTGTATTGAGGTGGGTGGAGGTAAAATGAAATTTGAAAAAGAACAGGAAAGGAGTTTTGAGTAAAAAAAGGCAAGATGAGACACTTTGCCAAAAAAAAGGCAGGATGACAATTTAAATATAAAAAGACAGATTAAAAAAAAAAAAAAAAAAAGCAGGACCAAATATAGTGAAAATATAAAAAGGCAGGAAAGAGATTACAACTAAAGAATAAGGCAGGACAAAATTGATCCATTTGTACTATTATTTGCCAGAATTTCAAGAATCCTAGAATATAGGACAATATGATAAGTATTCTAGTAGTCAATCCATATATCTAGTGGGACACATGTGTCCCTATTGCTGTCTGCTGTATATAAAAAGCCTGCCCCAAAAAAATATAAAATAAAAAAATAAATAAAAATAGATAAATAAACAACCAAAACAATAAGAATAATATTTTTTAATAAAAACATGAGCAATTAAGGCAGTTAATGTATAAATTAGTGATCGGATTGATATAGAGCATCCAAGGGGCTATAATTCAACAGTTGATAAAAAAAATGATTCTCTTCAATTTCCCTCTTCAGCTAAGTAGTCATGCAGTTACTTTTTGTATTTCAGGTCACTGTGATATTGAAACTAGCAGAAATGTGTCGTAAGCTGGAGACAGAGGAGGAGAAGGTGCTTCCTTTCTATGCCTCCTCCCTCACTCAGGAGGAACAGGATGATGTCCAAACAGCCATGTTAGAAAAAGGTTATGAACCCCTGGCTCAGGTAGGAAAACTTTTAAGAGTGGAATAAATGTTGATTTTTTTTAAAATTGAATTAATGCTTTCCTCTTTAATACACGCAAAAAATCTCTGTAATGTATATGTAAAAACTTAACAAACAGCCATGTTAGAACAAGGTTATGAACCCCTGGCTCAGGTAGAAAAATTGGCTGAATTATGATTTTTTTTTAATTGTCAAACTTAAGTTGTAAGTTGCATTGTATGTTATTGATGCTATTGTTGCTTACCACCTTGGCTAGCATCATAATTGATTGACAATATGTTAAAATACTCTAATTGGTGACAGGACATATATTATAAGTACGAAGGTGTGTATAAAAAGCAAAACAACTAATTGAAAGTCATGGTCTAAAATTTCAACTTTGCACCTATGGCTCATAGGGAATACCCTTAGTGTTACTTATTTAAATGCGTTTGGCTCAGTGATGACTTCCCTCACTACTTTCTTTTTTATCTTAATTAGATTATTCATATCGCTATAATTTTCAGTTATAGTTTTTGTTATTTTATTATGAAAAATCAAAAGAAATACTGTAAATAAAACTTGAAAGTCATGATAGTTATTTTCAACATGGTTGGTTTTACATTTATTAGATATGCTGAATATTCTTCAATGGAGACTCTGGAAGAATTCAACAAAGTATTCTTAGACCAATTTAGCATGATAAGAGAGAGGGTTGTCCAACGAAACAACAGCTGCGAACCTAATGAAGCGAGTACCTGGATGGATCTCTGTTAATGATGAAACATCAGCAAGTCAATCCATTTTTTGTTAACAATTAAAACAAATGTCAAGTAAGTGAACTTATTATATATGCAAGTCATTGTTTATTGACCAATTTTGTCTTGCTTTAACTTGAGACAAAATTTTGAAAACCAAATTTGAGGACATTTATAAAGACAAGTGAATAATGTAAATTGCACCAATAATAAACAAAAAAAATTATGCACATATAAAATATGAAGAAGAAGAAAAAACATAATTAGTTGATATCTTAGCAGACAACAAAATGTAAAGTGTGTAAAAATTGTCATTATAGATTTGGGTTAATCCATTAAAAATGTATGCAGGAGGGTCGGAATGGAAGTTTTATTTTTTACATCAATTATGTTTTTATGTTCATTTGATGTATTAAAAATTACCAAAAAATATCATCTTTAGATTTCTTGTTGGAATTGGTTCAAAATTTGTCATGTAATATCTTTTCATAGTTGACTATAGAATACTATGGTTTTTGCTTATTGTTGAATGCTATACAAGTGACCTTTAGTTGAAAATCAATGCCATTTTAAGGTGGTACCCAACACTTTCACTAAAATTAATTTGGCTCGTTTAATTTTCATAAAATTTTGTCAAAATATTTACTTTGACCCTTTAACAAAAATATTAAAAATTTTGAAAATTTGAACGAACCGTTTTGTCAGAAAAATTACATGGTTATATAGCAGTTTGACAAACATCAATTTTGATCATTGAGAAGCTTAATATTCCTTTTACAACCAACATTATTAAAATGTTTAGCTGACTTTACAGAGTTATCTCCCTGTAGTGTTAGGTACCACCTTAAACTCTAGTTGATAGTGGACTCCTTTTCAATCATAACTCATCTCCTTATTTTCATAATTTATAGGACTTTATTTGTAAAATGTCAGTATATAGAAAATTACAATTTTACTTTTTTCAGATTAAATGTACCAGTTACAGACCCTCGTCGTACAGAGACCTGTAGCACAAACAGTTGTAGAAGCAGCACATGTGGTTAGACATGTTTTACCATCATAGTGAACTAAGACACACATCTAAGACATCTGTCTCCTTTGCTTATTTTTCATTTTGAAATAAGAGCTTTTATAGGCATCATAACATGATTGCATATCCTGAATCTTGAATAACCAATAAGACTAACCATAAAGTGTGTATGTTTACTGGCTAACTAATTATAAATAATAATTTTATTTTTTGCCCTTAAACATCTATTGCATATTACATAAATGAATGAGTTATTTCCCCTGATTTTTTTTAACATTCAATGCAATTTAAATTTTTTACATGTCTAAATTTTGTTTGTCAAACAGATTGTTTCTGTTGTAGGCTAGTAAGAGGAAATATTTTTTTTGCAATATATTTTATTAGAAGTTAACAAAAAAAATATATTACCCCATGCACACAATCAATACTTATTATTAATAATCAGTCATTATTTATTTACAGTAATTTTATTTTTATAATTCGGGTAAACAAATTTACAGCATTTTACTGATTTTTGCATTTTTTAACTGTGTTGTTCCTCTTTCTAATGCATATAGTTGTAACATTCATTTTGATAAAATAACATTTTATTTTGCAACAACACCACTGAAACCATTGATGAAACTGCATTTAAATTCCGGTGAAATAATTTTCTTTTTAGTTGTATTTTTTTTTCACAAATGCATTTTATTATTGAGCAAAAACTACGATATAATTGTATGCAGCATTTATTTAAATCACATAAATACATATCACATTTTTGTCCATTCTTTAAATATCAAAATAATAAATGCATACAGATTTTTAAATTTACAATATTGTCGCTTGTATCCAGGTAAATGCATTTTAAAATTATTTAAACTGTTATCTAAATTGTTATTTTTGCATCTTGAAAGAATCTTTAAATGTGAACATCAAAATGCTTTTATTGAATAGAATCATCTTTTAAAAACAATGGATGTCAAAGCACTGACATAAAAAAAATCTATTTGGTGGTGAAACAATATTTATATGTACTCCTTTTTTAAATTGTATTCTGAAATTATGAAGAATTGAATCTGTCCTAATAACTTAAAGCTACAGCTGTGATAATTAGTAGACAACTTTTATGCATTTATTTGTAAATATTATTGTTTATATATATTATAGGAAGTTTATTTTCTATGGTAAACATAGCTTTACAATTTTTTTTTTTTAATAAGGTCAATGCATGTACTTTCAGATAAAAGAGAATGTATCTTTATATATTATTTAATTGTACTTTCATTGGTAGGAAACTGTAACAGTTATATGAAATCTAGCCTACCTTGTGGTTGGTTGTTCTATACATCTAGTTTATAAATAAGCAATAACAGAAGGTACCAAGATGAATTTAAAGGGTTACTTGTAGTCTATTTATTCATGCATTGGCCATTAATTTGTTCTGTGATAAAAGTTTATCGACTATAATCATTTTCACACAATGATTAAATGGACAATCATTTTCATAGCAAAATATGTTAGTTTTTTTTACTGAAGATTTTTTTTAATGTTATTTAGATTTTAATGTTGTGTTTTTATATACCTGTTGCATTTAGTTGATCAAAAATGTATGCGTTGATTGTTCTAATCTACACTTGTCATGTTTTAATAGGTGTAATGAAATAAAATTAAACCAATTTCTCTTGAATTTTCCCATTTTTAAAGGCATAAAAAAGAGACAATATTTAGTGATGCACAGATAGATAACATGTTTGTAGTCACTAGGGGACACCTAAATATTGTCTTACAGCCTATTGCATTGAGTGTGTAGGTAAAGGTAATATCTTTGGTTAGGTAAACTATCCTCCTTGAAGAGTAGACTTGTCCAACAGATAACCAATTTATCTCTCTGTAGCTATATATAGGCTACTTCAAAAAGAGGGTACTATACCTAACATAATAATGACTTCACGGTTCAGCTAGCAAGCAAGCAAGCTAACCAAAGATATTACCTTTACGTACACACTCAATGCAATGGGCTGTAAATTAATAAGAAAAATAGGTTACTATGGTTTAAACTTGCAATCAGATTATATTTAAAATAAATAATGTTCAGGGATTTAGGATTCTAGAATTTTTTTTCTGCATAATATATTTTCACTTAACCTTTAGAGGCCTATGTGGTAGAGTGGTCTATTAGTTAAACAAATGCATCACTAGCCTGTCTAAACTGAGGAATTATGTTCAATTCCAGCATGTGGCAGGTGCATTTGACTCCACTTTAATTCATTGGGATTTTCAGTTTTCCTGGGGAACTTAAAAATAGGCTACTACACCAAAAAAAAGTTCCTGCCATGAAATAACACCATAGTTTTGAAAGAAGCATTAAACACCAAACAATTAATCGAATTTACACTTTAAAATTTCGACCATAGTTTCTGAAGGAAAGTATAAACTTCTGAGAGCATAAAATTCAATTTTGAATACTGCTAAAAGTGATTTACAACCATAAATCCCTTAAACCCAGCAAAAATACATCAATTTATTCAATTATTTCATTAATGCTTATTTTAAGACATGATATAGGTGTCCATTTTTTGACAAAAATTTGGGCTGATCTGCCCTTTTATTTTAAGGATGTGAGCCCCTCTGCCCCCTCTGCCCTTAAAACCTATCTAAAAACTGGTTAATTCATGCGCATATACATCAATCCTAGCTGCATTTATAAGGGTGTTAGTGTGGTTTTTAGTTAAGAGAAAAATATGACAATAAATAAAGAGAAGAGAGAAAAATAAGGTGCTATAAAGAATAAAGAAACAAATGGCATTTACTAAAAAGAAGATCAACACCCAGACCCTCTTATTTATTGTTCTTAATTTTTCAAAAGTTGATTTGACATTTAGGGCAAGCTATATTTTTATGTAATTGAGTTTTAATGAAGCGCAGATGTGATTTAATATCTGTTTTTGTAGGTTTTTTTAATTTTGTTAAGTATTTGTTGGTTAAAGAAAGTTTTTTATATATTTTATATTAACAATTGATTTTAAAGTATTTTTTTGCTATGGTATTATAATTTTTATAATTTGTCCAGTGAATTATGTAAATTAATAAATGACAAAGCATGCACATTGTGTTATACTTATTCTGACTTCTACCTGTTCTATATAGAACTCTTTGGTATACATGTATAATAATCAGGAGAGTTTATTAACTGGATTTTTGTGACAAAAATGTCGGTTATTGATTTGAGGATGTATGGAAGGCTGGTAGGCGGTTAGGTGACAGCCAAATGTTTCTCATGAACCATTTAACCAAAGCTTTTTAAATTTTAATATGTTGTTACTGACAACAAAATGGAGGCCAAGTTCAATAATGACAATTTTGACTTTTACGGTTCTGGAGTTATGGTTCTTGAAAGATTGAAAAATGGTGATTCCAGTCCTGTCTGTGCATTAACTCATGAACCGTTCAATCAAAGCTTTTAAAATTTTAATATGTTGTTACTAACAACAAAACAGAGGTCAAGTGTAATAAGCACAATTTTGACTTTTACAGTTCTAGAGTTATGGTTCTTGAGAGATTCAAAAAAGGCCTTTCCAGTCCTGTCCGTGCATTTACTCATGACATGTTCAATCAAAGCTTTTAAAATTTTAATATGTTGCATGTGTTGTTACTAATGAGAAAATGGACGTCAAGTTCAATAATAACGATTTTGACTTTTACCGTTCAGAAGTTATGGTTCTTGAAAGATTGAAAAATGGTGTTTCCAGTTGTGTCCCTGTATTTACCCATGAACCATTCAACCAAAGCTTTTAAATTTCAAATATGTTGTTACTGATGACAAAATTGAGGTCAAGTTCAATAATGGCGATTTTCACTTTCTAATCAGGTGTTATGGTTCTTGAAAGAATGTTGTTGCATTTACTCATGAACCATTCAATCAAAACTTTTCAAAATATTCTGTTACTGACAACAAATTGGAGGTCAAGTTTGATGATGAGTATTTTCACTTTAACCGTGCATCAGTTAAGGTTCTTTTGATAATGAAAAATGGCAGGACACGAATAAATATTAATAAATCCGGTTTGCTGTCGCTCTGACAGCCTCTTGTTTTTTAAGTTACCTTTGTTTGTCCGTACATTCCCTCCTTCCCACAATTTGTTTCTGTTCTCTAACTTTAGTTTGCCTCATCAAAATGTTATAAAACTTATACACAATGCTTAACATGAAAAATGCCAGTTCAAATTTGAATTTTGTCGCATCACTTTAACCGTTCATGAGTTATGCCCCTTTATAATCATCTAAACTGCAGATTTTTTGTGTCCTTCTTACTTTAGATTTGCCTCAATCAAACATTTATAAACTTATATACACAATGCTTATTACCACAAAACACACCCAAGTTTAAGATTTGGTGGCATCACTTGAGTAATGTCTAATGGGAAAAATGCTTAATCTGTTGCTTCCGTACTATTACTTTGGTGTGCAAATGTTTTGAAACTTATACAACTATGCGTTTAATCACAAATAAGGTCATAATAACGTGAATCCTGCATCTGTGTGTGGAATTAGACTCCTGCATATTTACAAGCGGGGACATCTGGGTCCATAGACACATTCTTCGTTTATTTGTGTATCACCATGTTACGTTAATATTTTTGTGCATATTGTCCAGTCTTCAATTTTCTGTGTAGTATTTTGGGGACTATTGTTTTTCTTTTCTTGGATTTTATTTGATCACGTTGTTTGTTTTTTTCGTCAACCTGATTTTGAATGAAATGAAGGAAAATCCAGTTATGCAAATTTATCAGGTTTAGTAATTTTTCATTGCATCTATACTACATAGTTTTTTGTTTCTACATGAAACTTTCGACATTTATCTGTAATGTGCAGATATGCATATTTGTACTATGTTTTCGTCCATTAATAGTTATCAAAAGTACCAGGATTATAATTTTATACGCCAGACGCGCGTTTCTTCTACATAAGACTCATCAGTGACGCTCAGATCAAAATAGTTCAAAAAGCCAAATAAATACAAAGTTGAAGAGCATTGAGGACCTAAAATTCCAAAAAGTTGTGCCAAATACGGCTAAGGTAATCTACTCCTGGGGTAAGAAAATCCTTAGTTTTTCGAAAAATTCAAAGTTTTGTAAACAGAAAATTTATAAAAATGAACATATAATTGATATTCATGTCAACACCGAAGTGCCGAAGTCAACACCATTAAACTATATATCCTGGAGTTATACCTCTTTAAACGGAAGACCAATTTTATCATGTTTATAACTAACATTCGTTTACATGATTCATAGAATGTAACTTCAGTCTACATACATTGTTTGTGTAGAAAACAGATCTTTAAAGAACCAATTCCTCTTTGCTGCAATTATTATTTTCATTTGTTTTGTGGTTATTTGAATTTGTCTTCATTTATATGATATAACATTTTCTCTTTTTCTAATGTAACATAGCCTTCAGCTTTTGTTGAAAAAACGAGACAAAGCGATCCTACATTCCGTCGTCGGCGTCGTCCACAAATATTCACCCTGTGGTTAAAGTTTTTGAAATTAATAACTTTCTTAAACTATACTTGATTTCTACCAAACTTTCACAGAAGCTTGTTTAGGATCATGGGATACATGTAGTATCTAGATATACATTTTGTAAAAAAAATCCTGTTTTCCGTATTTTACTTATAAATGCCATTTCACGTTACATTCTCTCTGTGGTTAAGTTTTTTTAAAATGTTTAATAATTTTCTAAAACTACGCTGGATTTCTAAAAAACATGGAGATAAGCTTGTTTATGATCATAAGATAGTATCCAGGGGCACATTGTGTAAAAGAAAAAAATCCTGTTCATCCGTATTTTATTTATTAAAGTAGCACTTGCTACGAGCTATATAAAAAAATATAATATTTTTTTTGCTCAATCAATAATGAAATGCAAATAGTTAAATAAAGTAATTAGCTTTTAGCAAACAGTATGGTTCAATTTTATAAAAATAAGCAAAAAATCATTGATTATGAATTATTCACTTGCATGTGAATAATTCGACCTCATCGAATACGTATTCGTGTGAACTTCAATGTAACCCCTTAGCTTGAGATGGAAAACACGTGCATTGTATGTGTAAAGTTGTTTAAAGGAAAATAATTTCAGAATTAAAAGTGAAACAAAGGTAAATCATTTGATTGACTGATTCGATCCACAAACAATTCTTATACAGGTAAAAACGATGATAAATATTGATTTTTCATTTATAATATGAAATTAAATAGACTAGAATAACCCAACAGCACGAGTTTGCTTAATCTATTTATATCTATATTTATAGTTACATCGCTTATATGGTCATCGGATGACTTTAGAGGTCAACTTGATAATTAGTTAGATGGCGTCTAGACTAAAATATACACGAAACGAAGCTACGTAGCCGTACCCTGTTAATGTCTTTTTATTTTAGACTTTTAATAGATTGGATTAATGCTTTACATTTTTATAAATCCAATATGAGAATGTTATTAAAATCGGTGAACATGTATTTGACAGCTAGTACCCCTTAAATGGACTTAGTTTGTTCTGCCAGTTAACATTAAATTCACTCTGTGGTGATTTTTTTTTAATTTGATATCTTTCTTAAACTATCCTGGATTTCTACCAAACTTAGACAAAGGCTTGTTTATGATCAGAAGATGATATCCAGAAGTAAATTTTGTAAAAAATCTTTTTTTATTTTCATATTTTATTTATTATTTGGACTTAGTTTTTCTGCCATTTAGCATTACATTAAATCTGTGGTTAAATGTTTTGAAATTTTAATAACTTTCATTAACTATACTGGATTTCTACCAAACTTGAGCAGAACCATGTTTATGATCAAAAGCTAGGATCTAGAAGGAAGTTTTGTAAAAACATATTTCCAGTTTTCCGTACGTTAAATATATTGACTTAGTTTTTCTTCCAGTTAACATTACATACAGTCTGCAGTTAAAGTTCTTAAAACATTTATTAGATTCATAAAGTAGGCGAGACACTGGGTTCTGCGGGACCATTACGAATTTTTAAATGAATGAATAATTCCTATCATAAAAAAGCTGTAATAACAGTATAATGTCGAACAGGACAATGAACATTTTAACTTCATTCCTAGTGAGACCCTTCTAAAATTTGCCTGGTGGTTTCCCCGAATTGTTTACTCATGAATGAGTTCATATATCTTAAACCTCTGAAATTAAGTCCCATTTTTCAGGAAGTAAAAATTATCCATGTGATTCTTGTCGTCGGAGTATTCTTTAGCTTTTTAAAAAAAAAAATTTATGATATTTATATCGGTAACAGGCAATGAAAAAATTGTTTCATTCAAAATTTCACATTGGATTAAGTCTCAGGATTAGATAAGAGTAAATTACTAAATTATGTCATGCGTGAAGCCTAATCACATGAACGTATGGCCTGCTTATAACTTGGGATCATATGAGCCACTCCCGATTTATGGTGGGTTCGTGTTGTTGAGTCTTTAGTTTTCTATAATGCGTATTAGTTTCTGTTGTTTTTCTTTTGATCGTCTTTTAAATTTTGGTGTGGCATGTTAAGTATGTTAATGAATCCGTTCGTGTGTGTCTTATGTATTTTATACCCCTGCCTGTTTATGCGGTTATAAGCTGTACTCCTTTTCATCTTTGGAACCACTCAATGGATTCCAACTAAAGTGTGTTTGCTTCATTGACAGGGAGTCTACCTTGAAGTGGCACACTCTTCCCAGAAACCAAATTGGTAACCATAGCTAAAAAGGGAAGGGAACATATTGGTTTAACTGCAGTTTGTGTTATTATACCACACTTAACGACAAAGTAACAAGATAAAAATTATCAACGTAACAAGCTCTATTTTCACTTAAAAAGGAAAGAATTATCTATTCGTTTAAGTGTTAATGCATTCTAACTATAATTAGGAACTAGTTTGGCACCTCTTTGTTCTTGATTCTCAATTCATAGCTAAGTTAAAATATGTACTTTGAAAACATAACCAATTGTGTAAGTTATATTCACGTACAAGATGATGAGAACAATCTGAAGACTCTATAAAAGAAATTATTGCCGCTGAAATGTATATTTAACCATTTCCTCTCGTTTTGGGATATTAGGATTTATAAAATAAGATAAAGATTGAAAGAGTAAATTAAATCGTAGAAATGATCATTACGACTATAAGTGTTTCTATTAATTTAAAAATAAAGAAGAAAAATCAAACAATTCTTTTTGTAGTTATTGTTACATAAATATCACTGTAACCATTTTTTTTTACATTTTTCGGAAACTATCATGAAGAACTTGAAAACTATAGAGAAAAGTAAAAAGTGTTAATAACAAAAAACGATAAGCATGCCAAGATCTATAAACTTTCATAAAATCTGACATCACGTTTTGAAGTTGTAACCTTAGAAATAAAGATTTTTAGTGGTTTTTTTTACAGATTTTTGTGAAAATCATTTGGTAATGGAACTCCTATCAATTAAATATTAAATTGGACATCCCGAGGGTTCAAGTTCTTAGAATAATTGTTAAATATAAGTTATATTTCTGTTATGAAGAAAATAATCGATCTGGAAGGGGAGCAAGTATACCAGTTTAAATAGGTTATATACACTGTCGATGAACTGTTGAAATGCAGCCTAACACATGTAACATTACTTCTCGGAATTCTATTTAAAACATAGATAAAACGTCCTTGATAACACACTGATCTCTTTAAAATATGAAGTTTATTTTATTGCTTTGAAATACGTAGTTAATGTGACACATAAGAGAAGTTAGTAAATTTCCGAAATGATTACATCACCTATATATTAAAGTTAAAAATAATTAAAACGCATATACAGTCTGACTCAGTTATAAAACACAATTAATATCTAGGGCAATACTCGTGACATGTCCATATGAAATATCCTCAAACATTTTGAAGACGTTAATTTCATAAAACTGTTTTTGTTATTTTGTCCATTTTTAAAATTTGTTGTGGAGTAAAATTTTTAACGTTACCGTAGAATTCAATCACATAATATTTTTGTTATATTTTGGACAATTATACTGTAGTTTATCTTATAAGACAAATCCTCTTTATAGTTTTTGGGCATTTGTGTCGTTTGATTGCTGCCTTATCATGCTAAAATGCTAATTGACATAAGGCTTAGTAATTCAACTTAGTTATGACATGTATCAATCTATCAATCGACCATTTTACCTTACACTAACAAACAGAAGTATGAATTATAATGCTACGGTATTGCGGTGTTTCACTTCAGCTCCGATCGATTTGCGTGATATTGTATGCAATAATAATAACGTGTCTAAAATTTAACCCTTTTCACAGAATCACAAATTACAAATCAACACGAAAATGATCAATGTGTACAGCTGATGTAGCTTGATGACAAAAGCTTGAATGCAAACTTAATCATTATATCTGTATTTTAAAGTTAACGTCGTACTTTATTTGGCCTTTTTAACTTTTTTGGATTCGAGCGTCACTGATGAGTCTTTTGTAGACGAAACGCGCGTCTGGCGTATATACAAAATTTAGACCTGGTATCTATGATGAGTTTATTTAGTGTGAAACGCTAATAGAGTAACACATTGTTTTATTTTCTGAGCGTATACATGCATTTAATGGTTAGGATGGTTTGAAAATGTGAAAGTTATTTCCCATTTAGATAACTATTTTTTTTTATTAACTTCAAATCGCACAACTCTAAATGAATGTTTTGAAATCGTTTTTGTAATCTTAAGAGTAAATCAGGAACATACTATCTTTGATCTAGAAGCCCTTTAATAGCTTTCCGAAGATTTGTGATTCTGCGAAAGGAGTTACTTTTTGCATACATTATTATAGCATAAAAGATCACTATAAACAGCATGTTCTTACACATCTTGTATTCTCCGAAAACAACCTAGTATGCAAATAAGGGCTTTCTTAACGATTCATTGAAATAGGTTTACAACGCTCAACAAGTTTAAAAGGTAAAAACAGTACGAACTTGAAGAGTATTGAGGACAAAAAATTATTGAACGTTTTCCAAATACAGGTAATCTACTAGTATTTCTGAGTTGAGCTCTTGTTATTGTTTGTTCTTTCATATTAATATGGAAGAAGTGGTACAATTACCAATGAAACAACACTTCACCAGAGACCAAATGATAAAGAAGTTAACAACTTCAGGTCACCATACGACCTTTAACAATTAACAAAACCCAAAACCGCATACTGAACTATAAAAGATTTCGAGATAACGAATGTAAAACATTTCAAACGAAAAATTAAAACAAACGATTAAAGCTTTTTATAAATTTATACGTTCTTCTTTATGTTCATTTTGGTTGTCCACTGACGATTAACATGGGTCAGTTTGAGAATACTAGTATATTCAAGTGCCAATCAGAATGTCGTTAGTTCTGAAATGACATGTCTTGCGTTCTAAATTATAAGATACTAGCTTCGATGGGAGTTTTGACAACCACTGAATTATTAGTTTAACTGTTGATAAGTGTTTCATTCCCGTGTGTTACTTCAGCCTCCAGTCCGCACTTTTTGTTAACATGTACTGTCATTGATTTGTCTGTTATATACTGTTAATTAAATGTTGAATTGTTCAAAACACTTAAGGTTTCTACCGTAGGCAAAAGAACATAACTTAATTAGCCGTGTATCAATCACTTTTTCGCTTTCTAATGCTTGCTATCTTCGTATCTGCATGGCTGGCCATTTAATCGTTCTTATTGAGTGCGATGTAAAAGAAACAATTGTATGGTATACCAAAACTTGAATTGTTGATGAGTTTTTTTTATTTCATATCATATTTTGTTCGGTTTTAGAATTTGTTTGTGTCTTTTCAGATTTTTTTTTAGTTTTTATTCAATTTATTTGCATTCTTTTGTAGATTAGAAGCGACATGAAGCTTGATGTACACACTTCTTATGGTATATTGTTTCAGACTGTATGTTGAATTCTATATGACGTCAATGATTCGCTGAGTTGTACCATTCTTCCATCTTTTCACACTGAGACAAAGAAAAAGTAAATTTAGTGATTATATACAACATTTTCTCTTGAGCTGTAAAACAATCGAAGTAAACAAACTCATCATAGATACCAGGACTAAATTTTGTATATACGCCAGACGCGCGTTTCGTCTACAAAAGACTCACCAGTGACGCTCGAATCCAAAAAGTTAAAAGGGCCAAATAAATATATATATATAATATATTCTCATATATATATATATATATATATATGAGAACAAATTAACCCTTTATCAGGCCTAGGACAACACTAGTTAATTTCAACAACTGGTTCGGTATCGGGAGTCAAAGTCCTATATACAAGATGACGAGATGTGCAACTGAAATAGCACTTATGTGTTGACATGAATTATCATTGATAAGGTAAAAGTTATAAACTGTTGAATTTTTGAGATACTATGGCTTTTCTATCTCAGGAATAGATTACCGAAGCTGTATTTTGCAAAATATTAAGAATTTGTGGTCCTCAGTGCTCTTCAACTTCATACTTTATTTTGCCTTTTTAACTGTTTTTGATTTTAGCGTCACAGATGCGTCTCTTGTAGACAACACCCGCGTCTGACGCAAATACGAAATTGCAGTTCTGGATTTATGATGAATTTATTTCCACGTAGAAAATATGTGAATAAGTTGGGAAACTATCAGAAATACATGATAAGGTCAACAAGTTCCCTAAACTTTAAAAAAAAGAGCCCTGTTTATTTGAATTTGTCTTCATTTATATGATATAACATTTTCTCTTTTTCTAATGTAACATAACTTCAGTGTAGATAAAGATTGTGTTCATTCATGGCATTAATTTTTGTGGCCAGCAAAGGCCAACTTTTTGTCGGATCCTTTTGCTGAGTCTTCAGCCAGCTTTTGTTGAAAAAACGAGACAAAACGATCCTACATTCCGTCGTCGGCGTCGTCCACAAATATTCACCCTGTGGTTAAAGTTTTTGAAATTAATAGCTTTCGTAAACTATACTTGATTTCTACCAAACTTTGACAGAAGCTTGTTTAGGATCATGGGATACATGTAGTATCTAGATATACATTTTGTAGAAAAAAATCCTGTTTTTCCGTATTTTACTTATAAATGCCATTTCACGTTACATTCTCTCTGTGGTTAAGTTTTTTTAAAATGTTTAATAATTTTCTAAAACTACGCTGGATTTCTAAAAAACATGGAGATAAGCTTGTTTATGATCATAAGATAGTATCCAGTAGCACATTGTGTAAAAGAAAAAAATCCTGTTCATCCGTATTTTATTTATTAAAGTAGCACTTGCTACGAGCTATATAAAAAAATATAATATTTTTTTTGCTCAATCAATAATGAAATGCAAATAGTTAAATAAAGTAATTAGCTTTTAGCAAACAGTATGGTTCAATTTTATAAAAACAAGCAAAAAATCATTGATTATGAATTATTCACTTGCAAGTGAATAATTCGACACGTATTCGTGTGAACTTCAATGAAACCCCTTAGCTTGAGATGGATAACACGTGCATTGTATGTGTAAAGTTATTTAAAGGAAAATAATGTCAGAATTGAAAGTGAAACAAAGGTAAATCATTTGATTGACTGATTCGATCCACAAACAATTCTTATACAGATAAAACGATGATAAATATTGATTTTTCATTTATAATATGAAATTAAATAGACTAGAATAACCCAACAGCACGAGTTTGCTTAATCTATTTATATCTATATTTATAGTTACATCACTTATATGGTCATCGGATGACTTTAGAGGTCAACTTGATAATTAGTTAGATGGCGTCTAGACTAAAATATACACGAAACGAAGCTACGTAGCCGTACCCTGTTAATTTTTTTTTATTTTAGACTTTTAATAGATTGGATTAATGCTTTACATTTTTATAAATCCAATATGAGAATGTTATTAAAATCGGTGAACATGTATTTGACAGCTAGTGCTCCTTAAATGGACTTAGTTTGTTCTGTCAGTTAACATTAAATTCACTCTGTGGTGATTTTTTTTTAAATTTGATATCTTTTTTAAACTATCCTGGATTTCTACCAAACTTAGACAAAGGCTTGTTTATGATCAGAAGATGATATCCAGAAGTAAATTCTGTAAAAAATCTTTTTTTATTTTCATATTTTATTTATTATTTGGACTTAGTTTTTCTGCCATTTAGCATGACATTCAATCTGTGATTAAATGTTTTGAAATTTTAATAACTTTCATTAACTATACAGGATTTCTACCAAACTTGAGCAGAACCATGTTTATGATCAAAAGCTAGGATCTAGAAGGAAGTTTTGTAAAAACATATTTCCGGTTTTCCGTACGTTAAATATATTGACTTAGTTTTTCTTCCAGTTAACATTACATACAGTCTGCAGTTAAAGTTCTTAAAACATTTATTAGATTCATAAAGTAGGCGAGACACTGGGTTCTGCGGGACCATTACGAATTTTTAAATGAATGAATAATTCCTATCATAAAAAAGCTGTATAAACAGTATAATGTCGAACCATTGTTGAACATGAACGATGAACATTTTAACTTCATTCCTAGTGCGACCCTTCTAAAATTTGCCTGGTGGTTTCCCCGAATTGTTTACTCTGAATGAGTTCATATATCTTAAACCTCTGAAATTAAGTCCCATTTTTCAGGAAGTAAAAATTATCCATGTGATTCTTGACGTCGGAGTATTCTTTAGCTTTTTAATTTTTTTTTTATGATATTCATAATGAAAAAATTGTTTCATTCAAAATTTCACATTGGATTAAGTCTTAGGATTAGATAAGAGTAAATTACTAAATTATGTCATGCGTGAAGCCTAATCACATGAACGTATGGTCTGCTTATAATTTGGGATCATATGAGCCACTTCCGATTTATGGTGGGTTCGTGTTGTTGAGTCTTTAGTTTTCTATAATGCGTATTAGTTTCTGTTGTTTTTCTTTTGATCGTCTTTTAAATTTTGGTGTGGCATGATCAGTATGTTAATGAATTCGTTCGTGTGTGTCTTATGTATTTTATACCCCTGCCTGTTTATGCGGTTATTAGCTGTACTCCTTTTCATCTTTGGAACCACTCAATGGATTCCAACTAAAGTGTGTTTTGCTTCATTGACAGGGAGTCTACTTGAAGTGGCACACTCTTCCCAGAAACCAAATTGGTAACCATAGCTAAAAAGGGAAGGGAACATATCGGTTTAACTGCAGTTTGTGTTATTATACCACACTTAACGACAAAGTAACAAGATAAAAATTATCAACGTAACAAGCTCTATTTTCACTTAAAAAGGAAAGAATTATCTATTCGTTTAAGTGTTAATGCATTCTAACTATAATTAGGAACTAGTTTGGCACCTCTTTGTGCTTCTCAATTCATAGCTAAGTTAAAATATGTACTTTGAAAACATAACCAATTGTGTAAGTTATATTCACGTACAAGATGATGAGAACAATCTGAAGACTCTATAAAAGAAATTATTGCCGCTGAAATGTATATTTAACCATTTCCTCTCGTTTTGGGATATTAGGATTTTAAAAATAAGATAAAGATTGAAAGAGTAAATTAAATCGTAGAAAAGATCATTACGACTATAAGTGTTTCTATTAATTTAAAAATAAAGGAGAAAAATCAAACAATTAGTCTTGTAGTTATTGTTACATAAATATCACTGTAACCATTTTTTTTTACATTTTTCGGAAACTATCATAAAGAACTTGAAAACTATAGAGAAAAGTAAAAGGTGTTAATAACAAAAAACGATAAGCATGCCTAGATCTATAAACTTTCATAAAATCTGACATCACGTTTTGAAGTTGTAACCTTAAAAATAAAGATTTTTAGTGTTTTTTTTACAGATTTTTGTGAAAATCATTTGGTAACGGATTACCCATGATACCCCTATCAATTAAATATTAAATTGGACATCCCGAGGGTTCAAGTTCTTGGAATTGTTAAATATAAGTTATATTTCTGTTATGAAAAAAATAATCGATGAACTGTTGAAATGCAGCCTAACACATGTAACATTACTTCTCGGAATTCTATTTAAAACATAGATAAAACGTCCTTGATAACACACTGATCTCTTTAAAATATGAAGTTTATTTTATTGCTTTGAAATACGTAGTTAATGTGACACATAAGAGAAGGTAGTAAATTTCCGAAATGATTACATCACCTATATATTAAAGTTAAAAATAATTAAAACGCATATACAGTCTGACTAAGTTATAAAACACAATTAATATCTAGGGCAATACTCGTGACATGACCATATGAAATATCCTCAAACATTTTGAAGACGTTAATTTCATAAAACTGTTTTTGTTATTTTGTCCATTTTTAAAATTTGTTGTGGAGTAAAATTTTTAAAGTTACCGTAGAATTCAATCACATAATATTTTTGTTATATTTTGGACAATTATACTGTAGTTTATCTTATAAGACAAATCCTCTTTATAATTTTTTCGGCATTTGTGTCGTTTGATTACTGCCTAATCATGCTAAAATGCTAATTGACGTAAGGCTTAGTAATTCAACTTAGTTATGACATGTATCAATCTATCAATCGACCATTTTACCTTACACTAACAAACAGAAGTATGAATTGTAATGCTACGGTATTGCGGTGTTTCACTTCAGCTCCGATCGGTTTGCGTGATATTGTATGCAATAATAATAAGGTGTCTTAAATTTAACCCTTTTCACAGAATCACAAATTACAAATCAGCACGAAAATGATCAATGTGTACAGCTGATGTAGCTTGTTGACAATAGCTTGAATGCAAACTTAATCATTATATCTGTATTTTAAAGTTAACGTCGTACTTTATTTGGCCTTTTAACTTTTTTGAATTCGAGCGTCACTGATGAGTCTTTTGTTGACGAAACGCGCGTCTGGCGTATATACAAAATTTAGACCTGGTATCTATGATGAGTTTATTTAGTGTGAAACGCTAATAGAGTAACACATTGTTTTATTTTCTGAGCGTATACATGCATTTAATGGTTAGGATGGCTTGAAAATGTGAAAGTTATTTTCCATTTAGATAACTATTTTTTTTATTAACTTCAAATCGCACAACTCTAAATGAATGTTTTGAAATCGTTTTAGTAATCATAAGAGTAAATCAGGAACATACTATCTTTGATCTAGAAGCCCTTTAATAGCTTACCGAAGATTTGTGATTCTGCGAATGGAGTTACTTTTTGCATACATTATTATAGCATAAAAGATCACTATAAACAGCATGTTCTTACACATCTTGTATTCTCCGAAAACAACCTAGTATGCAAATAAGGGCTTTCTTAACGATTCAGAAATTTGTCACATAATGTTAAATACACACCTTAAAACAAAGTTTTAATAATAGCTGAATGTCAAGTTAACGACAATTCTCGGAATTAATAAAATATATCAGGTTAAAACGATTACACCAAAATCTATTTTTAAAAGTTAATTGTTTGTATAACAATTCCATGCATTGAAATAGGTTGACAACGCTCAACAAGTTTAAAAGGTAAAAAAAGTACGAACTTGAAGAGTATTGAGGACAAAAAATTATTGAACGTTTTCCAAATACAGGTAATCTACTAGTATTTCTGAGGTAGAGTAGCCTTAGTATTGCAAGTTTGTACCGATTTTCAGCTGTTATTATCTACAAAATCGAATATAGATTGAAAGAGTAAATTGTAAAAATGATCATCACGACTCTATATGTATCTACTATTAATGTAGAATAATCAAACAACACGTTTCTGAGTTATTCACCCACCGATATCTACTTTTATCTTTTTTTAACGGTTTTTGGAAATGATCATGAATGACTTGAACACAATAGGGATAAAATTAAAGTGTTCATAGCGAAAAAACGACAAGCATGCCAAGATCTATCCACTCTTTAACCTTCATAAAATCTAACATTATGTTTAGGAGTTGTTACACAAGAAGTAAGACTTTTTAGTTTTTTTCGTAGATTTAGCTGTTATCTCAAATACAAGACAAGCAATGTTAAATGCGTTAATTAAAAAATAACGATTGTTTGCAGTTGAAGGTCTTTATTAGTCACTGGCTCTTATTGTGAACAAGCAAGGCTGAGTTGAGCTCTTGTTATTGTTTGTTCTTTCATATTAATATGGAAGAAGTGGTACAATTACCAATGAAACAACACTTCACCAGAGACCAAATGATAAAGAAGTTAACAACTTCAGGTCACCATACGACCTTTAACAATTAACAAAACCCAAAACCGCATACTGAACTATAAAAGATTTCGAGATAACGAATGTAAAACATTTCAAACGAAAAATTAAAACAAACGATTAAAGCTTTTTATAAATTTATACGTTCTTCTTTATGTTCATTTTGGTTGTCCACTGACGATTAACATGGGTCAGTTTGAGAATACTAGTATATTCAAATGCCAATCAGAATGTCGTTAGTTCTGAAATGACATGTCTTGCGTTCTAAATTATAAGATACTAGCTTCGATGGGAGTTTTGACAACCACTGAATTATTAGTTTAACTGTTGATAAGTGTTTCATTCCCGTGTGTTACTTCAGCCTCCAGTCCGCACTTTTTGTTGACATGTACTGTCATTGATTTGTCTGTTATATACTGTTAATTAAATGTTGAATTGTTCAAAACACTTAAGGTTTCTACCGTAGGCAAAAGAACATAACTTAATTAGCCGTGTATCAATCACTTTTTCGCTTTCTAATGCTTGCTATCTTCGTATCTGCATGGCTGGCCATTTAATCGTTCTTATTGAGTGCGATGTAAAAGAAACAGTTGTATGGTATACCAAAACTTGAATTGTTGATGAGTTTTTTTATTTCATATCATATTTTGTTCGGTTTTAGAATTTGTTTGTGTCTTTTCAGATTTTTTTTAGTTTTTATTCAATTTATTTGCATTCTTTTGTAGATTAGAAGCGACATGAAGCTTGATGTACACACTTCTTATGGTATATTGTTTCAGACTGTATGTTGAATTCTATATGACGTCAATGATTCGCTGAGTTGTACCATTCTTCCATCTTTTCACACTGAGACAAAGAAAAAGTAAATTTAGTGATTATATACAACATTTTCTCTTGAGCTGTAAAACAATCGAAGTAAACAAACTCATCATAGATACCAGGACTAAATTTTGTATATACGCCAGACGCGCGTTTCGTCTACAAAAGACTCACCAGTGACGCTCGAATCCAAAAAGTTAAAAGGGCCAAATAAAGTACGAAGTTGAACAGTTTAAAAGTATTGCGTCCAAAGCTTTTTTTGTAATTATCTGTAATCGGAACGTTCACAAATTAAAAGCCAAAGATGCGAGAATTTGATGACCAAAATGAACCTTGAAAGAAAAACAAAAACCTTCTCATAAGCCATTCCATCAGCAGCAGCTGTATCGAACCGATGATTGAAATTAAAAACAAAATTACATTAAATCAATTACATCGAAAAAATCATTTAAAGCTAGATTACTATTCAATTACATTTCCATTACATTTCCATTACATTTCCATTACATGTACATGTATATTTTTTAGTGTTAATCATAAGAATTATGTTTACATTTATTGTAAAATTTCTATCGACATAAAAATTCTTTGGAAAATGTTAGAAATTTCTTAATAAACAAATAACTGTTGAATGGTTTTTAATCTTTAATCTTTCTAATTTATGATCTGCAATTTTCCAATAAGACCAACACTCTTGTTTTGCCAGTACCTTATTACTTTCATTCAAAATTCAGAACACAAAACCAATAAGTAATGATGAATGTAATTTTGGACGTTAACATGTGTCAGTAACATACCGTATAGCGAGTTATTTTCGCGGGTGTAAAATTTCGCGATTTTCATTGAATAATGTTTCCGAAATATTTTGGCGGTTATAATTTTTGACGGATTCGAAACTTTTAGCAATACTTTGCCGTTTTAAATTGGCGGAATGTATTTTGGAGATTTTGTTCTATCCGCGAAAGTAAGCGAAAATTTGCATCCTGCGAAAATAACCCGCAATACGGTAATACCTTTAGGACAAGCAACACAAAAAGGGATGTATATAATTTATGTAAAACAAGTCACTGAATATATATATTTATATATGAGAACAAATTAACCCTTTATCAGGCCTAGGACAACACTAGTAAATTTCAACAACTGGTTCGGTATCGGGAGTCAAAGTCCTATATACAAGATGACGAGATGTGCAACTGAAATATCACTTATGTGTTGACATGAATTATCATTGATAAGGTCAAAGTTATAAACTGTTGAATTTTTGAGATACTATGGCTTTTCTACCTCAGGAATAGATTACCGAAGCTGTATTTTGCAAAATATTAAGAATTTGTGGTCCTCAGTGCTCTTCAACTTCATACTTTATTTTGCCTTTTTAACTGTTTTTGATTTTAGTGTCACTGCTGCGTCTCTTGTAGACAACACGCGCGTCTGGCGCAAATACGAAATTGCAGTTCTGGATTTATGATGAATTTATTTCCACGTAGAAAATATGTGAATAAGTTGGGAAACTATCAGAAATACATGATAAGGTCAACAAGTTCCCTAAACTTTAAAAAAAAGCCCTGTTTATTTGAATTTGTCTTCATTTATATGATATAACATTTTCTCTTTTTCTAATGTAACATAACTTCAGTGTAAATAAAGATTGTGTTCATTCATGGCATTGATTTTTGTGGCCAGCAAAGGCCAACTTTAAAAAAAAGCCCTGTTCGTTTTCACAGCAAATAGTATTTACCTTCAAAATATATGAAAAGGTAACCTTTTTTTTAAAATAAATCTAAATTATATGAACAGAGTTTGATAACAGAGCACTAGCGGCACCGCCTATAACATAAGCATGATTTCGAACTCCCGAGGATACAAGTTATTGGAATAGTCAAGAGATGCCTTGTAAAATGTAAGTTACATTTCTGTTATGAGGAAACAAAATAATATGAGAGAATAGGCCTGTATAACGTTTTAAAATAGGTAACATGCACTGTCGATGAACTGTTGAAATGAAACCTAAAGATAGTTTACAGAAATCTAAACAAATAAAGAATAAAACGTCCTTGATAACACAAAGATCTCTCTAAGATATACAGTTTGTGTTAGGGCTTTGAAATAAGTAGCTAATGTGCAACAAAAGAGAAATTTAAATTCTTACTACATTTTCAAAATGACCATATCTTTTTATATTGAAGTTAGAATATAAAAAACCGCATAGACAGTCAATTATGAAACACTACTTACATCTAGGCCAATCAACAGTATAATTTTGGTTTTGCATAATAGTAATAATAACCTTTTATGGAAAATGCCCAAAAACTGTTTAAGGAAGAAATCAACGAGAAGAGGAGATTATTTGATTCTTGTAGGAACACTGACAATGTGTGTATGCGCCTGTCAAAAGACAGGAGCCGGTAATTCACTGGTAATCGTTTGTTCCTGTATATGATATTTTTCGTTCATTATTTTGTACATAAATCATGTCGTTAGTTTTCTCTTTTCAATTGTTTCAGATTTGTCATTTCGGGTCTTTTATAGCTAACTATGTGGTTTGAATTTACTCGTCATCTAAGACCTATAGTTGTTAATTTCTTTGTTTTTGGTCTCTGGTTGAGAGTTGTCTCATTGACACTATTGACACATTTTCTTATTTTTATATGTCTATTTGATTTGCAACAAACATTTTCATAGACGTGTTGATGCTATTTTGTTCATTTTAAGAGTGCTGATCTTAAAGAAGGTACTATAGAATTCATTTGACTATTCTTAATTCGTACGTAAGGATAATGATAATTGTGTAGCTTGCTGAAGATAATTGCAATGCAAACTTTTAGAAGACCATATTCATAATATCTGTGATTTAAACTTAACTAACCGCTAATACAGTAAGTAACACATTAGTTAAATTTTGGGCATTTAAATACATTACATGGTTATGATGTATTTAAAAATGTAAAAAACATTTCCCAATACATGATTATTTTTTATTAAATCATGCAAATTTTGATTTTGATAAACGTATAGATTGATAATTGATCAAAATTTATCAATACGTTTTACCAGTTCACATTGTTTTTTTTAATCGTGAAATCGCAAAACCGTAAAAGAAAGTTTAAAAAGTGGGGTAAACCGAGTTCTCGGAATAGTAAAAATAGAAGTTAGATTTCTTTTTTGAAGAAAAACAAATCGATTTAAAAGAATACGTCTGTATAACATTTAAAAACAGGTTACATGCACTGTCGATGAATTGTTAAATTGCGACCTAATATAAGTTCTCGGAATTCAAAACAAATAATAAGTAATACATCCTTGGTAACATAAACATGATAAAGAACTCTTTAAATATAAAGTGCTTTAGTGCTTTGTAATAAGCAGTTATGGCCATGCATAAAAAGTTGTAATCTTAACAAAACATTTCAAAATGATCACATGAACTTTAAATTAGAGTTAATATAAATAAATGGTACATGAAGTTTATAAGAAAAAAAAGTATACTGTCATGTATGCCAATAAATATGTATTTGTTTTTACTATCATATACAAATATTGTCTTTTCCTCCGTGAAGTAATGGATAAAATAATTTAAAAATGCTTATACATAATAATAAAAATAATAATCTTCCTAATTTATTTGAAAATGTTAAAGTATACAGAGAGCTTGATTGGCCAATTATGTTGATTTGAATTTGATAAAAGCATGCATAGTCACAAAACTTGAATTATACATTATCTAGCCACTTTTCATTTTTCTTCTGAAATCTTTTATAAAAAAAATGCCAAACACTAATAAAGAAAGAAATCGACAGGAAGAGGAAATTAGTTGGTTCTCATGAAGAAGCTGACAATCTGTGAAAACATACCCATGAAATGTAATAAATATTTTGTCCATATAAAATGTCATCAATAATTTTGAAGATGTCAGTATCATAGAAATATTTTTGCTATTTTGTTCATTTTGAAAGTTTGCTGTTGAGAGCAGATTCTATAAGAAGTTGTAGAATTCATTCGTATATTTGTTTAAATGTGGAAAATTAAACACAAGCATATAGTGAAAGGCTGTTTATTTTCGTCTAAATCACATTTGGGTAGTTGTGGCGATTAATGGCTGTTTGATTGATGTAAACCGAAGTAATTCAACTTAATTGTCATTTAATTCACCAATCCAAAATCACATTACATCACACATTCAGAAAGAAATAAGCAAAGTTAAACTTTCGAGTCATTCGCTAAATCAGTAGCACCTTGTTTTTATTTTTGGGCATTAAAATACATTGAATGATTATGATATATTTCGAAATGTAAGACACTTTTCCTAATACACGAATATTTTTGTTACATTAATTTGATATAGATTAAACTTAAATATTGATAATTTATCAAAATCAATACATTGTGCCATTTTTCATATTCAATCAAAATCACAAAACTCTAATTGAAAGTTTCAGAAAGTTTAAGTTCTCGGAATAATGAAAATAGGCCTTATGAAATAGAATTTATATTTCTGTTGTGAAGAGAACAAATCGATATAAAAGATAGGCCTGTATAACATTTAAAAATAGGTTACATGCCTAGTCGATAAACTCTTGAATTACAAGCTAAAATTATTTCTCAAATTCTAAACAAATAATAAGCAATACGCCCTTGATAGCACAAGGAAATCTTTTAAATAATTGTTTTTAATGCTTTGAAATACGAAGTAAATGTGCAATAACATTTGAGTGAAAAATTCTTTTTAAACATATTCGAAAATCATTTCCTAACCTTTGTATTAAAGAAAACTCAATTAAACGTACATGAAGTTTACTATAAAACGCAACTGATCACTAGACCAATAAACGGTATCATTTTGATTTTAGTTTATACAAATATTTCCCCTTTTTCCATAAAGTTAAGAATACAAAAAATTAAAACAATTACGCATGATAAAAAATAATCTTCCTTATAGTTTACAAATGTAAAAGCAAAAAAAGTGTTTTCAGAACCAGTTAATTGATTGACCCGTTTCTGTTAGTTTGACTTTTGATTGAAATAGTCATTCAAACACATCATTGTAAACTATTTATAATTTACGGGACATTTTCTATTCGATATCGAGGTTAATGAATAATTGAAGCCAATGTTCATTTTTCTTAAAGGAGCACTAGCTGTAAAATTCATGTTCTCCGATTTGACTCAAAATTGAATATTTGATTCATAGCAATGTAAAACATCTTTCCAAATTATAAAAAAAGTAATTAATAAACAATTGACAGGGCATGGTCTCGAGAATATGTAGTTTCGTATTTTAGTCTAGACGTGATCTTACTTCCTATCGATTTGACCTCAGAAAGAACTAAAGCTACTGTTGTATTCATTCAAATATTTTTTACTGTGGGCAATTAGAAAGTAGTTTATCGTTGAAGACTGCATATTTTGTTATATATAATATTGGGTATTTGTTTCGCTTGATTGCGTTCTGATTGGCGTAGACCCAAGTATTTCAACACAATTGTTTATCTATTCATTAATCATTTAATAACATTAACGGTTCCAATTTTCCTACACCAGATGCGCATTTTGACAATACACGTCTCTTCAGTGATGCTCGTGGCCATTTAACCTTACAACAATAGAAAAAAGTCAGAAGTAGTTGTAGATGGTACGGCATTACATTATTTCGCTTGAACTTCGATACAAGCCCAGGTGGTCGTGTGGTCTAGCGCACCGATTACAGTGCAGGCGATTTGCTGTCACGAGATCTCAGTAGCATGGAATCGAATCCCGGCGAGGGAAGAACCAAAAATTTGCGAAAGCAAATTTTCAGATCTAACATTGTTGGGTTGATGTTTAGACGAGTTGTATATACATAATGTACACATCCATGTATCACCATCACTGCTGGTGATCCGATGGATAAATCTGTTGTAGAGTTGTCACTGGCTCAGACGTACTTATAAATATAATTATTTTCTGTGACTGTATCTTACATTAATTTGTAGGATCCTTTACTATATATAATTAAGCTGATCTTTAAGAATAACATCTTCATGCCTTGTATATCATGTCGTGTGGTCTAGCGCACCGGTTACAGTGCAGGCGATTTGGTGTCACGATATCTCAGTAGCATGGGTTCGAACCCCGGCGAGGGAAGAACCAAAATTTTGCGAAAGCAAATTTACAGATCTAACATTGTTGGTTTGATGTTTAGACGAGTTGACGAGTTGCAGTAGCTGTCAAATTCATGCTTTCCGTTTGACTTAAATTGTTAACATATAAAACATATATCCAAATTATAAAAAAAAAATCAAAAATAAACAACTTTCCATGCATGTGCACGATCATTTATTTCATCGTTTGTGTGTATTTTAATTTAGACGCCATTTAATAAACTATCAAGTGGACCTCAAAAGATTATTGAGGGTCATATAAGCGATATAAACTTAAATATAGATTATAAAAAAGATAATGAACTCGTGCAATTGGATCATTTTAGGTCTGTTTAATTTCATATTATCACAGTAGGTATAATGTCCGGCTAGGATCGTGGTTTTCGAGTAATTTGATCGGGCTTTTTTGAGTGTAACCACTTTTTTCGAGTGAATATTATCAAAAATGTTAACAAACAGGCTTACTTTCTTACAAGACGTGACATAGAAGCTTGAGTTTAATATACAAGGATATACATGGTGTGTTAGTATTTGAGATAAAAAGATATAATCAATTCGACATTATGTTTTGTTAAAAAAAAGTTGAATTTAGCCTTACAATGCTTTTATGAAAAAAAATCCAGAATAAAGCCATTTTTATACACATAACAATGTAAATGTCGATGGAAATGCAAACATGGAATCAATATATCCTTAGTTATACAGACACTTTACAAAAATTCGTGTTGCTACCTTAAGCCCCAGCCCCACTAGACCACGATCGCACCACGCTCACCGCGATCTGAAATAAATTCAGATCATTGTGAGGTCGCGGTATGAGCGGCATGAAAATGTAAGTTTTTGTTGCTTTGACGATGCTACTACGTCCTCATTACGCTTCTACAACGATCCCGCTACGACTATACCACGTTCTCACCGCGCTTGTTCTGCGACCTCACTACGCTTATCCAGATATTTCTACGCTCATCTACGTTCTCTCTACGACCATACGATTGCAACACGATCTTACCACGCTTCTACTGCGATTGTTGCACCTTCTTTCCACGTTTATACTACGTTCATACCGCGATCTAACTACGTTCTCAGCAATAACGTCAACATCGTGTTCCATATCAATACAGTTCCATTGCTTTTATTTCTGATTAATACGTAGATTTCTCGGAAAAAATACAGCCATGCCACCAAGATCTACTAGAACACGTCGGCGTGGTGGTAGGGCTTGATGTAGAGACAGAGGGAGCTCTAAAAGTAACGAATCCTGATCAAGCAGAGATGTCTGACCGACCAATCGAACCTAAATTACAACCTATTGCTAGTCCATAAAGTTCAAATGACAATATTTAGTGAGCGATAGCAGAGATGACACAGATGTGTCAATAGATATAGGAAGATGTGTGCCAATGAGACAACTCTCCTTCCAAGTAACAATTTTAGAAGTAAACCATTACAGGCCAAGGTACGGCCTTCATCACGGAGCCGTGGCTCACACCGAACAGCAAGTTATAATTAATGGGCCCCAAAAATTACTAGTCTAAAACCATTCAAACGGGAAACCAACGGTATAATCTTTATAAAAACGAGAAGCAGGGTTGAACCGTTACAGAAAATGGACAAGAAGTCCTAATTACAAGACAGACAAGTCAAACCTGGAGAAGGTCGTAAGAAGAGCGTGGTAAGGACGGCAAGGGCGTGTTAGAATCGTAATATGGTCGTGAACAATGTGATATATTCGTAGTGGAAGCGTAGTTAGGTCGCGGTGAGAACGTGATGGTCGTAGTGAGGTCGTAATAACGTCGCTGTGATTGAGATCGTAGCGCAGTCTCTCCGAATAGAATCACGCTTTTGCTACGCTCTCGCTTCGATGGTACAGCAACCTTTGCGATCTTACTACGATCTTAGTGCGCTCTCACATACGCTTCTTCTACGACCTGATTTCGCCACGACCGCACCAAGATTGTTTTGAACATGTTAAAACTTGGCCACGCTCATCATGATCTTGAATATCTCACCACTACCGTGATAAGACTTAACGCGATCTACACGATCGTACTACGATCATCAAAATTTGATTTTTTTCACAGATCGTAAAGTGTGAAGGAGTAGGTTCAGTAAGACCCCTTGTTGGCCCAAAATATAGCAGTTTTACAAAATTGGGAAAATGTAATCTTTTAGCTATTTACTGGAAAGAAGAATGCTTCTGCTACATAAATATGGGCTGTTTTGACAATATAACACACATATATCGGGTACTAGCATCATTAAGTCATGCTAAATTACTGAAATCTTCACAATTTTAGCATTGTAGTTAAATTTGAGACGGTTTCCGTCTTAATTGAAAGTGGCCGCATTCGTGTTCATTCGTAATATTGAAATGTAAGTCGTATTTGATAATATACCATAACATATTTAAAGGTTGAGGATGAACACGGATGCGGCCACTTTCAATTTTGACAAAAACCATCTGAAAAGTGACGTTTTTTGGCATATTTGATAGATTTTTCATATTAATGACTAAATCGGTAAAAATCTTTCACATAAACTAATTGAATCAATTGAAATAAACACTTAAATGTTTAAAAAATGTCCAAATCTGTCGTAAGATGAACCTGAAATTTGAGGCCAAAATCAGTCCTTATCGGACCTACTCCTTTATTTCTATGTTTTACAGTTTTTTTTCGAGAGCAGTCCGGGCTTTTTCGAGTGCGTTCGTATCTTATCGAGTGATTATACAAAATATTTATGGCTAAGAATTGTATATGTCAGTGTATTTACGTTTAATAACAATAAAAAAAGGTTCCAAATATGTACTTTATAAGAAATGAAACCAATGCATTTATCAGTTTGATAAAGGTGTACTATATAAACGCAACAGTAGTATATCGCTGTTCAAAACTCGTAAATCGATGGATAAAAAATAAAATCGTGGTAACTAAAACTGAGGGAAACGCATTAAATATAAGAGAAGAACAACGACACAACATTAAAATGTAACACACACAGAAACGGACTAATCATTAGACAAAATCCGATGAAAATCACAAATATAACTTCAAAACCAAATTCATGAATTTGGGATAGAAAAGTACCGTGACACGTCTTATAGAAATGTGAATTCACACTCAAATATAAGAGAAAACAAATGACACAACGGAAACACAACGTTAAAATGTAACACACACGGAAACGAACTATAATATAACAATGGCCAGATTTCTGACTTGGTACAGAACATTTTTAAAAGAAAACAAATGGTTGGTTGAACCTGGTTTTATGGGAAGCGAAACCTCTCGCCTCAATGGCGATATAACATTACAATGACAACATAATATTACAGGACTGCAATACAAATAAATAGGAGAACATATAGACAAAAAAACACACGAATATATAGCTAACAAAAGGCACCAGGTTTAAAATTCAATACGCCAGAAATGCTTTTCGTCCATACAAGACTTACCAGTGACGCCCAGATACAAAAGTTCGAACGTCAAACAAGTACAAAGTTGTACAGCACTGAGGATCAAAAGTTCAAAACTGTTGTGCCAAATAAGGCTAGGGTTTTCTGATTGAGAGTTTGGGATAAGAGCATCCTTATTATTTAATAAAAACAATAAATTTTATCAAATGAATATAAAAGATATACAAGATAAAACTGAAGTATTATCTCATTACAGAAAACAAAACCCGGATACATAACATAAACCAACACAAAAAATAGACACACCCGACTTAGTCAAGGCCTCAACGCAAAAAGTGAAAAAAAGTGACGTCACATACGAAGTGGTAAAAAGGCACAAAAAATGACGTCACATTTGAAATTCTAAAACAGCACACAATAAAAAAAACCGTCACATTTGACTAAAATTATTTCTCAAAAATAAGGTAGAATTAGTTTTGATTTAAGATTATATTTGAGCTAAATACTGATACTACATTTAATTACAATGAAAATTGAAATACTTATTTATAGCAAACTGAGGTAGCAATTGACTATATTATATAGCTATGTCCGGTTTGTTTTGAATCTTACTTCAAACGTAAAACATCGTACAAATTACGCTTACACTTTAAAAAAATATCAGCCATTTGTATACATTTTTGTTTTCCAAATTTTATAAATTACATGTACTGTATATCTACATGATATCAACAATAATATAATGTAAGTATAGGCAATTTGGATTGAGACGTATGCACAAATAGTTAATAAGGGTAATGAATTATTCATTTCATTGTTAACCATACATTATATTTATTTCAGATTTTATGGTCATTGAGAATAAAAACTTGTCAGATTAAGTGTGTGAATGTTTATTATTTGTTATGAATGAAGTATTTATTGTTGGGGCAGCATTACATATAAAAAAAGAAGATGTGCTATAATTGCCAATGAGACATATCTCAACAAGAGACCAATTTGACGCAAAAATGAACAACTATTGGTCATCGTATGGCCTTCAACAATGACCTCTTTCATATCACATGTTTATCCTAATATTAAAACGATGATAATTGTTCCCCTCTACTTGCCGACTTGTTTCTTTATTGTTATGAGGCTGACTTCATGCAGGAACTTCTTAGGAAGAAAGACAAGATGTTGGAAATATCCTATAACTCTACTTTCCGCTATATAGATGATGTTCTTTCACTAAATAATTCAAAATTTGGTGACTGTGTGAAACGCATCTATTCCATCGAACTAGAGATAACGGATACTACAGATACAGTTAAGTCGGCCTCATATCTTGACTTACATTTAGAAATTGACAATGAGGGTCGGTTGAAAACAAAACTTTACGACAAAAGAGATGATTTCAGCTTTCCAATTGTGAACTTTCCATTTCTAAGTAGCAACATTCCAGCAGCACCTGCATACGGGGTATATATCTCCAAATTGATACGATATTCCCGTGCTTGCATTTCCTATCATGATTTTCTTGATAGAGGGTTGCTGCTCACAAGGAAGCTATTAAACCAAGAGTTCCAAATGGTGAAGTTGAAATCATCCTTTCGTAAATTTTACGGACGCCATCAAGAGTTGGTTTACCGTTATGGAATAACCGTTTCACAAATGATATCGGATATTTTCTTTACGTCGTAACTACAATCCCCTTCCCTTTTATGAATGTGAACTACCGAATTAGACTATTTACCGGATTTGTTATCACATGTGGAGCAGGATCTGCTAACCCTTCCGGAGCACCTGAAATCACCCCTAGTTTTTGGTGGGGTTCGTGTTGTTTATGCTTTAGCTTTCTATGTTGTGTCATGTGTACTATTGTTTGTCTGTTTGTCTTTTTCATTTTTTAGTCATTGCATTGTCAGTTTATTTTATGTTGATGAGTTTGACTGTCCCTTTGGTATCTTTCGTCCCTCTTAAAAAAAGAAGATGTGGTATGATTGTCAATGAGACAACACTCCAAGAGAGACCAAATGACACAGAAATCAACAACTATAGGTCACTGTACGACCTTCAACAATTTAAAAGCCTATACTGCATAGTCAGTTATAAAAGGCCCTGAAATGACAAATTTAAAACAATTCAAACGAGAAAACTAACAGCCTAATTCATGTTCAAATATATGCACAAAAACTAATACGTTACACAATCTTCTGACTTTCGAAAGGAACATATAGAATACCGTATGTAATTATCCCCTCACAGCAAATTTTCGGAGGATATATATTTCGGAACTGTCCGTCCTCCATCCAATACACACACGTACTTGAATACAACTATTGGTATTTTTAAGTAAAGAATAGTTTTATCCGTAGAACGATGTCTAAATATTCACATCGATGTAGCAGTTTGGTGGAGATGGTGCGCTGTTTTGGTCCCGGTGGTGTTCAATTATAGCTAAACGCTGCGATTATTACGTCTTCGAACAATTAACAAGTGAATATATGAAGTAAAGTGTTCAACCGTATTTTCGAGGAATATCAGATCCACTTGAACTTGTAAATGAAACAAGATGGAGTCATCCGTGGCCAAACTTTTCTTTATTATCGAAAGAGGAAGACAGGGGATCAAAAATGCAAATATATATTAAAAATATATTAAACTGAATTTGATCGAATCATGTTTTACAGACGTCATCACGAGTTATGGAATATTTGTTTCTTTGATGACGGCGGATATGTTCCAATGTCGTAACTACAATCCCGCGTCATTTTTCACGAATGAGATCTATCGAATGAGACTGATCACCATGTTAGTACTTAGTACATGGGCAACACGACCGGTGCCACATGTGGACTAAGATCTGCTTACTCCTTCCCGAAAGCTTTTGTTTATAAAGGGTTTTGTCTTGCTCTTGCTTATGTTATAAGTGTTATTATTTGTACTTTTTAATTTCCAAATGTTTGTTTTGTTCATACTGTTACCAGTCTCGTCTATTATTTTGCATGAAAAACGTGTTTAGGATAAGAATATTCTACATGACCGACCGTCTAGAATCTGGTGATGGCTTACGATTGGATATGAGTCAATTACCAATGCACTGTTGCTTGAAGTCTCATCATTTTTATATAAATTATTTTTCAGGAGAAACATGACGGGTGTCACATGTGGAGCAAGATCTGCTTACCCTTCCGGAGAACATGAGATCACCCCTATTTGTTGGATTGGTTCGTGTTACTCAGTATTCAGTTTTCTATATTCAAACTTTGTTTTGTTTTAGTTTTAAAGGGGCACTAGCTGTCAAATTTTTGGTCACCGATTTGACTCAAATTCTCATATTTGATTTATAACAATGTTAAACATTTATCCAAGCTATCAAAAGTCTAAAATAAACAGTTTACAGAGCATGGGGTAGATAATATGTAGGTTCGTTTCGTGTGTATTTTAGTCCAGACATCATCTAATTAACTATCGATTCGACCTCAGATGACCATACAAGCGACGAAAACATATATAAAGATATGAATAGATTAAACCAACACGTGCAATTGGATTTTTATAGGTCTGTTTGATTTTATTTTATAGATTAGAAATATATGTTTTTATTGTTTTTAACCGTATAAGAATGATGATTTTATGTGGATCGAATCAGTAATGAAATGATTTACCGTAGTTTCACTTTCATTGTTGACATTATTTTTCTTTAAATAACCAGTACACGTACAATGCATGCGTTGTCAATCTCTAGCTAAGGGGTTAAATTGAAGTACTCATGACTACGAATTGAATGAGGTCGAATTATTCACTTGCAAGTGAATAAGTCATATCAATGTTTCTTAGCTTAATTTGACAAAAATGAACCATTTTGGCTGCTAAAAGTGAATCATTATTTCATTATATCACGTCATTATTGATTGAACAAAAAAATCTTACTTAAGATGTTTATATATCTCGTAGCTAGTGCCCCTTTAGTAGAAAAAAAAGGAACATATATCATAAAAATGAACAATCCTACATTGCGATTAAAATATTGTTCCGCCTTATTCACATGAAATGTTACATAATCACATACACATAACAACTGATATACACTGATAACACAACACCGCACCCTCTGTATTTTCTAAATGATTCAACTAGTGTCATTAAGCTTAACAACATCATCGGACAATGTCATATTTGCAATGATGGACATCAAATTGAATATCTAGTAATAATTATAAAAAACACCTTTTGCATTTCCTGCGATGGAAATCTTTCAGTTCATGTATAACAAATGATAATTACGTGGCTTAACATAACAATATCTCCATGTATTGCCCTGTTCTGTTGAACATTAGGAAAAGAGAAAAGGATATATACTGCTTTTTTGAATTTGATGATAAAAGGATACTCATCATATATATTGATGTCATCGGTTACAGCTATTATATATACAAATTAATATATAAATTTTAAAATTCAATATATACAATTGTTTATGCAAGTGATAAAGATCATTTTTACTTCTAATGTCCGGGTGACGGAAATCCACAGGTGATTTACTGAATGTGTCTTTTTTTTTTAAAAGTTATGTATCATAATTCATAATCAACACATAAACTTTATCCTGTATGACGTTGAGACATTTTGAACTTTAAATGTACAATAGCCCTGAAACAATTTTTGCAATTGATATATTTATATTTGAGTTGTGTCTAATGGTCGGTTTTTCTTTCTTTTTGCGTAGCAAAATTATTTCATTTTTGATGTATTAAAAGTATTTACTAAAATTTATATATTTAAAACATGAAAATATACGAATAAAAGAAAACAGCAGGTTTAAAAAGAAAAAAAAGGTAAGATACTAAAGAGAAACGAGAAACACTCGTGAAGCACACCACTAAACGACAAACACTGAACAACGGGCTCCTGATTAAGGACAGGTTTATAAAAATGCAGCGGGTAAAACGATTTAAGGACATCATTACAGTTTTGTTCCCCCGGGAATTTTCGACGTATGTTTGCATGCAAGCTATTTTTCACCAAGTCAATTCAAATATATAATAAAAATATAGCTCCATGTGCTACTTTTAGAAATCAATGGGTTGAAATGTTAGACATTTACTGAAAGTTTCGGTTTCTTGGCCATTTCTATCCATTGGAAGGACATACATAACTTTTATTTTTGAAAAGATAAAAGTGAGAAGAGTTTTTTGTATACAATTTGGAAATTAGTATGGCGTTCATTATCACTGAACTAGTATAAATTTGTTTAGGGGCCAGTTGAAGGACGCCTCCGGGTGCGGGAATTTCTCGCTACATTGAAGACCTGTTGATGACCTTCTGTTGTTGTTTTTTTTCTATGGTCGGGTTGTTGTTTCTTTGGCACATTCCCCATTTCCATTCTCAATTTTATAGTAAAAGCATCTGGATTTATCTTCTTTACTTATGCTTTGAATCTGTGTAACAATTCTTTGGAAATTATTTTTTTTTATCACATTTTCATGATGTTCGTCAAAGAACGATATTGTTTGCAGTATATTCAACTAATTTAAAGAAATTTCATTGGTAATTTGTTCATGAAATTATTGCAAATATTGTTTATGCATAATCAAGTCAAATGTCATTTTTTAAAAGAGAGGTCCATGAACTCGTTTTCAAGTTAAATCAGTTTGAATGATGAAAATTAGTCTAAAATGCATCTTTTCCCGATATGTCAGTTTGACGTTTAACAATTTACGTTAGCATCGTACTGACCTCCCCTGTAACTGTATAGTATGCCCTTAAGAGTCAAAAGTGCCTGTCAAAATGATGGAGGTGATTTTTTTTTCAATTTCAAACATGTTTACTATGCAGCTGTTGTCCAAGGTAAAATGCTAACTTATCTAAAAACCAACATTATTTTCCCAAACTTCGAAGTATCTTCGAAGTTCGTAAACATCTATGAGCCAGCAACTCAACGACATTGGGCATCACAAGGAAAACATGTCTTTAGCAGTTGGCAGTATAACTAGTTGTGTTCTAAATTGTCATGAGTTTCGAGCTTAAAAAAGAGCTGTGAAATATTGAAGTAGATCGATCTACCAAAGACGCATACTTATCCAAATGACAAAAAACATGAATATAGAACATAAAGACAATCACTGATCTGTGAAAGACAAATGAATTTATGGTGGTGCTTAAAAAGATAAACAAAAATGCTTCATCCCCTTTTTAATCTCAATCAATGAACTAAAAATAACTACAAAAGACATACAACTAAAATCAGTTAAAGATCAATACTTTAACTCTGAAATATTGATATGTAAGTTAACAAAACATATTATATACTATTAAGTAGTTACTGGATGCAAGTGCAAAGTCTGCTCAACTCATCAAGAGTTACCATGAAAAATGTAAATAATACAAAAACCAGAATTGAAAAAAAAGAAAGCAATACTTCACCACTAATATTCATGATATTTTAAATAATTTTATTATGTAAATATATATGATACATATTCTAAGTATTAAAACTTACTATAGTTTGATAAGTAGATGTGCATGTTTTATTTCAATTATTTTTTGCGGATAATGACGATTTCGTGCAAATCCAGACTGTCCTTAAAAGCATCAAAAACAGTTTCACCAGGAATTGCTTCGTCGATGGGTAAAAACACCTCCGCTATAGACGTGTATTCTTCTGTTGGGGTCCCGTTTCTCTGAATTTGATAATTTGCATAATCAATCCCATCACTATGTTTTACCATCCCTTGAAAATCCAAGCGAAAACTCAGTTTTGCATTAGGAGCAGACATTTTTATCCTGCTTTTAGGCTGTTTGCCATATAGATGCCAAATCGGTTGATATTCATTCTTGTCAGTATACTCCTTTTTATCGTACACCCATTGATTTATCAGATGTAATGCTTCATCTTTGTCTTTATCGTTAAATTTGCCATGTTTTGTCCAAGTTATCTTGATAAATCTATCAGCCATATTTGCTGTGATGTAACTCTCTTTCTAAAGACACTCTGCTTTTAAACGTTTTAGTAAAACTATTTAAATACATAACGTATTTCGTAATGCATTACAGATTGGTTATTACAGTTGAGTGCATGTTTAAGGCGGAGCTATTGAGTTTTAGATATGTCACCATTTTTGTAGTTCCTGGTAGACGATAACATCATGAAACAGATATCTACTCTATATTTGAAACACGAAAAATGATAATTACGCTTGAAATGCAATAAAACAGAAATTTCTTTGGATTTCAAAATTTACAAAAGTATTAATATAGACTTATTTAAAAAAAGATGCGTAATCAATGATTTATTATAAGATTTAACATATTTTTTCTAGAGGTTATTGATGTGTAAACTCGCGTGATTAACTCACAAACTGAATGAAAGTCCAAAGCATGACTTTTATGTTAACTTTGTGAGTTAATCAACCGAGTTTACACATCAATAACCTCTAGAAAAAATGTGTTTAATCCTTATAATTCTTAATTCTAAGATATTTAGTTATTTTTTCGTTTTTGGAGCACCAGCTGAGCGTTCCATATAAGGGCAATGCGCATGAATATATCAAAGTGAAATCGATACACAGGGAAGTTAATGTAGGTCATCACTCCTTCTCGTAAAAGACTAAAAAGTAAGAGTTAACCACATATTTGCTAAATAATTATGTCTTTAAACATATAAAAGTAACAATAACAGAACAACAAAAACGTTCAATGTAAATAACTGAACACAACCACAAGTCAAATAATTCGGATTTTTAATCCACGCCATCAATGTGTACACGCGATACACAACTACACAGTTCAAAAGTGACACATGTCAACTTAAATTGAAATTACTGTTGTGAAATACAGAATTTGCTGCAAATCCAGACGTTTTGTTGTTTTGAAGAGTGGACTGACTGTTTTCTAGAACGTTCTGATTTGTTATATCAAGAGAGCGGAGTGGGGTTCTTTCGGTAAGAACAGAATATCAAGTTTCTATGTGTGGCACATTGTTTTGAATTGGAGAAATGGCGGTAGAACTTGCAGTAGAAGGAGCTACTGGTACAACTGCTACTGATGACAAAGAACTACCCGTGGCTACCGTGTCTAACACCGAACTAAAGGTATACTTCTGAACTGTGCTTGTTCTACTGCAATGTGATTTAAGACTTTCCTAACATTTTTTGTCAGACATACACATGATGCTCCTATCTGTTAAACCAGCATCACTCATTGCAGTAATAGCTGTAGATCTGAGTGAATGCCCAGTATAACATTTAACACCAGCATTTTTACATATGTCGGGCATGAAAGCTGAGAAGTGTTTTACTTTCACAGGCGTTACATTATACCATGTGTAGTACATAGAGGGACAGCGTAAGGCTTTTCTGCAGCATTGGTTGAACACTGATTTCGCGGCTGGTGTATTAATTTTTTCCTTAAATAGGGTCTAACGAGTTGCAGCAGACCATTTCATTATTCAAAATAAGCTATTTCTTAATGTTCACGCGTATTTCGATATTTAGGTCATTCGATACTCCTCTAATACGCGTATTGGAACATATTTACTCTATACCTTATGTTCCTCTCTTTCGAATGAGGTATAAAGTTTATCTATAATTAGGAGCTGAAGGGTCACATTATCCATTCCATTATTCAAAATATGCATTTCATTATTCAAAATATCCATTTCATTATTCAAAATTGGCTGTTTCTTATTTCACGCGTTTTTTGGCATTTAGGTCCTCCGTAACCCATATAATGGTAATTGCAGCACATATTGTTATACCTCTATCAATAAGCTTTAATTTTGTGTATCAATTTTTCCTGAAATAGGAGCTAACGTGTTGCAGCAGTCCATTTCATTGTTCAAAATAAGCTATCTCTTTATAAGCTTTCGAATGAGTTATAAAGTAAATCTATAATAAGGTGCTGAAGGGTCACAACACCCATTCCATTATTCAAAATATACATTTCCTTATTCAAAATATCCATTTCATTATTCAAAATAGGCAATTTCTTAAATTTCACGCGTATTGTGGCACTTAGGTCCTCCTTAACCCCACTAATGGTCATTGCAGCACATATTGTTTATACTCAGTGTATTCCTCTATCAATAAGCTTTAATTGAGTGTATAAATTTTTCCTTAAATAGGGGCTTACGGGTTGCAGCAGTCCATTTCAATATTCAAAATAAGCTATTTCTTAATGTTCACGCGTATTTCGATATTTAGGTCATTCGACACACCTCTAAAATGCGTTGCGGAACTTATTGACTATAAACCTTTTGTTCCTCTCTTTATAAGCGTTCAAATGAGGTATAAAGTATATCTATAATCTATAATCTACCCCTCTAATGGCCATTGCAGCACATATCGTTTATACTCAGTGTATTCCGCCAGCAATAAGCTTTAATTTAGTGTATAATTTCCCCCCCTTAAATAGGGGCTTACTACGGGGCGCCGAATGGGACTCTTGTGGTTTTGTACAAAATTCAATTCTGTCATAACAAAATCATTTTTGTCTTACAAAACTATGTGCTACAGACTTGTTTTGTGAGAACTTCAATTTTGTGATGACAAAATTCATTTTTGTAGACAAAATTCATTTTTGTAGACAAAATTCATATTTGTCATGACAAAAGTCAATTTTGTCTAAAAGGTATGCAAATATAAACATATTTGCATACAAAATTGACTTTTGTTACCTGATATGGAAATTAAATCACAAAAGTCAATTGTGTGAGGTAAGATTCAATTTTGTGAGACAAAATTGACTTTTGTGAGACAAAATTAACTTTTGTGAGACAAAATTGACTTTTGTGAGACAAAATTCAATTTTGTCAATTTTGTTGAGACAAAAGTCAATTTTGTTAATTTTGTTGAGACACAAGTCAATTCTGTCAATTTTGTTGAGACAAAAATCAATTTTGTTGAGACAAAAATCAATTTTGTTGAGACAAAAGTCAATTTTGTTAATTTTGTTGAGACAAAAGTCAATTTTGTTAATTTTGTTGAGACAAAAGTCAATTTTGTTAATTTTGTTGAGACAAAAGTCAATTTTGTCAATTTTGTTGAGACAAAGTCAATTTTGTGACGACAAAATTCATTTTTGTGACGACAAAATTCAATTTTGAAACAACAAAATTGACTTTTATGAGACAAAATTGACTTTCGTGAGACAAAATTGACTTTCGTGAGACAAAATTGACTTTCGTGAGACAAAAATCAATTTTGTTGAGACAAAATTCAATTTTGTCAATTTTGTTGAGACAAAAGTCAATTTTGTCAATTTTGTTGAGACAAAATTCATTTTTGTCAATTTTGTGTAACAAAAGTCGATTTTGTATGCAAATTAGTTCACAGAAACCAAATTAAACTAATTTGAATACAAAATTGACTTTTGTCGCCCAATTTTCAAATTAGGTAACAAAATTCAAGTCTGTGTAACAAAAAATGAATTTTGTCATGACAAAAGTGACTTTTGTCCGCTGATAGATAATTTTGTATGACAAAATTTTAAATTTGTAGTATGATACAAATTTTGTTAAACTGAACTTATTTTTGTTGAACAAAAGTTACTTTTGTCCGTACAAAATTGAATTTTGAGTACAAAACCACAAGAGTCCCATTCGGCGCCCCGTACTTACGGGTTGCAGCAGTCCATTTCATTATTCAAAATAAGCTATTTCTTAATGTTCACGCGTAGTTCGATATTTAGGTCATTCGATACTCCTCTTATATGTGTTGCGGAACATATTGACTATATACCTTTTGTTCTTCTCTTTATAAGCTTTCGAATGTGGTATAAATTATATCTATAATTAGGGGCTGAAGGGTCACAACAGTCCATTTCATTATTCAAAATATCCGTTTCATTATTCAAAATTGGCTATTTCTTAATAATCGCGCGTATTTTGGCATTTAGGTCCTCCGTAACCCCTCTAATGGTCATTGCAGTACATATTGTTTTTTGTTTTTTTTCAAATTAGGGATCAAATATATATATTTTTTTTGGAATAAATCATCCCCCTCCCCCAACCGTTTTGAAGTGCAATGGTCGTTCCCTGACTAGGACCCCACTTTTTCAAATTCATTGATCTGCCCCTGAAAAATGCACCATTATTGAAGCCCCTCGTGGAAGTATCCAAGTTAAATTAAGTGTCACCTTATTGACAAGATTTATATTTCCGATTCCCAAAAAGATTACCATTATCGTTGATATAAACTTTCAAACATTTCAATTTTCCAAGTGCCGACACCTACAAATGGATAGATGATAGCTAAATATACAGCGGCAACTATCACATAACTATGCAGGCTTAAAATAATAATAAATTCAAAATGTTAAGATGGAAATTTCTGCACTACATTTTACCAACCAAACAATAACTTTTCTCTTGGAAAATAACTAAAACTCCGCTATGTAATATTTGTGATGTCATCGAAGATTATGAGCACTACTTTTTAACATGCAAATTTCTGAAATCATTTTGGAATCAAATAAAACTTTTACTTGATAAACTTAAAATAGGACATCACATCATATCAATTAAATCACTTTTGTACGGATACAAAATAAACGATACAAGTTACTACAGTATTAATGATTTAATTACTCTTTTTACTGTATACAAAGGATACTATATATCCGAACAAAAAACAAAACAATTTAATATGTTTGAAATTTTCAAAAAAGAATTTCTTCAATATCATGAAATATTGATAAATAAAGAAGGCAAATACGAAAAATTCCATAATCTGGTTGCAGCAAAAATTAAATTAATTTCATAAATTAGAATTTATTATACATCATGTTATCATATTTCTATTCAGTTACTATATATACATATTGTGCACTAACAAGTACTAACTTATCAATAAAATGCTATATACTAATGTTAACGAGGCCGGGATAAGGTACCGGTAGTTCTTGTATCTCTAACAAATGTAAAATTCAAATAAAATATTATAACATTTAAAAAAAAAAAAAAATAAAAAAAAATAATGTTTATGGTACACGTTATATATGATATGAATGTATTCAGCTTTTACAAATCCAGAACGATGAGTTTGATGTTAGATACCTTATAAATAAAATCGGTTCTTAGCTCTAAGCTACTTATATTTGATCTTATTCTTAAATTTGTCGTGTATAGAGGGTATCAGTGTAAAATAGATATCAACAACCTCCACAGTCGCGGCTAGAGCAAAGTTCATTGCGACACCAAGGATTAAGAATTCTTATTGTACTAATACTTTGAACTGAGGCCCTTTATAGCTTGCTGTTCGGTGTGAGCCAAGGCTACTTAAGACCGTACTTTGACCTATAATGATTTACTTTTATAAATTATGATCGACTTGGATGGAGAGTTGTCTCATTGGCACTCCTATCACATATTCTTATATGTACAATATATGATCGCTATGCAATCGATATAAAATGAAAACAAAGCGTTGAAAATTGCATGCGTCCGAAGCGCTTTTCTACAACTATCTTCATCAGTAACGATCCAAGGTGATTATTATAAGACCAACAATTTGTAAAGAAATAGTTGATTAAAGCTTAAAAAGATTAACGTTCAAAATGTACATTCAATGATTTCATCTACCGACATGATTGCAGATAGTTAGAAGTCGTTAAGCAAAGCAAAAAATAATACACGTGTTTATTGAGCTATTTAATTGCTTAAAGTTCAATGGAAATATATACATACTCAACCCTACCATACAATTTGGCTAACTGCGAGTTTATCAGTATTCACTGTTACTCATAAATGATGGCCGCTGGCCATGGGGAAACCAAATAGGAAGGGGGGGGGGGGGTTGGGGTTGAAGTATTTGTTTTGTTTCGGTTTTATTCCGTTTCGTAGGTACCCCTCTATTCGCCCCTTTTTCAGTTTCTATATTTTAATCAAAAATTTAAAAAATCAAACTTTCAAAAAGCGAAATTATCTAAAGCCTCGGTCACACCTTAACGGATAGTTCGAACGGTAGCTTTTCAATCCGTTCATGTCCGTGAAAAGTCCGTTCTTATCCGTTAGACGTCCGTCCATATCCGTTGCATGTTCGTTTAGTGTACGGTTTGTCCGTCGACGTCCGTTCTGTCCGGTGGAAAATTTTGAGCATGTTCAAAACTTTGAACGGACGTCCAACGGATGAAATGTTTGTTGAACGGCCGGTAGGCGTCCGTTTTGTACGGTACTCGTCCGTTTCGTTTCCGTTTTGTATCCGTTACGTGTCCGTCAAACATCCGTTGGAGGTCTGGCAGATAAAGTCATCAACGGACTTCTACCGGACGTTTAACGGATAAAACGGACGATGAACGGATATGAAACGGATAAATGCCAATTGAAAATTTTGCGTCAGAAATGCCAATTATTGGTATGTCAGATGTTTAAGGTTCATGCATTCTTATTATTCATAATTCATCGTAGGGAACGTCTTCACTATCAAGCAGCTCTTATTCGGGCCATACACTGCCCTTTGACGGCAAAACCAGTTACACAGGAACATTTTGAATATTTATGCGATTTACATAATTTATTATTATTGTCGCTTTTAATTTTTCCGTATAACTTGTTTATTCGTTTTATCCGGTATGCTTCCGTAAGGTGTCCGTTTTATTAGTACGTTGACCGAGTAAGGAAAAGTCGATTATTTAAGGAGATTAATTGTCATTCGGACTATACGGCTATAAATCACAGTATTGGTAGTTCAAAGGTTAAAGTTAACATTTTGACTTGTCGTCAAAAATCGTACGGTGCAATTTTCGTAGAATGGACTTTGAAAAACGATAGTTTACTTGAACGAAAAATCGACTTAGAAAAGTTTTGAGGTCTACATTGTAAAAGAACATCCGTGTTATGATTTCTGTTGTTATATACATTGTTGTTACACCTTATTTTAACGATTTCAAATAAGTTTAGCAAAATTAATCCGTTATTAAAGAGTTTATGTACACGATTACCACTACGAATATTTTGCATTTAATAGAGTATGTTTAAATTTAATTTCTTCTTTATTTTCTAACGCAATATGTAAAATAATTAACATTTATATGATATTTCATACCTTTATTAATCAATATATTAAAATTCATTTATCTCAGAAACATTATTTCAGTAATTCAAGCCAGACACGAGTCATAATGCTCATATGACGGAGTTATTTGAAGCTCATACACAGCCTCTTATAGATACATATAAGCAATTGGGATATGCTGTATCACTTACATTCAAATACTAGGATGTTCCTTGAGATCGTCATCCCAAATGTATCCTTATAATTTGTGTATCCAAACGTACCAATTCCTGAAGGTGGATGCCAGTTTACATACTCGATATGCTTCTGAGAATTTTATAGATGGCTACTTTGCTTTAAGACAGATTCCTGGACATTTTAACGGTACATGGGCCGACATGGCAACATAAAAGACCGTTATAAAAGCCCAAGGGGATCAGGTGGCACTGTAGGCATAACAAATCAAAAGTCCGCGCTTGTTAGATTGACCCTTACTAGACATTTCTAAGAATCCCTTAGTCGTGTAACGCTAAAAAGGGCTGGAATTTCTGCAAATAATGCGAATTCACAAGGGGAAACGAAACCAACAACATTGAAAAGAGATGAAGAACATGTTACTGCCATTGTGAATTAGTTGAATGATCCATGACTAATCGTTTGACATCTTCTCCATGTCTTATTACTATCTCTTCTAGAATGCATGCTACAAGAGATATTCGATTTCTTTGCTCACAGCTGTAGATGAAGGCTTGAACATGTCTAAACATTGTATCACTAGTGCTCTTTCTTTAGATCCAGTGAAGGAGTTTTTATAGTCCAATATAAAAGTCAAAACTAAAAACGTTTGAACACATGACCACAAAAACATACCTTAAATAGAAATCGGGGGAAATACTTTTAGGTCACATAAATCCATAACTTGTATTTGGACATGCACTGATTTTGGCCAAATGTAGAGATGATGTTACCGTAGAACATGTTCTGTCGCGTCCTGTAGGTCTCATTGGAATTTCTTTTTTTTCAAGATGACGGCCCCATGAGAAAATTATGCACGTCTGATTTGGTGAAGCAAAAAGAATCTGAAGTCTCTTGTGCACTTTCCTTACCTTCCTTTGTACCATCTATCTCAACTTACATTAGAGATGGTATGTTTCAATGTATTGATATTAAGCTTCCACCAAAGTGTATCCGATTATTGAGGGGAGAAGTATTCCTGACTGCAAAACTTTGAAATATCCCCTAAGATTCCACCTGATGTGAAATTGTCAAAGGCATTTATATTAACACTGTTAATGGCTGTCTTAACTTGTTTAGCACTCAATAGGAGACCTAGGTCGATACTCACTGCCTTAAACTTTGACACGAAATTTACAGAAATGGGAAAGAACGGAAGAACAACCATACAGATCTCTAATACAAATGTGATTGTTCTGTGTGTTCACTACTTTAAATTTATGACACATTCAAGCGAGTTGTGATTGCAGATGGGGAACATTAGCAGTGTAAAGGATGGGCGGATATGTTCGCCTATTCACTAACTATGTGTCTGTTTCCTCCAACTATTAACTGCTGTACATGCAGTTACCGGATAAGACACAACTTTGTCTCTGTTTGGAGTAGGTAAACACACTGTTTACAAGATTTTGAAGGACACGCACGACTATTTCAGTGGTTTCGGTAATATTGACAAAGATAAACCCCCTGATTGGGCATGAACGTTAATTTCAAAGCTTCATGATCAGAAAACTCTCTTTAAAACTTGCCACCAGTAAAGATGTAAGTTTATTCGGGTCACCTCCCTGTGAGGCGGCAGTGAAACAGCATGTTTCACGTACTTCGTTTCAAACTAAAAATTTGGACCGCAGTACACATTGCTAAACGTCTATTCCGTCAATTTTACAATACGGTTGGTGAAAGTTATATGATTCATTACACCCCGTGTATTTTAAAGGGCATATGTCAGCAGATTTCCTGCAGGATCTTGTGACTTCATGGAAGGGAAAACCTCCATGTGAAAAAAGTTAGGTGTTTTTTCACAACAAAACCCTACATGTCCAGAGCTTTGCTACTGTAAAGGGTCAGCATTATGTAAAAATTTTAAATCATGTTCCTTGATAGATAAACCAGAAGATACTCCTGGTTTAATTTTGTTGTGTGTATCTCTTTGATTAGATTTTTTAATTGTAACTGTTTTGAGGTATTGAGTGCTTTTTGGTTTTAATGAATTATATGAATGAGCATAGGCAAAATACGCCTTCATAATAGAAGTCTTCTTCAGGTAAAACAATAATATTTATCTTTTATTGATGAGGTTGAATGTCACAGAAATTGTGTAGAATAGATCAAGTGTTTGAAAAACGCCAATTACAAGAATAAATCGATTTCATAATTCATTTTTTTTTTTTACATTTTCGAGATAATTCATTGTTAATTGATTTGAAAACATGTCTGTATCTGAAATTTAACCTAAATTGGTGTATATATCTTCAAATTTTAAAATTATGGAATACAAAAAAGGAAAACACAGAATTTGATCGTTGACCTTATTTTATGCAAAACTGTTACATTTCTTTTTGACGACATCGATATTATAAAAGTACTAACTTTTCCTAATCCAATGATATCTAATATAGCCATATAGTATGTTTTACGATTAAATATAAAAAATATTGGGTCTGGTCACCGTACTATATGCGGTACTCGTCCGTTGTGTGTACGTTCGACATCCGTTCTGTCCGGTACGTTTCCGTTTCTCGTACGTGGCATATCCGTTGCATGTCCGTTATGCATTCGTTTTAGCGTCCGTTTTCTTTGGTCAGTACATCAAAGGACTCCCAACGGATAACAATTTTGTCAAGGAACAACTTTTATTTTCATCCGTTAAGCGTCCGTTCGTCTTATCCGGTAAGGTGTGACCGAGGCTAAAACTGCACGTTAAAGTCATAAGAAACCTCAAATTAAAAAAAAATAATGCATATGTTTTTTTATAAGCCAATAGATAGTTTTCATTATAAAACTTATGTACATAACCTTTTTTTGAAGAAAATTCTTTAATTTGTTCATACTTAGAAGAAGTTTACTTTATTTTCATTGCTTCCTTGCCTTTAAATCATGTTCCTTGACAGATGAAACAGAAGATACTCCTGGTTTAATTCTGTTGTGTGGATCTCTTTTCCAGGAAGCAATTCCCCGACATATTTTCCGTATGCAAAATTACCTCAGTGTGACCAATCTCGTAGAAATCCGGTGATTGCAATACACATGGATGTCCTTAAAATAAACTATTATATGATGTTAAACACGTGCTCGATATCCATGCTTTTTTGTTGTTTGTTGACAAACAGGTGACAATCGCTAAACTTCGGCTTCACAACACGAACTTTAATTACCTGCCATATTTTCACAACAACACTGACCGATTGAAAAAAAAATTTGACGATTATACGAAATTTATGCGAAAAAAAATATGATAAAATCGTGCACAGAAAACTAAGTTTATGATATTGGTTCAAGAATTGGAATCATATTATTTTTCACCGGTCACTCGTTTATTATGATTTTAAGTTTAGAACTTTTAAAGTTTGATCAAATATCTAAACTATTGAATATTAAAAACGTAATTTAGAAATTTGGTAAAAATTTAAAAATTTAAAATTTTTTCAAATGTTTGGATTTTTGATATTTTAAAACTTCGATCAACATTTGATAAATATAAAATTTGAAAACTTTTTAATATTTTGAATTGATAAGTGTTACACGGACCAGTTGAACTTAGACACCTCTGATAACATTACAATACACTTGATTAAATACTACCAGGTCTTTAACTATGGCTCCCATCACTATCATAAAAGTTTATAATCATTATTCTTATATCAGCGTTGACTATCATATATTTTCCAACAAATTTTTGAAAATTTAATTTATGCCAAAAGGGGAATAACTCAAAACGAAATCACAATAAACTATTTTCACATAGTTGCATGGTTCTAATTTTTCAGATGTGTCATGAAAATTCTTCAATTAGAGTTCTGGCAGAGATTCGTTTAGTTTTTCGTAACCAAATTAGTTCTAGATAAAGTGAAGAAGGATATATGCAAGAAATCAAACAGTGAAGGACAATACTTAAACGCAGTACCTGTAAGGAATATCAGTCAACGATGAAATACACAGGCCGTGGCCAATTCATGGCATTGTGTATTATTGATATATAATAATAAATCAAATACCAAGTAATTGATCCATGGAAATATATGGTACTGTGTGCACATTGTGTGTATTTATGGAACAGCGTTTGTCTCATGTACCCTCAAGACAAACAGCAGATTTTATTGATAACTAAGCAGACAACAAAAAGTACATTGTGTAAAAATTGCAACTATAGATAAGGGTTATTACTTCAAAATGGTTGAGGGAGGGTAAGAATGGAAGTTTTATTTTTGAACATAGTTCTTGGAACATTTATGTTTTTAATATGTTTATTTGAAGTATGCAAAATTACAAAAATGAAGAATGTTGATTGAAGGGGGATTATGGGAAGACCCTTCCAGGCCTCCAACATCCATTTTATTTTAATAATAATTCAATTTGTATACTTTTAACTTTCCCGATGAATACTATTAACAGATGCTACGTTTCTCAAATAATAGCCAGCATAGCATTCATTTAAAAAAAAATTATAATGTATGCATAAGGCTCATGATTTTGATAATCAAATGATAGAATTCAAAAGCTGAATTCAGATTTGATAATTAATTCCAGATGTAAAATATTCTATCTATTCTATTATAAATTTTATTGGTTTCTGTCCAAACTGATTTCTTAATTGATTATTTACTAATAATCTTAAGTGCACTCTCAAGAAAGTCAGAAGGCATGGCCATGGGTGTAATCTTTTTCAAATTGTGTCATGTAGGATCCTTTTATAGCTGACTATACAATATCGGCTTTGATCACTATTGAATGCTATACAGTGATCTTAAAAGCTGAACATCCATGCCATTTAAACTCTGGTTGATAGTTGTCTCATTTGCAATCATACAACGTCTCCGTATTTACATATAAAAAAAAATCATTTATTAAATGTCAGTGTAAAAAACTTGAAATTTTACTATTTTCAGAATAAATGTACCACTGACAGATCCCCGAGTACATATACCAGTAGCACGAACAGAAGCCCAGGCAGCCCAAGAAGTCCAGCATATTTTACTATCATAGAGAACTAAGACATCTGCCTACCTATGCTACCTTGGTGTTTAGTCATTTTGAAATGAGACCTTTATTTTTCGGCATCATAAAATATATCAAGAATCTTAAATGACACCTGAAACTAACCATTAAGTTTGTATGTTGTGTTGCTAACTAGACAAAGATAATATATTTGCATTTTTTTGGTCAATATATATCTAAACATTTATTGTAAATTGCAGGAAATGGAGTGAGGTATTTCCCCCGATTTTGTTGTTTTGTTGTACATTTTATGCAATTTAATTTTTTTACCTGTTCAAATTGAATTTTGAGCTCACCTGACCAGAAAGGTCAAGTGAGCTTTTCTCATCACTTGGCGTCCGTCGTCCGTCGTCCGTTGTCTGTAAACTTTTACAAAAATTTTCTCCTCTGAAACTACAATTGATCCCTTAAGGAGTTATTGCCCTTTATAGTCATTTTTTTTTACAATTTTCATAATTTTTTGTAAATTTTTAGAAAAATATTTTCCACTGTTATTACTGGGCCAAGTTCATTATAGATATAGATTATTGTAGCAACAAGAATGTCCAGTAAAGTATGATCTACAAACACATCACGATCACCAAAACACAATTTTGTTATGAATTTATCTGTGTCCGTTGTTTGATGTGCACATAGACCAAGGTGCGCGACACAGGCTATTGAGAGCCTCTAGTTTTTTTTATTCCCTTGTACCATTAGAAAGATTTATAAACTTCAGTGAACAGAATAGTTCTTATTACTATATTTTGTATTAGTTATAAACAAAAAATATGTATTTCCCCATGTGCAAAATCCATCCTTGTTCTTCAGTTTATAATTACAATCATTACTTATTTACGTATTTTATTTTCATAATTCATTTAAATAAACTTACTACATGTTTACCCATTTTTTGTTGTCCCTCTTTCGAATGTACATACTTGTCACCTTTTGATAGGAAACAATTTCATGTAGCATCCCCATATCATTGGTGAAAACTGCATTTAAATTCCGGTGAAACAACTTTTTTTATAATTGTCTCTTTTTTCACAATTGCATCAGAATGACAGCATCATTTTATGATTTGATAATTGCAAATTACATTTTAATACTAGCTCAGCTGACATGTTGCTAGTAAACTCAGTTGACAAGCATCAATTACAAATTTAATCTATAGTGGAAGATATTAGCAAGCAAAATCGAGAGAATTGTGCAAATGATGATACAAGCATGAAAATTAGCACGAAGCATCATTATTATATACTTTTAAGGAAACAATTGCTGGCCATGAAATTTTTTTTCAAGATGGCTTCGGCCTTTTTAGAAAATGGCGGTTTTTTTCCAATTCGAAAATACTTAATTTTCTGGAAAAACTTTTTCTTTGAACTTCTTTTAGTAAAAACTAGTGTCAGGTTTGGTGACTACATTCCTTGCATGTGACGTATTTGATAGAATTAAATATTTGATTCTTCAGGTTTGGCGCATGCACGAAAATGTTACAAAAGTCACACATAAACATTTAAACTATTTACTTGGTGCTTTTGATTATAAATGCTATTATGAATTGGTTTGATAACATTCTTATACGACCGCAAAAATTTTAATTTTTCGTCGTATATTGATTGCTATCACGTTGGCGTCGTCTGCGTCGTCGTCGTCGTCTTGCGTCGTCGTCGTCCGAATACTTTTAGTTTTCGCACTCTAACTTTAGTAAAAGTGAATAGAAATCTATGAAATTCTAACACAAGGTTTATGACCACAAAAGGAAGGTTGGGATTGATTTTGGGAGTTTTGGTCCCAAAATTTTAGGAATTAGGGGCCAAAAAGGGCCCAAATAAGCATTTTCTTGGTTTTCGCACTATAACTTTAGTTTAAGTAAATTGACATCTATGAAATTTTGACACAAGGTTTATGATCACAAAAGAAAGTTTGGGATTGATTTTGGGAGTTTTGGTTCCAACAGTTTAGGAGTTAGGGGCCAAAAAAGGGCACAAATAAGCATTATTCTTGGTTTTCGTACAATAACTTTAGTATAAGTAAATAGAAATCAATGAAATATAAACACAAGGTTTATGAACACAAAAGGAAGCTTGGGATTGATTTTGGGAGTTTTGGTCCCAACAGTTTAGAAATTAGGGGCCAAAAAGGGGCCCAAATAAGCATTATTCTTGGTTTTCGCACCATAACTTTAGTACAAGTAAATAGAAATCTATAAAATTTAAACACAAGGTTTATGACCATAAAAGGAAGGTTGGGTTTGATTTTGGGAGGTTTGGTCCCAACAGTTTAGGAATAAGGGCCCAAAGGGTCCAAAATTGAACTTTGTTTGATTTCATCAAAAATTGAATAATTGGATTCTTTGATATGCGGAATCTAACTGTGTATGTAGACTCTTAATTTTTTGTCCCGTTTTCAAATTGGTCTACATTAAGGTCCAAAGGGTCCAAAATTAAACTTAGTTTGATTTTAACAAAAATTGAATCCTTGGGGTTCTTTGATATGCTGAATCTAAAAATGTACTTCGATTTTTTATTATTGGCCCAGTTTTCAAGTTGGTTTCAATTCGGGGTCCAAAATTAAACTTTGTTTGATTTCATCAAAAATTGAATAATTGGGGTTCTTTGATATGCCAAATCTAACTGTGTATGTAGATTCTTAATTTTATGGTCCCGTTTTCAAATTGGTCTACATTAAAGTCCAAAGGGTCCAAAATTAAACTAAGTTTGATTTTAACAAAAATTGAATTCTTGGGCTTTTTTGATATGCTGAATCTAAACATATACTTAGATTTTGATTATGGGCCCAGTTTTCAAGTTGGTTCAAATCAGGATCCAAAATTATTATATTAAGTATTCAGCAATAGCAAGAAATCTTCAATTGCACAGTATTGTGCAATAACAAGCAATTTTCAATTGCACAGTATTGCACAATAGCAAGAATCTTCAATTGCACAGTATTGTGCAATAGCAAATATTTCAATTGCACAGTATTGCACAGTAGCAAGAAATATCTAATTGCACAATATTGTGCAATAGCAAGAAATTTTCAATTGGAGTTATCTTTCTTTGTCCAGAATAGTAGTTGAATCGACTTAGATCATTGTTTTATACAATATACAATGTATATTCACTTTTACTACCAACTGATAAATTAAAACAATCTTTGCCATTCAGTGATAACAAGCACTTTATTTTACATTTTAATATTTTATGATGTATTTAAATGAGTAGTTATTGTTGCAAACTCCATTTGGGGGGGGGGGGGGGGGGGGGTTAAATTTTTCTCATTTCAGATTTCATAAATAAAAAGAAAATTTCTTCAAACATTTTGAGAGGATTAATATTCAAAAGCATAGTGAATTGCTCAAAGGCAAAAACAAATTAATGGACATACAGAGCGATTTGTATCCACAACCAGGGCACACTGATGTAAATCGTAGTTCGTCTAACAGAGAAGGATTTGAATTTCGTAAACATATCTTGGTCGTCATTCCATTCCCCTAAAAATATATGCTCTTCTATTCAAGTAAGTGTAACCTCAATGATACCACTGTTTAAAACACGCCCATTTAGTTGAATTGATCAAGTATTTGATGGATAAGGTGAAAACAGTGGATAACTTTCAAAATTCCGGCCAAACATCAAATATATAGCTGCAGATCAACCGATTTTGGTATTGGCTAAGCAAATTAAGAGGGAATATTTGTACGGAGAAGATAATTTTGTCGTCATGTTTAGTTGATTGTACATTGAAAAGGCTTAGTTGATATATTGCCCGAATTGTGCTCTCACTGAAGCCGACATTGCAACACCTAGAATGATGATATGTAGATGTTTCACGTCCGGCTATCCTGTCTGGATATTGCGGACTGCAAAACCTATTTTACAGACCGGTGTTTGTTTGTCTTTTGGCCTTCATTTTACTCCGACTGCGTTGGTGTTGCTGGTACGGAGTATCAGGTCGTGCTGCTAGCATGGCTGTTTGTATTGCCTCTTTGGAATCTGCGTTGATGACGGGCGATGTGTGTGGTGGTGTGCGCAGTAGGTCTGGGTCGTCGATGTCAAACCCTTCTTCGAAGTCGATCCTACTGCGCTTGCCTCTGTCATTTGTGGAGGTTAAGAATACCAGGCGATTGCAGGCCTTTTTGGGGTTGTAGGGACTGGTGACAATATCCCTATTGACTACAACCCCAACTGGTTCCCCTATGTACTTAGTTGGTGTAAGCACATGTCCAACTACGCTGTATCTTGCCTCGATTTGCGTGATGGTGGTTTGTTGGTTTTGAGCAGCAGGTACAACGGCTGGTTTGTTTGCCATCCACTGGTCGTAACGCTTGGCGTCCCTTCTCCTGGTGGATGGTGGTTTACTCTTCAGGGCCGGCTTGTGTTTACAGGAGGATGCCTCTTGTTCATTAGCCTTGGTCCACGTCAACTGTACTGTCACCTGGTCAGTACTTGCCGAGAACTTCCAGGCAGGTTCTTTACAAGTCAACTTCATGGCTGCTAACAAAGCGTCCAGTTCATCAGGGATATCCATGATGATTTGTCCAAAAAGTGAGAAGTGTTCAGCTGTGATAAGTAGGAGTCCTAGAACGTCATATTATTTTCTTTTATATTCAAATGTACCTAGGACTACACATGCGCCTCAGATAACTGCGTGTGTTTTGCTTGAATCATTAATGTCTAAACGCAGAAAATATAGATGATGTGTCGTTCGATTATTTGACAGACTGGTGTAAGGAAAGAGAGTCATCGTTCGACCGACATCGATATAAGAAGATGTGGTATGAGTGTCGGTATGAATGTGACTACATTCCATTCAAGTCATACATTTACGTTTTTATAATACGATGAATTGAAGTTTGGCCTTTGGTTTTATAAGGCTAGTCCGTGAAGATTCCTGTCGAAGTTTGACTTTTAATAATCAAATACACGGCCTCAACTATGGCGTTTGTACTAACTTCAAATTGAAAAATGAAAAAAAAACCGTCTTGATCTCGTAGAATTGAATATGTCTGAAACCGATGATTCTTCCATTTTGTCTTGTTGTCTAATAATGTGAGGTGTTTCAATTAAAATTGATTAATCCTGATATTCGTACCATCAAGTATAGTACATTGATTACATTCACATTGGTTTGCTTTTTACAGTTTTGAGTTAGCATTTAGTTTAAAATATGACAATGACTTGCACGATGGAGATTGCACATTCAGATGTAGTTCTACACAATGTAATATCAAAAATGAAATAATGAAGTAATTCTTACAATTTAATCGTATTACCGATTAAAAATTACTGTTAAAAAACATGAAACTAATTATGTTTCCTTAAGATCTTGCCCCGAGCTGAGAGACATTTAGTTCTAATTAATTTTATATTGTTGGATTAACAATACCAATCAATATACTGGACAATTGGTCCGTCAAACTAATTACCACGACGACAACTTTTAAAGAAAACACAACTATTTACTGATTTCTATAAAAATTTATATCAAATTTATTAAAATTGAAAAAAAGTCCGGTTAACCGGTTAGCGTTTTTGGTATTCGGTATTCGGTCGTTCGAACGGTTAACCGGTTAACCGGTTAATCGTTGACAACACTCATTATGAATTAAGAACTTCTTGTGCTTTCAGTCGTACACTCATTTTATATGCTCGATGGCTACTGATCCATCTCCGAAATGTGACTTCCCTTTACGAACATCACCCGCAAGGTGGCAATGAAATTTGCAAATGGTAATTTCACTGTATGTAAGACCTTCTTATACCACAATTGATCATGCACAAAAACAGAATAATGCAATTGAGAAGGGCGATGTTGGTGCCACGGAAGATTCCTTTGAGACGATTGATGGATGGACGTCAGTAGATTGGTAGAATTTGAAAGATCTAGTGGTTTGAGTCATTCTAAAACAGATGAACGACATCATGAAGACTCTACGAAAACACAAAAGGATTTCTTTGAAAAGCGTCAATGGCTTTCTAAAGTGATGAACGAGTTTTCATATCCATCTTCTGATTTTACTATTTCCAAGAACAGTATTTTGAATTGTACAAAATTGACTCGGAGGCCGGTGATATATGTATATATGAACTTCAAGGTCATGAAGATATTGGGTCAAAACAATACGAAGATATTTTGAAGCAAATGCAAATCGAAAAAGAATCTGCTTTTATAACCAGATAAAAAAGAATCATTTCATATTATAGCCGTAAAATAAAACTGGAAATGTCTTTGTCACAAAACAAAGCTGAAGAACATGAAAAGTGATTGCGATCTCTTTTCTAGACTTTTCATTTCTTGTCAAAGTAGACAGTGTGATTCTCTATCTACGAAAACCAAATTACTCATCTGTCTTTTTCTAAGGATGTCATTTTAAACAGTGTTATTAAATCTCAGCAAATGGATATACTTGAAATATTGTGCGATTTGCCATCAACTGATCCAAATTATGACGCTTTTATAGTTGTTGGTTACACAGTAATTCCAGGCCACTACGTGCAAAAATTATTTAATGATGATGCAAATGATGTCATACTGCCTTACACAAAATCTTGCACCGATAAGTATGTAGGAGTAGACATTGTATTTGATGTTTGCGAAATGAATAATTTAAAGGTCGGACCGAGAAAAAGGCAAAGTGCTGGTGCTAGACCAAAAGGTGTTGGTTCTGGTAGAACGCCAAGGGTTTGAAGTAGTTTTCTCTGTAAAGATGACAACAAAACGGAATTGTTCTTGCCGATAGAATTGCATCTTTGGAGACCAAAAAATGCTTATGTTACTCATCATGTTCAAGGTGAAAATTTTTTTGCAATTTTAATACGGATACTTCCCAGCTATCCCTTTATAACAATGCATGAACAAGCAGATACACGTATGTTTATCTATGATAAGCTTGCTGCTGAAAATGGTTGAGTAGACCTGACACAGATGTAGAAGTATTAGGGATTGCAGCTCCCTTCGTCTTAGGTGTGGACAGGTTTTTAAAGGAATAAAGACTTTCGATGGCTTAATGCAAATGTGTGTTGTCATCGTGCAGCTGCTATTATTTCCTTCCATGATTTATGTGAATCTGACACTGTGTCAGCATTTGGTGGGAAAACGAAGAGATCAGCTTTGAAGACATGGAAAGTATTTCCAGATGTAACGCATGTTTTTCCTCGCTTTAATTTTATACGAAGACACAGAAATGGAAATCATAGAAGCATTTGCTTGCATCATGTGCGGCAACATCAATACTTGCTGTTAGCAAGGCACAATTTGAATCATTTGTAAGGAAAAACCTTATGATGCTATTCCTCCTACCATAGGTTCTCTTCCAGAGCACACCAAAAGAGAAGCATACCAAGGTAGGCTCAACCGGATTTATGCATTCGACAGATACACGTGCCAAGTTATGAACACTGGGTTTGGATGAAAGAAAAATAAAACAATGTCAGTTGGAAACCAAAATGGACTTCGTTTGCTGCCGTTGCATCCTCGTATCAGGAACTTTTAAAATGCGGATGCAAAAATTCCAGTCGTGTTGATAACTGTAAACGCTACCGTTCTGGCCTAACTTGTACGGGTTTGGTTATCTGCAACTGTAAGATAATTATAAGAAATGCAACCTGTCTTTTTTAACCAAACTAGTTATTTGAACTTAACAAAGTAAGTGATATTTCTTGTAAATTAGAAGAAAATGAGAAAAAAATGAAATTTAAACGTTTGTATCGCCATTTTGGAACCGGAATTCGCTTTTTGGTCATTCATGTATTGTTTCATCAAACTTTAGGAAATGTAATCTACGTTTTAACAAAACTTACTTTGGATTACACATAAAACACAGTTTACAAAGAATTAACGAAATGTAGCATTTTCAACGTTTTTGTCGCCTTTTTGGAACCGGAAGTCGCTTCTTTGTTATTTTTGTATTGTTTCAACTCGTCGTACTTTAGAAAATGTTATTTACGTTTCATCAGAACTTACTTTGGATACCTATAACACAGCTTTTAAAGGATTAACGAAATGTAGCCAATTGGATATGACGCCATTTTCAAAGTGAGCGGTAGTATCGTTTAGTCAACCTGTATACCAAACATGTTTGTATCACGATTTGCACAATTATGTCCATAATATCTCCCACTATAAAAAATATTTTGTGTTTGCAATCTCATATTGATGAATATACAATATTAGGTCAATGAAAAAAAAATATAAACTTTTCTGTATGAGGCTGAGAAACTGGAGAAGAGCGAGGTTCTACCGAGCCCTTCTCCAGTTTTAAGCCGAGGACAAAAAAGTTTATATTTTTATGACATTGATATAATATTGTTTATACTGCAACTTAAAGTAGTACATTGATAGCTTTTTAAATCATAACACAAATTATTTTCATCCCTTAATACCAGTTTTTTTTTGCAGTATAAAAAGTTATATATGCATGGTAATGCCAAATTTATTTACATAATAGTTCTTGAAAAACTGGTCATTATCGTGATATATGGACTGCCTACAAGACATTGGTATTGACTAAGATAGTGACAATGACTGAGCCAAAGGCGAGGTCATTATCACTGTCACAGTCAATACCACTGTCCTACGGGCAGTCCATATATGGGCGTTTTTCATTAAAAGCGTAACTTTCAGACCTAAAAAAAAATGAAAAATCAACTTGTCTAAAATTTAATTTCAATAGTTATTTTGAATACCTCTATCATGTCTATTATAGACCTGTTTGTAATAAAAGTGCAATCTTAAATACTCTTTAAAATGATATTATTTTCATAATTTGTGTACTGTTTTGTAAAAGTCCCATACGAAACTGCTTCTGAACACACATATTTTGCAATTTTAAATGTTTCCTATAGACATTACAGTTTGTTTACTGTATATACTAGAAAAATCTCATTTTTTTATGAATTGGAGAACCATTTTTTATCGATAAAGATTAGACAGTACTTTACATATGCAGGTACAACTCATGTTACGTAGTGGACATTTTGATGCGTTTCGTAGTTGAAAAAACCGTTTCGTAGTGGTCAAAAAGTTTCGTAGTTGACATCAACCTTATTCTATGTTAATAAAAACATAATAAAAATTACATGAAACTAACCCTTGTTATTTGTTTTGCACGCATATAATTGAAAAATAGAGTAAAAAAAGATTGCATGGTAGTGGTAGTGTCCACTACGAAACGGATTTCTCCCATACTTGTTTCGTAGGTGACCGTTTCGTAGGGGACATATTCACATGTTTTATTTTTTCCCCACAATCCCTATATTGCAATAGTAACAAGACTGATTGTATTCATCAAAGCATGTATTAAGCTGTACACTGATATTTTTTTTCATAACTTTAAAACCAGATACTGAAGGAGATTTGACCCGTTTCGTAGTGGACAAAAATACGGTATCACTCTGGTCCATTTGATGTGCTCAATTTTTCTTACCAACAATTTAATTGCCGTTATAAAAGCATCACTTCTTTTGTAAGACCCTAATGTTTATATCCCTCGCAAACAAAAATTACATTGATTTTATAAAACTGTTTATTTGCAAATTTTAATGACTTCGTTTCGTAGTCGATATTTTGTCAGGGACACACCTTCTGAAATTAAAAATCCTATGTTTAAAGCTGTTTATTAAAATATGTTGGCTCTAAACATACTTTTGAATTATTAAAGAACTTATATTAAGTAAAAATAACATTTATTTCTACATTTTTTTACGATATTTTAGAGTATAAATATTGAACAGGCGGTCTAGGGACATCAATATCTTATCAATCCCTCTAAAAAATAAACAGTTTCTTTGCTTAAAAATGTTAAATCTAATTCAATGTACTGACTGCACAAAAAAATACTTGCAAAGATCAAACACATTTTTTTTAAAGTGGCTGGGACAAGAAAGTACGTTTTTATTGAAAAACGCCCATATCACGATAATGACCAGTTCTCCAATAACTATTATGTTTATTTCATATCGGATGAGAATAAGCTTCTTTTTTTTATAAAAAGGGGCCACATGACATTCATTATTCTTCAGTATAAATTCCATCGGTCATTAACAGAACAAAACATCCAGAAAACCGGTCGTTAACGGATTTCTACATGATAATGACCGTTGAGGAGTGGTTTCCGTCTGTTAATGACCGGTGGGGCGTGGTTTCTCTGTTTAGAGAGATGTCCCTTTATAATAACACATTTTCCTGTTTTCAATATTATATTTAAGTTGTTGAATTGTTAACCATATGTTTTGGTAAATTATAAAATTATAGAGAACTTAATTTAGTATTCATATACTGAAAAAATCCACTAAATAAATGGCAGTATTACTACGACTGGATCTTGCCATAGAAATCGTACAACTAATCGAGTTTGCTTTGGACATTTTGAATTTATGAGAAGTTTAAAAAAACATGAAATAAACTTTATTAATGTATGTCATATAGAGGTAGTATGTGAGTTAAGCGAGGTCCACCTCTTGGATTGGAACCTAGAGTTTTACAGAAAATTTGTACTGTAAATTCAGCATTATTTTCCGGATGTTTTATTAATTTATGATATGATAGTATGCAGCATTTACTGAATTCACATAAATACATAGCAAAGGCTCCGTGTTAAAGACCGTACCTTGACCTATAGTGGTTTACTTTTATAAATTGTGACTTGGATAGAGAGTTGTCTCATTGGCACTCATACCACATCTTCCTATATCTATATCAGTGATTCACATTGTTGTCCATTCTTTAAATAGTCAAATAATAAATGCACACACAAATTACTTAATTTACAATATTGTCTCTTATAAAGATATTACCTTGTAAATGCATTTGAAAATGATTAAGATTGTTGTGTAAATTGTCATTTTTGCATCTGGGAAGAATGTTTAAATTTTAATATCAAAATGCTATGATTGAAAAGTAGCATCTTTTAAAGACAATGGAAGTCCAATCAGTAACATACAACAATCTATTTGTTGGTAAAATGATTTCTATATGTAATCCATTATGATAATGTATTCTAAAATAATGATGAATTGACACGGTCTTATAACTTCACATACCAATTAATCGAATTTACTCTTTAAAATTTCAACCATAGTTTTTTAGTGCATACATTCAATTTTAACAACTGCAAAAAGTGATTTACAATCAAAAATCCCTCAAGCCCAGCAAAAATGCAGTAGTTTCTTCAACTATTTCATTAATTCACATTTTAAGTCCTGATATATTAGGTGTCCCTTTTCTGACAAAAACGAAAGATAATCTTCCCTCTAGTAGTGTAATGCAAGCAGTATGACCCCCATAAAGGTGGACGTCGGACGTGAGCGTTACATTTGGACCTGCGCGCGTGCGCCGACGCTATGTTTGAGCTTTATTGCGGAAGCCATAGTTGACTCTGAAATCTATGGGTATGACTCACAGGTCGACGCCATATGTGGGCATAATTATGCGCGGACGCGAACACTATATTTAGGCCTTCGCGCGGACATCGGGACACCAACTCCATATTTGGACCTGAAATCGGGACGCGAGACGTTATAGTTAGACCTGCGCGCGTACACTAACGCTATATTTGGGTCTCAGCACGGACATCAGATTTGGACTCGACATGGGGATGCATACCTAAGGATATGACTCACACGAACACCTTATTTGGGTGCAGAGGCTATAGTTGGGCTTAGGCGCGGACGCTATACCTAAATGTTGGACCAGGCTACCCTCCAAAGTGGACGTTACGTTTAAAAGTGGACGGTATACTCTCGAAAACGGCCGCTAATTTTTCTTTGCTAAACGCTTACCCAACCCCTAGATAATAATGATAATTCTGAAAAGAAATAATTTGACCTCAGGAATAGATTACCTTGGCTGCATTTGACATATCTTTTAGGAATTCTAGTCATCAATACTCTTCAACTTCGTACTTGAAACGTGTGTCTATCGTAAACACAAAATTTAATCCTGGTATCTATGATGATTTTATTGTACATTAATCTGGCACGTTTACATATACCACTTATTTCGACCGCTTAAATTACAGTCTTCGTACCAGAAAAAACCTTGCATGGAAACAGATCGGACTTCAATGAAAATTCTACCTCTTAAATAAGTTACTGCTTCTTCATGCATATAACAACTGTAAGAATTTTTCAAGATATACTATTTATATTAATCAGTTAATCAAATAAACTGTCATTCAATCCAGTAGGCGGTACTATAAATAGATGCCCGTGTAAAGATAATTGTATTTAAATGTTTGATATCAATACATAAAATGTTTATCTTTTTCTTTATTAGTTTTTGGATTTCTTATCTTATTAACCATGACAATTGTATTGCTTTCCGACTTATTTGAACCTATGGAACGCCGTAGCTGCCTTATGTGTACTTGTTTTTAGATACGCTTATACTTTTCAATATATGCACATAGTTTTTCTATATATGCACATACTTTTTCTCTATATGCACATAGTTTACTTTATATGCACATAGTTTACTTTATATGCACATAGTTTTTCTATATATGCACATAGTTTTTCTATATATGCACATAGTTTTACTATATATGCACATACTTTTTCTCTATACGCACATACTTGTTCTCTATATGCACATAGTTTACTTTATATGCACATAGTTTTTCTCTATATGCACATCTGTTACATTTTCGTTTTTAATGCGCGGAGTATACGTTGCACTTTGAATTAAATCGTTTTTCAATTGTGTTCATGTCTCTGGTGGTAACAATGTGTTCTTACAGATGAAATGACCCTATAAGCGCGATTGCAACCGTTTCAGTGCTCGGTTAATACCCTGTTACTTATTCACTTATAATACGTTTGTTGTACGTTGCACCTTTTAAAAAAAAAATTCAATTGTGCCCATGTCTCTTGGTGTAACAATGTGTTCTTAGAGATGAAATGACCCTATTAGCGCGCATGTACCCGTTCCAGCGCTCGGCTAATACCCTGTTACCTATTCGTTAATTATTCGCGTCTAATACATTTTTTTATACGTTGCACCTGTTAGGAAAGGATTTTCAATTGTGTTCATGTCTCTGATGGTATAAACAATGTGTTCTTAAAGAGGAAATAACCCTATTAGCGCGTATGTACCCGTTCCAGCGCTCGGTTAATACCCTGTTACCTATTCGTTACTTATTCGCTTATAATACGTTTGTAATACTTTTTATGTGTAGTGTAGTATGTTCAGACTTATTTTTGTTTGTACGTTTTGGATGATTTTGTTTAAATATTCCATGTGTAATGGCAGTGTAAACATTCAGAGTTTGAATTTATTAGAATAGTAAATTTATTATAACATTTAAGAGAAAGCTGTACTTGTCACAAAGCTGCCACCAAAAAATAGGGACATTACTTTAATCTACAATTTTCTATGACAATGATAAATGTTCATTAAGAAGAGCAAATTTTTATCTTTTATTCATCATATTTGATTTTCAACCATATTTGTCAGGGTTCTCCAAGGAAAATATGTGCAAAAGCAGAAACGTGTAAATACTTTAATTTTATATAACAGGTAACAGGTTATTTACCGAGCGCTGGAACGGGAACATGCGTGCTAATAGGGTAATTTCATCTCTAAGAACACATTGTTACCACAAGAGACATGGACAAAATTGAAAATCCTTTTCTAAAAGGTGCAACGTACAACAAACGTATTATATGTGAATAGGTAAAGAATATGTAATGAAAAGGTAACAGGGTATTAACCGAGTGCTGGAACAGGTGCATGTGCGCTAATAGGGTCATTTCATCTCTAAGAACACATTGTTACCACAAGAGACACGGACACAATTCAAAAACCTATTTTAAAAGGTGCAACGTACAACAAACGTATTATAAGTGAATAAGTAACAGGTATTAACCGAGGTCTGGAACGGGTGCGTGCGCAATAATAGGGTCATTTCATCTTTAAGAACACATTGTTACCAACAGAGACATTAACACAATTGAAAATCCTTTTCTAAAATGTGCAACGTACAACAAACGTATTAAAAGTGAATGGGTAACAGGGTATTAACAGAGCGCTGGAACTGGTGCATGCGCGCTAATAGGGTCATTTCATCTCATAGAAAACATTATTACCACCAGAGATATGAACTTAATTGAAAATCCTTTTCTAAAAGGTTCTACGTACAACAAACGTATTATAAGTGAATAGGTAACAGGGTATTAACCGAGTGCTGGAACGGGTACATGCGCGCTAATAGGGTAATTTCATTTTTTAAAACACATTGTTACCATCAAAGACACGGACACAATTGAAAATCCTTTTCTAAAAGGTGCAACGTACAACAAACGCATTATCAGTGAATAGGTAACGAATATGTAACAGGTTAATTACCGAGCGCTGGAACGGGTACATGCGCGCTAATAGGGTCATTTCATCTCTAAGAACACATTGTTACACCAAGAGACATGGGCACAATTGAATATTTTTTTTAAAAGGTGCAACGTACAACAAACGTATTATAAGTGAATAAGTAACAGGGTATTAACCGAGCACTGGAACGGTTGCAATCGCGCTTATAGGGTCATTTCATCTGTAAGAACACATTGTTACCACCAGAGACATGAACACAATTGAAAAACGATTTAATTCAAAGTGCAACCTATACTCCGCGCATTAAAAACGAATAAGTAACAGATGTGCATATAGAGAAAAACTATGTGCATATAAAGTAAACTATGTGCATATAGAGAACAAGTATGTGCGTATAGAGAAAAAGTATGTGCATATATAGTAAAACTATGTGAATATATAGAAAAACTATGTGCATATAAAGTAAACTATGTGCATATAGAGAAAAAGTATGTGCATATATAGAAAAACTATGTGCATATATTGAAAAGTATAAGCGTATCTAAAAACAAGTACACATAAGGCAGCTACGGCGTTCCATATGAACCACTTAATTAATATCATATGGTGATGATTAAAATTACACCTCAAATAATTAGATTAAGAGATAAAGCATATCTGGTGATTAAAAAGCAGTATCTTTATACACTTTCTTAATTTCAATAACATGTTTACAGATGTACACAGGTTTTTATCTGGTCCTTATTAAAGGACAGCAACTATAGAAATATCGTCTATGACATAAATTAATTATCTTTCGTTTTTAGATTTCTTATCTTATAAGCCGTAAATATTCGGTAGTATTGCTTTCCAAATCATTTGAATCACTTATAGTTAATATCATATGATTAAAGTTGCAAATGATTAACTAAAATGCACATCTGGTCACTAAAAAATGTTTCTCATTTATCATGTTTATATCCTATCTATATAGTTGTAAAGTCAACGGCCGTCATTGATTTTTATCTTCAAAAATACACGGATAATATATTTAATCTATTTATATTTATATATAGGAGGAGTTGGATAGAGAATAATGGAAATAAATAAATGAAGAATATAAAGAAAGAATAGAGAATAATGGACAAACAAACAAATAAAGAAAAAATAAAGAAAGATTAAAAAAATATAAAGAATAAATGAAGACTGCTAAAATATTACAAATAGGGAAATATCGGGTGTTCAACTATAAAGAAAAGAGATCATATATCAAACTATGGGCTGTAAAATTATATATATATAAAAAAGAATACAAACAAATGATGAATAGTATGCAGTAAGATTTCTCTTTTTTGCATGAACCCCCTGAGGGGTTCATGCTTATATATATTGGCGAGTTTTGGATGTGTCTATTAGCCTGGAAACCTGGCCCAATCATACTGCGTCGATAACATGTAGCGGAGCTAATCAGTAGCCAGGACCCCAGGCTATGTGTCTATGGGCCACTCGATATCTCTCGGCCGGAAGTCAGAATAAAATTCTCGGAACGTCTCGAAAGTTTTCGGTCATCTATACAGGTCTTCACAGGTTGTTATCTACGTCTTTGATATGGTCCCTTGATGGCCCTTGACGACGCAATTATATTTGTTTTAAAACGACCACTGTACACTGTGTGTATCTGGGTCAATTATAACGTGGTATTGTCTGTTGTCTCGATAACATGTAAACAAATTATGTTTGAAGATTTAACCATGGGATACTGTGTATTTCATCATAGACTTACATGATAGAACATTCTATTTAAAATGTTAATTTTAGATCGGAAAACAGAAAGATAATATTCTTATCAAAAGAATTTAATTCAATCGGAATCAAAGAAATATATAAAAAAATATATAATACTTTATTTATGTTTCTGAAGAAACTAACAATGATTGAAATCAGAATATTTTCAGAGTTTCAATTAAGAAATAAGTATTTTATATGACAAGATACTCTGCTTTGGTATTTTTAAGGCAGTGTCTGCGCGTACCCGCATGTGGGTACGAATAGTCAAATTGCCTTTCTAGGCTGCACGTACCCACATCCGGTTTTATAATAAAATGCCGTCGGATCGGGAATGAAACGTGAAATATATACGGAATGTGTTGCAATTAGTGAATAAATTGATTAAAGTTACTCAGAATTTTTATAAATATACACATATATATATATAGGCAAGTGAACAGTTTTTTCTCAGTTAGTAAATATTCTTAAAATGGAAGATAGTGATATTATAACTGTAGGGAAGACATTTCAGACTTATTATGAATTAGAAAGATTTGTACAGAACTATCAGGCGTTAAATTTCATACAATTGTATAAAAGAAATTCGCAGTCTATAGCAGCCGCAGAGAAAAGAAGAACCGGGAGCACAAAAATTAAAGAAGATTTGAAGTATAACAGAATAAATTTGTTCTGCATTCAAATGTAAAATGTATTATGGCGGATAAAGACATGAACGAAAGAGACAGTTACATGAATCTTTTATAATTGGTTTAAATTGATTTATTACTTGCTTCTTTAATTCTTATAAACTCAAGCTTTAATTTTAGTAGTTTTATATATTTTAAAATTTCAGTTTCTGTTTTACATTTTACTAAAAGATTATTTTAAAATATCATATGGGTATATTTTTAAATTATTAAAATGTTATTCTTTAAATTTTCATTTAAATTTTATAATAGTATTAATTTCTATCAAGTTTTTCTTTTACAGGGACTGTACAGTTTCATTTTACATTATTGTGCATTTAATTTTGCAATGTTTATTATGTATCATTATTTAATAAATACAATTTGAAAATATTATTTTTCATACTCTTTACTCTTTCTACACGAAATCCCCATATTATCGATAATTTCCGTATATATTTCACGTTTCATTCCCGATCCGATGGCATTTTAATAGAAAACCGGATGTGGGTACGTGCAGCCTAGAACGGCAATTTGACTATTCGTACCCACATGCGGGTACGCGCAGACACTGCCTATTTTTAAATATTCATTTGTAAAGGAAACATAAAAATTAAATCCAAATAAATTCTTGCATCCTACAAAAAATGTTTATAAACAATAATCATTATATTTCTACGTTAATTATTTCATACCATTTTAGTATTTAGCCGGGTTTTATGAGTAATTAAGGTCTTTCCTTTATCTATAAGGAAAGACCTTACTGTATTTCTTCTGATTATTAGGTCTTTCCACTTTTCTGTGGAAAGACCTATTGTTTTTCTTCTGATTATTTATTTTTTTTTTTTTCTTCCGCCTAATTTTGTTCTTGCGATAAACATTTGTTTCGCAATAAGTCGCTTAGATATTTGGTATATGATATCGAACAGTTTATGCGCTTTTGAAATTTACCCTGCGTAAACGAATACTTTTCTTTGTAGGAGTTATCTCCCCAAACACTGTTTTCCTTGTTAGCGCATCTCCTTTGCAACCGTAAAAGATTATGACAAATTTATTTTACAAAATTGCTCGTTATATCCTTGGCATGATTTGTCCTATTTTGACCGAAGCGATATGACCCCTCCATATGAGAGTTATTTCCCCTTATGCATCTGATATAAGTGATATGAATTTCTATCTTATAAATCATAAGTGATAGAGACCTAGGATCTTTTGATTTGAGGTCCTTGGTCCAAAAAAATGAAAATTAGGTCAAGGTCAAAGGTCGAGGTCATATTCTAATATTTGAATTTGGCTTATTTTCACTTATATCCAAAGACTGTATAAGATATCAACAAATTATTTTTACTAAATTGTTAGTTGCGACATGTCGTAAGATGTAAGTTTTGATTGCAAGCGTACGTTGAATGTAAAAGGGAGTTTTCTCCCCTCTTGTATTTAAAAATACGCGTTTGGTGATATAACTCATTAACTAAATATAATTAAGACCTATAGTCTTTTGATTTGAGGTCCTTGGTGTATGACCTTGAATTTGATCTCAAGGTCATAGCTTAATTTGACGTTCTAGATTTTGACCTTTGTTTTTATTCTATATGTATACATGATAAAGATATACAACTTTTAGAAAAAGGTTTCAAACCATTTAACCTTGAAAAAAACAACCGGAAGTGACCTTTTGTAAACCGGCAGTAGCTATTTTTTTGTACTTTATTAATATAAAAGTATAAAGAACCAGATATTTTTGGAATTAGTGTCAAGTAAATATTCAAATATAATCGGAAGTAACATTTTTCAAACCGGAAGTAACAAATTATCTCCCTTATTTAAAAAAAAATGTATGGAAACAATATATTTTTGGAATCAGCTTACCAGGAGCTATCATTTGACGATTGAAATGACATTTTAAACTTAGTTTCACAACTTTTCATATCAAAATACATTGTTTTGATGGAAAGACCTTCAATTGTTCTCTGAACAATTGGTTTTTAATATTGTTCTTACATCTCTTCTGAAAAAAAATCCACATGTTTGTTATCAGTTGAACTCTGAAAATACAAGTCCAATCGACCCCAAACTTTACAGTCAGCAGGGCATACATGTACTAAAGGTTCATAAAACAACGTGGTGCAGATATCTCTCAAGACTTTTCCTAGAGAAAAAAAATGGCAATGCTGTAAAAATCGCTTGCTAGGTCCGTAAATCTCAGTAAAAACCTACAATAAAATGTCCGCTCCTAGATTGAAATACTTATCTGTGTTACAAACTGGTGCTGAAAAATGTACATTATCAGAAAATAATCCTTAAATGTGTATTAAAGTTCCACTGGATCAATTAAATCCAAAACATGCACTGCTGGTGAACTGTGATCAAAATGTCAATTTCCTCCTACAATGACAAAAGAAATTACATTGTGTACATTCCGTCTCTATACATGTTGTCTGTTCAACATCCCGACCTAAAGAGAAATAAAAAGACTAAGTTTTCGTCATTATAAACCCAAGTCACGTGGTGTCTCCTCAATCTGGCGCGCGCGCTGGACCTAAAATAAAATAAAAACTTTCCAAACTAAACATGAAACTTCCCCGGAATAATATAGACCTCTCACAGAAACAAACAAACAAACAAACAAACAAACAAACAAACAAACAAACAAACACACACACACACACACACACACACACACACACACACACACACACACACACACACACACACACACACACACACACACACACACACACACACACACACACACACACACACACACACACACACACACACACACACACACACACACACACACACACACACACACACACACACACACACACACACATACAGGTTTGCGGGTGAAACCAACTACATATGATTTTTCAGGTGGAAATGACTACATTGCTTTCCGCTTGATCATTAAACATGAAACTCAGTGATAAGGAAATAGGGCACATACAATTTCAAAATATAACTTTTAATCAGTAAAATTGCTCATTTTTGCAGTTTGAAAAATGACCGGAAACCTACTACCTTTATAGAATACACAGAGGTAAATCACTACACTCACACACTAGAATCTCACATACTAATAGACTACAGAGTGTATATACACACAGGTAATCAACTACCTTAACACACCTGATTCTTACAAACAAACCAACTACATTGGGTATATACACACAGGGAACTAGCTACATTCAACAAACACTTATATATTTATACGAGATATACATTGATTCGTTTCTCTACGCTTATCTCATCCTCATAGCTTTGTGATGTAAAACGTCTGATTTGGACTTATGGCATCAATAAGATTTGCTTTCTTGCTTTCACGCCCCTCGTGTATTTTTCTTATACTACAACTTCGGTAATGCTCGTTGGTCCTTTTAGTTATGACCCTTACCCTACACCATAGCATAGATATCCTAGACCCACACTATTCTAGCTTCAGATCCCCCTAGTATATCTCATATAGTACGAATTATGTGTTGCTGATTGACCCCTCAGGAGAGGCCCTCATAGTCCAGGGTACAAGAGGTGGTTATAGACTATCCACGCATAATAGCATTGATATCCTGGATTGTACGAATCTGTCTTCTGAGTACCAGGTCTCCAGTGTGTATCTACTGCAGTGCAACTTTGATATCGTCTACTAGATTTTTTCCAGGAGAGTCTTCCCAAGGGCCATTATAACAGATGTACAGGTATTCATGGCCTCTATCATGCATTATAGCAGACCAGTAAAAGTCTTGCTTCAGGAGAGATATCTCCCATAAAGCAATATGAGTATTCGTGATTGACCCATTTCAGGAAAGTCTCCTTATGTGCTATTGTACGAGAGAAAGAAGAATTTCAGCCTTTACAATGCATCATAGCATAGATACCCATGACAAGGATCAGTCATGTTTCAGGGGGATGGGTCCCTTTCGTATATCTCAAATAGTGCAACTTGGATATTGGATATAGCCATTAATTTGCACCATAGGCACGTATGCGTCTGTCTTTCAGGGGTTGTGCCTTCAGTATATCTATATCTAAATCTAAAGACCGTTTTTTGTTAAAATAATAAACGTAGAACTGAAGATAGCTACAAGTCAAACTTATATTAGGGTATATATACTTGATAGGGTATACTGAACATTTTACCTTTTTACATCGATTACTGTTTCAAACAATAAGCAATTAGACAAATTAATAAGTTCCGGAACTATCCGATGCGATGTCCTTGTATTTATGTCATAATAGGGGACACGGTAGTATTTCCTAGCCCATAAGCGATAATGATAACCTTTTTAGAATTTTCACCACTTTCTAACACTGCCAAATAAACAGTTAACTGAAGTACTTTCATTATACTATTCAGAAATGAATTTGAATATGTATCATGACCGTTTATTTCTTTTCATATCTTTAAAACCTAAGGATACTAGTGTTTTTATGTCTTTTATTGTGCAGTGAATACAAAATTAAAAAAATATCTCAAAAATTCATTTTCACCTGTATGTAAAATTATTTCATATTTTTCTACACCTGATTTATCCCTCAGTTTGGGAAAGTATGTTCAGTTGATATTGTAATTTTTGTCCGAACACAGCGTTCAAATATATTAACCTTAGTAGGGTACACAAAAGAGCAGTCTAAATTCTGGATGCAAATACTACCGTGTTACTTTTATGTCACATGTTACCTATTGCCTTATCTGTACGTTCCGCAACTGTCAAGCGCACCACCAAACGGTGTATTTGGGATTTTCTATATACACGGGTCATAATCACAGTATTGACACTACTAAATTAATAATTTTCACATTGTTTCCTATTGTAGTATATTAAGCAGCATGACCTTATAAAATGACAATACGAATACTAAAAAACTAGACTTAAAATACAGATACAGCTTCCAATTTGTTAGCCGAAAAACGGCGAATCAAAGAATTCAACTTTGTTTATAACTAATCATGCTAATATAGGACAATGCTAATGATAAAAAATTCTCCATTCCAGGCCCTTTTGTTTGCCAATTAGTTAATAATAACCAATTATTTATAAGTTCTAGGTCGACAGGTTCAAACAAAAAAAATTTGAAAGCAGAGAAAACTGTGCATCTTATAATCAGCATGACTTTATCAGATGACAATACCAATACTAAAAATCCAGGCTAAAATAAGATTTAGACATGATTAGACACGTTAATTTAGTCACGGACCCGCGGGTGTGTTCTGGTATCTACTATAGTGAGACTTTGGCAAAGGTAGAGATAACCTTAACATTGTACTATACCATAGATACAATCCTGAATCCTGTCTTATTCTAACTATGCGAATGTAAGCCAAATACGACTCTTTCCCGCCTGTCTGATAACTAGATACCAATATTTTACCAGAACCAACACCGGATCTATTTGCCCTATGGACTGAGCGGGGTCTGATATAGGTTCATACGTGGGGCTAATCGCAAACCAAATGTCTTGGCTAACTATTACATGACTTTTGCTTATTAGTAAGGCCCTTGTAATCGCAGAAAACACGATAAACCGACCAAGACCAGAAAAGCAACATATACACAATATACCCAGGAGATAGGAAATCTTCACCCAGCACCGCTCAGGCATGTCAAAGGGGTATGTTATGAATCAAACGTTCGCTGAGGGTCCCTGCTATCTGCCAGAATCCTGATTATTATTAACTAAGCGAACGTAAACCAAAACCAATCTAATCGACCCCTTGGATAGCCAGACATTAAAATTGACTATGCCAAAACCGGATTTATTTAACCTATTGACTGAACGGGCTTGTTGTATGTCCATATGTTGTGTCATTTGCAACTCTAAGGACTCAGCTAATTATGAAATGACGTTTCCATACGAAGAAGGTCCGTCTTAAGGAAGAAAAAACGATAAACCGATCTCAAAGACCTGGAAATCAACCTATAGGCAATATCCCATCATGGGTGGGGGGTTGTTATTTTCCCCAACACCGCAATAGAGATATTTTATGGCTCAAACAAACGTCAAGAATCCCTGCCATGTGTCTGAATCCTTATAAATTCTTAATTATGCAAACTTTACCTAAAAACAATTTCAATCTACCATACCCTTCTAGCGGATAACCAGACGCCAATATTGACCATACGAATCCGAATTTGTTTACCCTATGGACCGAGTAGACTGTTATAGGTCAATACGAGGTGTCATTTATATTGCGAGTGCCCTTGCCAGCTACGTAACGCATTTTCCTTATGAAGTAGGTCCGTCCCGAGGCAGAAAATACGATAAACCAACTTAAATGCAAGAAAACCAATATATAGGCAATAACGCATAAAGGGTGAAATCTTCAGCTGAAAATGACTACAGTGCTTTCCGCATGATCAATGAAATTTAAACTTAGTGGTAGGGATGTAGGGAGCAAATAAGTTCAAAATAAAACTTTCATTCACTGAGATTGCCCATTTTCGCAGTTTGAAAAATGACCGGAAACCTACGACCTTAGTTAAATACACACAGGTAATTCACTACACTTACATACTAGACTCTCACATATTAGCTGATTACAGTATGTATATATACAAAGGTAATCAACTACATTAAAACATCTTATTCTGACAAAAAACAACAACATTGGGTATATGGATACATGGAACACTATAAACCAACATAAAAAGCCACACAATCAACCTATAGGCATCAGGGGAAAAATATTCCGCCAACTCCGCCAAGGCATGCCATAGGGGTATGTTATGGCTCATACGTACGCTCAGGATCCCTGATGTCTGTCTTAATCCTTTCTTATTATTAACTATGCGAACGTAAGCCAAAATCAATTTTGATAGACCTCTACGAGCCTGTCAGATAGCCAGATACCAAAATTTAGGATTTATTATTATTCGTTGGATAATTTTTGTGGTTTTCGAGGGTTCAGGTGAACCGCGAATTCAAATGTTCAACGAATTGCACATTTGCTATAGGCTTTGTATGCAGAGCTTGCCAAACCACGAAATCAAATACCAACGAAAATGCTAGTTTTCCTCAACACACAAAAAAAATCAGTGTCACCAACGAAAATAAATGAATCCACAGTATTGACCAACACTAACACCGGTACTATTTGCCCTATGGACTGAGCGGGGTCTAGACCTATACGTGGTGCCATTCGCAACTCAAAAATATTGGCTAACTATTAACTGACCTTTCCTCCTTAATAAGGCCCATCTTAAGCAGAAAACACGATAAACCGACCTTAACATGCTTAAAGACCAGAAAAGCAACCTATAGATATTATACAAATATAGCCTTTGTATGAGGTCGATACAAGGATATATTGACCTGAAAGAAGTATATTGACTGAGGACGAAGTCCGAGGTCGATATACTTCTTTGGGTCGATATATCCTGTATTGACCTCATACAAAGGCTATATTTGTTATATTATTAATTTCTGACCATATTTGTATCAAAATCATCATTTAGAAGTTGGAATTGTATAGATATTACATTGTCTCCTTGACAATAACAACTATTTCATTTACTTTTTTTTTGGACATCTTTAATTATGTATTTGAAGATTTTTTTTGTCAAATAATCGATCACAGATATCATGTGTTTCAAAACGTTAAACAATATCCTGAATTCATTACATGACGTCACAAAGTATATTGGTTTTTAGATTATTCTAAAAATAACCGTGAAATATGCTTTTTGCAAGTCAATATGCGTTTTGCTATCCGCCGTTTTCTCTCTACCTTCGAAAATATAGTTTAACATGTGACTATCCCTAAACGAATCAAATTTGTTAAAATATACGAATTAATAATATTACTAATGAGATACGAAAGATTCCTAAAGATCCGCCAGGGCTTGCCATAGGGGTATCTAATGGCTCTTACGTACTCTTAGGGTACCCGCTGCCTGTTTGAATCCTTGTTGAATAACTATGCGAACGTAAGACAATTTTTTATTTAATAGACCTCTACCCGCCTGTCGGATAGCCAGATACCAATATTGACCAAAACCAACACCGGATCTCTTCTTCCTATGGACTGAGCGGGCCCTGTTATAGATTCATGCATGGTGCCATTCGCAACTCAAATGTCTTGGCTAACTATTACATGACTTTTCCTTCGAAATTAGGCCCATCATAACGCAGAAAACCCGATAAACCGACATAAAGGACCGGAAAAGCAACCTATAGGAGATAGGAAAACTTCACACAGCACTGCCTAGGCATGTCATAGGGTATAGTTTAAATAAAACGTTAGCTTAGGGTCTCTGCTATCTGCCTGAATCCTTAAACTTAAACTTAAATATGAGAACGTCAGTCAAAAACAATTTCAATCGGCCCGTAGCATCTTATCGGATAGCCTCACACCAAAATTGACAATGCCAACACTGGATCTATTTAACCTATGTGAGCATGTTATGGGTAAATACGAGGTGCCATGCATGTGTATTGCAAATGCCTTTGCAAACTATGTAACGCATTTGCCTTATTAAGAAGGGCCGTCCTGAGGCAAACAGATACGATCAACCGACATAAAAGACAAGAAAAGCAACATATAGGAAATACCTAGGAGATAGAACCCCCCCCCCCCCCCAAGCACTGTCCACATGTCATAGATTTGAATTATAAATCAAACGTTTGCTGCTACCTGCCTGAATACTTTGCTAAATATGTATCGCCTTTGCCATATTAAGTAGGGCTGTCCTGAGGCAAGAAAATACGATAAACCACCGTAAAAGGCCTGAAAACCAACATATAGGCAGTAACCCATTAGGGGAGGGAAAACTTCAGATGAAAATGACTACAGTGCTTTTCGCATGATCAGTGAAAATGAATATCTATGATAGGGATCTAGGGTAAAACGATTTCAAAATGTAACTTTCATTCAATGAGATAACTAATTTTGCAGTTTGGAAAATGACCGGAAACACACTACCTTAATTGAATACACACAGGTATTCCACTACACTAACCCACTAGACTCTAACATACTAGCAGATTACACTATGTATATATACTAAGGTAATCAACTACGTAAAAACACCTGTATCTTACAAACAAACCAACAACTCTGGGTACATACACACAGGAAACACGATAAACCAACATAAAGGCTACATAATCAATCTATAGGCAATCAACCATAAGGGGACAAATAAGCCCCCAGCTCCGCTAGGGCGTGCCATAGGGGTTTGTTAAGGCTAATAACAATACAAAAGGGTCCATGCTGCTTGTCTGAATCCTATCTATTTTCTAACTATACGAACATAAACCAAAATTAATTCTAAACGACTCATATCCGCCTTTTGGATAGCCAGAATCAAATATTGACCAAACCAACATCGGAACTATTTGCCCTATAGACTGAGCGGGGCATCTTATAATTTCATGAGTGGTGGCATTCGCTTCCAAAATGGCTAACTACTACATGACATTTCCTTATTTGTTAGGCCCATGTAAACGCAGAAAACACGATAAACCGACGTAAAAGACCAGAAAAGCAACCTATAGACAATACCCAGGAGATAGGAAATCTTCATTTAGCACTGCCTAGGCATGTCATAGGGGTAAAGTATGAATCAAACGTTCGTTAAGGGTCCCTGCTCTCTGCCTGAATCCTTATTTAATCCAAAATATGCGGACGTAAGCCAAAAACAATTTCAATCGGTCCCTAGCAGTTTATAGAATAGCCAGACACTAAAATTGACAATGCCAACACTAGATCTATTTAATCTATGAACCGAACGGGACTGCTGTATTTCCATACGTGGTACCGGTCGAAAATTTATAGACTCGGCTAACTTTAACATGCCTTTTCCTACGATGTAGGCCCGTCTTAAGGAAGAAAAAACGATAAACTGACCTCAAATACCTGAAAATCACCTATAGACAATAACCCATCAAGGTGGGGGGGGGGGGGGACTTCCCACAACACTACAATAGGGATAAATTACAGCCCTAACAAAAGCTGAGGGTCTCTCCAACCTACCTGAATCCTTATTTATTCTAACTTATGTTAATGTTAGCCAAAAACAATTTGCATCGAACCTACCCGCCTGTCGGATAACCAGACGCCAATATTGACCATACGAACCCGTATTTGTTTATCCTATGGACCGTGTGGGGCATTTTATAGGTCCATACGAGGTGTCATTTGTATTGCAAATGCCTTATCTAACTATGAAACGCCTTTGTCTTATAAAGTAGGGCTGTCTTGTCGCAAAAAAAATATGATAAACCAACGTAAAAGGCCTGAAAACCAACATATAGGCAATAACCCATAAGGGGAGGGATAACTTCAGATGAAAATGACTACAGTGCTTTTCGCATGATCAGTGAAAATGAATATCTATGATAGGGATCTAGGGTGAAACGATTTCAAAATGTACCTTTCATTCAATGAGATAACTAATTTTGCAGTTTGAAAAATGACCGGAAACACACTACCTTAATTGAATACACACAGGTATTCCACTACACTAACCCACTAGACTCTAACATACTAGCAGATTACACTATGTATATATACTATGGTAATCAACTACGTAAAAACACCTGTATCTTACAAACAAACCAACAACTCTGGGTACATACACACAGGAAACACGATAAACCAACATAAAGGCTACATAATCAATCTATAGGCAATCAACCATAAGGGGACAAATAAGCCCCAGCTCCGCTAGGGCGTGCCATAGGGGTTTGTTAAGGCTAATAACAATACAAAAGGGTCCATGCTGCTTGTCTGAATCCTATCTATTTTCTAACTATACGAACATAAACCAAAATTAATTCTAAACGACTCATATCCGCCTTTTGGATAGCCAGAATCAAATATTGACCAAACCAACATCGGAACTATTTGCCCTATAGACTGAGCGGGGCATCTTATAATTTCATGAGTGGTGGCATTCGCTTCCAAAATGGCTAACTACTACATGACATTTCCTTATTTATTAGGCCCATGTAAACGCAGAAAACACGATAAACCGACGTAAAAGACCAGAAAAGCAACCTATAGACAATACCCAGGAGATAGGAAATCTTCATTTAGCACTGCCTAGGCATGTCATAGGGGTAAAGTATGAATCAAACGTTCGTTAAGGGTCCCTGCTCTCTGCCTGAATCCTTATTTAATCCAAAATATGCGGACGTAAGCCAAAAACAATTTCAATCGGTCCCTAGCAGTTTATAGAATAGCCAGACACTAAAATTGACAATGCCAACACTAGATCTATTTAATCTATGAACCGAACGGGACTGCTGTATTTCCATACGTGGTACCGGTCGAAAATTTATAGACTCGGCTAACTTTAACATGCCTTTTCCTACGATGTAGGCCCGTCTTAAGGAAGAAAAAACGATAAACTGACCTCAAATACCTGAAAATCACCTATAGACAATAACCCATCAAGGTGGGGGGGGGGGGACTTCCCACAACACTACAATAGGGATAAATTACAGCCCTAACAAAAGCTGAGGGTCTCTCCAACCTACCTGAATCCTTATTTATTCTGACTTATGTTAATGTTAGCCAAAAACAATTTGCATCGAACCTACCCGCCTGTCGGATAACCAGACGCCAATATTGACCATACGAACCCGTATTTGTTTATCCTATGGACCGTGTGGGGCATTTTATAGGTCCATACGAGGTGTCATTTGTATTGCAAATGCCTTATCTAACTATGAAACGCCTTTGTCTTATAAAGTAGGGCTGTCTTGTCGCAAAAAAAATATGATAAACCAACGTAAAAGGCCTGAAAACCAACATATAGGCAATAACCCATAAGGGGAGGGATAACTTCAGATGAAAATGACTACAGTGCTTTTCGCATGATCAGTGAAAATGAATATCTATGATAGGGATCTAGGGTGAAACGATTTCAAAATGTACCTTTCATTCAATGAGATAACTAATTTTGCAGTTTGAAAAATGACCGGAAACACACTACCTTAATTGAATACACACAGGTATTCCACTACACTAACCCACTAGACTCTAACATACTAGCAGATTACACTATGTATATATACTATGGTAATCAACTACGTAAAAACACCTGTATCTTACAAACAAACCAACAACTCTGGGTACATACACACAGGAAACACGATAAACCAACATAAAGGCTACATAATCAATCTATAGGCAATCAACCATAAGTGGAGAAATAAGCCCCCAGCTCCGCTAGGGCGTGCCATAGGGGTTTGTTAAGGCTATTGTTATACGTTTACTTTTCTACATTGGTTAGAGGTATAGGGGGAGGGTTGAGATCTCACAAAAATGTTTAACCCCGCCGCATTTTTGCGCCTGTCCCAAATCAGGAGCCTCTGGCCTTTGTTAGTCTTGTATTATTTTAATTTTAGTTTCTTGTGTACAATTTGGAAATTAGTATGGCGTTCATTATCACTGGACTAGTATATATTTGTTCAGGGGCCAGCTGAAGGACGCCTCCGGGTGCGGGAATTTCTCGCTACATTGAAGACCTGTTGGTGACCCTCTGCTGTAGTTTTTTATTTGGTCGGGTTGTTGTCTCTTTGTCACATTCCCCATTTCCATTCTCAATTTTAATAACAATACAAAGGGTCCATGCTGCATGTCTGAATCCTATCTATTTTCTAAATATACGAACATAAGCCAAAATTAATTCTAAACGACTCCTATCCGCCTTTTGGATAGCCAGAATCAAATATTGACCAAAACCAACAGCAGAACTATTTGCCCTATAGACTGAGCGGGGCATCTTATAGATTCATGAGTGGTGGCATTCGCTTCCAAAATATCTTTTCGTTCGAGACAGAGATAACAAGCCAAAACAAATATAAGTCAAGGTGAGAGACAAACTTAACTATACAGTGGTTACTGGTATCCTTTCAAGTTCGATACGATATATCTATGCATTCGACGGAGTCACCATCATTGAACTATTTAGCGAGAGGACATCATCTTCATATCGGAACGTTAATATAATTCGAATGTTCCGAATGAAATGTTACTCGTATGAATAATGAAATAGTCTACAAGCATAGACCCAGTTAATTTCCATATAATGCCGATTTCTTGTCGAAAAGTTGTCACCCAAACTAACAGATATGTTGTCAATGAAAATTACCAACCGTCTTGAAAAAAGCAGCTTCAGAGAATTTCTGTATGAATATAAAGAGATTTGTTTACACAACGTTGATTAATTGTTCATTGCTAAATGTTCAGTGACAAATTCATGTGTGTTTAGGAAGATGACCATAAGTAACGTTAGGATATGCAAGGTTCTGGTCTGCAGGGAAGGCGGACTGGAATTTGGACTGTCATTGGAAAATAAGGGTATGTTACGTAGGGACTCCATCTTTAACGTGCAAGCAGCAACACTCGTTTACACAAAGCACCGGATTACATAGATATAAGAAGATGTAGTATAACTGCCAAGGAGACAACTCTCCATCCAAGTCACAATTTGTAAAAGTAAACCATAATAGGTCAAAATACGGTCTTCAACAAGGGCCCAAAAAATAAGTAGTGGAAAACCATTCAAACGGGAAAACCAACGGTCTAATCTTTTTAAAAGAACCACACCAACAAATGATAACCACTGAACATCAAGTTCCTACTGGAACCATTAGTGCCAAAGAGGACAATATATCTAAATCCCAGTTAACCCTTAGGGTCTATCATCAAGTATAATTTATTCCTCCCTGAAACCAGATATCTGTATCTACGTTAATCTGCTTTTTTTTATGAAGCAAAATTGGACAAATAATTTGGATTTAAAATTTAAAATATAAGTATAAAATCTTTATCGGATTACAAGAGGAAAAACAAATCTCTTACAAGTCTATGGAATAGTTTGTATCCACATCTGATTCGTTATACATCTCTTACATGTTATCAAACGAATGTTTATGTTCGCATATACAAAATGGTTAAATAAGGATTTATTCAGGATTTAATTATTCTAGTAAATATCTCTGATAAATATCTTTCGATAAATAGTAAAATATCCATTATGCATTTTTTTTTAAATTTTATAAAGGATCAATACAAAAAATGTAGATGTCTTGTCTAAACATGTTTACTATAGAATACGTTATGATATTATAAAATGTATTTTAGAATATAATTTATATGTTTTTACATCGCCTTTCTTAGCAGCTTTTTCAGCTAAGTAGACATATTTTCTTTTAGTCTATTCATGCATGGTGCAAAAATAAATAAAAGAAAGAGAAAAACTGTATAGAATGTACATTTATATTATTTACTATTTAAACATGCACCGTCTACGCTTGTAAATATATAAAAAGAACTTTACATTGTTTAGATTATATGTCGATTTGCTAAATTTGTAGATACACGACTATATATAAAAAAGAAGATGTGGTATGATTGCCAATGAGACAAATATACACAAAAGACCAAAATGACACAAACATTAACAACTATAGGTAACCGTACGGCCTTCAATAATGAGCAAAGCCCATACCGCATAGTCAGCTATAAAAGGCCCCGATAAGACAGTGTAAAACAATTCAAACGAGAAAACTAACGGCCTTATTTATGTAAAAAAATGAATATAGTCAAAGTTCAAATTATTATATAATAGTTTAACACGTCCCATTAAGTTAATTTATCAGGAACGCCACGATTTTATTGTGATGAAAGTTTTATAATAAAGTACTATTGGCCGCCTTTGATCCTTTATCAGAAAATGCACCCTACTACGAAACATTTGTTCTTGCGGATCTGAAAATATCTGCCAGATTTAATTTACATAATAGTTAGGGCAATGAGGTCATATAACCTCTGTAGTTATTTCACTTCCATGGTTAGGGGAAACAACAAATAATTAAAAAGTCAGGCGTTGATAAAATAAAAATAAAAATCTTTATTGTCATATATATTTCAACAAATTAAACATTATTGTGACAAACTGAAAAAAAACTAACATATACACATACATATAATATATATGTATATATCTATTGTTGCAAGTATATACATGTAATATAGTGAAAAATCAAAATACAAATTACAGCATATCAATAAACCACAAAACTTTTAACCATGCATCGGTCAATCAAGCCCTGTCCTCAGTTTAAAAACGAGCCTAAAATTTGTTGAAATTTTTTATTGATTGGTCATGATGAGTATGTATTGTATTTTTTGTTTGTTAGTGCAACACATAAAGTCAGTATTTTGAAAAGCATTTGCAGAGAAGTTATCATTTCTTACATGTTTATTTATTTCGCAATGAAAGAAGGAGTGAAATTCACCATCTATAACTTTAAAAGGGCAAAAATAGAAATAAATAGTTTTAACACGGAAAGCAGTAATTTAAAACTAATTTCTTTTATTTTTTTTCCGACTAAGACCATACATGTAGTGTCGAATGTGTACTTTTAGATTTATACATATATTTGTTTTACATATTTTCGAAAACGTGATTGTCTTATTATTGAAAGTGGTTAAGATGGCACAAGACTTCAATTTTACAGATACATGTATTTGCAAGCTTTTAGTATTTATTATTAAACGATCTGTTGGACACCCATAAGCAATTTAAATCGCAGGGCAGTTTTAAACTCCATATTGGATTATAATTGATGCACTCAAGTTACGACCTTTGTATACAGACCTTTATATTTAAAAAACTTAGGGAAATTGGAATCTCAGATTTTAATAGATACCTAAACCATGGAAGTATAAATATTACTTCCATGCCTAGACAGTGCATTTGGAAAGGTTCAGAGTTTGAATTTGAAAAGTATTCTTGATATCCATTTGTTAGGCTAGCATTAAAAGAACATAGCGTGAGATTATGGACCTAGTATATTTTTCCTTCCAATAAAATAGACTTGTGGTTAATTTTTCACTTATGTTTTATATGTTGTACACTTGTATTGTGCTTTATCTAAATCTTGAACTATGCTTTAATACATAAGCCCAGTGTATACCAAATTGTATATGCCACATCTGTCTATATCATAGAAACTGTGATTGGTAAACAAACATAGCTGTAATAGTTACACAAAAGATTCCATTGAACCACATTTGCATTTTCCTTTCTATGATACTAAAAGATGAAATATACATGTACATACAAAGACACATCATAACGATTTCTCGATTTCTACAGATTGGATTGCGATGCGATTGCCCATATATTACAACATTTCATAGATCCGTCACCCATTTTGTCTGAAAATGATAAACCACTTAAAAAAGGGACTAGTAAGCCAATATTTTGACTGTTACTTTTAAAAAAGTGTAAGCACTTAACAAATATGATATTCCATAAGGGGGACCGTTCCCCTGCCCCTCCTCCACTTCCTTGTCTTCTCACTGTCGTAATCGAAATTTTGCTTCATTGGAGTCGGTGTTTACAAAGTCGTCTGCCGGTGAACATTAAAAACAAACCTGAATGATACAATGGCATACCTACTCTTGTATAACTATATTAGTCAAGACCACCGAAATTAAAATGGTTTATTCAATATTTTGGGCAACAAATACAGTATACATTGTATCTGTTCTTATGAATAGGCGCAAAATAGGGTTCTCCAAAAATCAGTATAAAAAAGTGAAGAAAAATGTTTGCGCACTTATGTCGTGCAAATGCATGGTTCAAACTAAAATAAAATCATTTTACCCGTAAGCGAAAATAATCGTTACGGTAAATATATGATGAGTAATTGTTATCAAAGTTGTATAGAAGTTTAACTTACATGTATGAGAATAAAAAAATAAAAACTGAAAGCTGTCAAATTATAAATCGATTATCAAAGTCTATATATGAGTTAACGCACATCACCAGTATCAAAATATCGATGAACAATTAGTTGTTTGCTGGTTTTAGTGACACTTTCATTACGCTTGGCTTTCCATGACAATCAAGATTAATTTGTAGAGAAAGCCAGAGAAAACCACTGGCCTTCGACAAGAAAAAAAGTAACGTCTGTCTATTTTTAAAGATCTAAGCTGAACACACTTTGTCGACGAAAGCACCACAGTCACAGCCTCAGTTTTGACACACTAATGGGGGCCTTTTATAGCTGACTTTGCTGTATGGGCTCTGTTCATTGTTGAAGGCCGTACGATGTCCTATAGTTGTTAATTTCTGTGTCATTTAGGACTCTTTTGGAGAGTTGTCTCATTGACAATCATACCTCATCAGATGTTGAACGGATGAGAAACGGACTCATACCGGACGTATAACGGATAAAACGGACGATGAACGGATCTGAAACGGATAAATGCCAATTGAAAATTTCGTGTCAGAAATGCCAATTATTGGTATGTCAGATTTCTTAAGGTTCATGAATTCTTATTATTCATAATCGATCTTAGAGTAAAGGCGAGTCTTCACTAGCAAGCAGCTCTTATTCAGGCCAGATACTGCCCTTTGGTGGAATTTTGAAGACCAAACCAAAACCAGTTACACAGAAACATTTTGAATATTTATGCGATTTATATGTATTGTTATTGTCGCCTTTGATTTTTCCGTATATCTTGTTCATCCGTTTTATCCGGTACGCTTCCGTTAGGTGTCCGTTTTATGCGGTACTCGTCCGTTGGATGTACGTTCGACATCTGTTCTATCCGGTACGTTTCCATTTCTCTTACGTTGCATATCCGTTGTGTGTCCGTTATGCATCCGTTACACTTCCGTTTTTTTCGGTTAGTACATCAACGGACTCTAAACGGATAACAATTTTGTCAACGGACAACTTTTATTTTCATCCGTTAGGCGTCCGTTCGTGCTATCCGGTAAGGTGTGACCGAGGCTTTTGAAATGAATATGGTTTGTTGAATTGGTTCGTCCTAAATATATCTGTAATACTTGCCACTGAACGATGAAACGATCTATTAACCGTTCATAGGAATTGCGAAATTGTTCTCTTTCAACTGGGATTAAAATTAATTGAATTTTGATTATCAATATCATTTCCTGCGACCTGGGATGACCATGATATTGTTGGAGAGGGCCAGTAGACGATTTCGGGAAGAGAATATCAATTTTCCCCTTTTGCGAAGCCGGCTTTTTGTTTTATTTATCTAAAATTGTCTTTTTCCAGAGACATGTATATAACAAGGCCAGAAGACTCCTGTTATAATCCACCTCAAAGAATATCAAATGTTCGTTCTCATATAAACAAAGAAAATACATATTTATAGAGAAAATTGATTAAGATATTTAGATAGCTGCGTAACATCAACAAATAGTTCACTCTAATTTTAATGCGAACGGTTTTAGAAGATACTCTGATTTACAATGTATGTAGACCGATACACTGAGTTGACATTTTAAAATAATGACTCCGTTAATAGTGCGAAAAAGAACCCAATGCTTGTTATTATTACAAGACTTTGTCTTTGCTCATATAACTACAAATACTATTTGTAGTCTTTGGGTGTTTTTTCTACTTGAACAAACCCTCAACCTCTAAGCCTGTACATAGGACAATTACAAACTTTTTACCATGAAACTACCAATGTAGTACAATTGTAATACAAGAAAAAAAAATCTAGAGTTAAATAGAACTTAAATCAAAAGCAACATGGAAATGATGCATAGGATAATTCAAGTAAAACTACTAACTTTCATAACTGCCCTTTCAAAGAATGTAGGCATATTGTGTTTGCCATTTTACCTGTGTGGAAGTTCTTATAAAAAAACTTTCTTTTGAAGAAGACCTACGACATACGATGATGTTGGGCTTGTCATCATGACAAAATGTATATTACCTTTAAGTTCGGTCTCAATGTCAAAATATCGATGTCGGATTATTCGTATTGATGTTACCTATCCGAATAAAGTCCTTTGATCCGACCTTTTTGATTTGTTATTAAATGAGTCAGTGTATTTTTTTGTCAATCGTAATTTTTTATTGAAATATTCTTTACAAAGCACAAAAATGTCAGTATTCACCTCAGAAACTAACAAAACCTTTAAATAGACTTATTAAGAAGGGATATAGTTACGATACTGTTGTCAAGTCATTAAAGATTGCATATTTTGGCGTTAATATTGATTCACGTATAGGGTCTTTGCATCGGAACTAAACACATTTATTCAAAAACCAGTTGTTGGCATGACACGGGTTATGTTATTCTCATATATGTTATGATAGTATTATACTAAACCCCTAACGGGAAGGATTGTGCCTGATATTCATATGATGAAATCATAATCTTTCAATCAGTTTAATTGAAGTCTGGAGCTGGCATGTCAGTTAACTGCTAGTTGTCTGTTGTTATTTATGTATTATTGTCATTTTGTTTATTTTCTTTGGTTACATCTTCTGACATCAGACTCGGACTTCTCTTGAACTGAATTTTAAATGTGCGTATTGTTATGCGTTTACTTTTCTACATTGCCAAAGGTATAGGGGGAGGGTTGAGTTCTCATAAACATGTTTAACCCCGCCGCATTCTTGCGCCTGTCCCAAGTCAGGAGCCTCTGACCTTTGTTAGTCTTGTATTATTTTAATTTTAGTTTCTTGTGTACAATTTGGAAATTAGTATGGCGTTCATTATCACTGAACTAGAATATATTTGTTTAGGGGCCAGCTGAAGGAAGCCTCCGGGTGCGGGAATTTCTCGCTACATTGAAGACCTGTTTGTGACCTTCTGCTGTTGTTTTTTCTATGGTGGGGTTGTGGTCTCTTTGACACATTCCCCATTTCAATTCTCAATTTTATTATGCATGATATTGGTTCTCAGGAAAGTCTCGTTTCGAACTTATTCGGGAGCTTAAAAAAAAAAACAAAGATAATTTCAGTTTGAAAATAAGAGTTTCAAACAATAACAAACACCCTAGTTTTGGGGGTTCGTGTTGTTATCTTAGTTTCATGTTGTGTCATGGTAACTATTGTTTCTGTTGTCCTTTTTCATTTTTACCATGGCTTGTCAGTTTTAGATTTATGAGTTTGACTGTCCTTTGGTATCTTCGTCCCTCTTTTGAACTAATTTAGCCAATTAAAATTTGTGTATATACACTGGTAGAAATTACGGAAATGCAGAACGCAAAATGAATAATGGATGGAAATTATTCGTCATCGTTCTTAAAACTACTATAACTTTCAATAGTTTGCAAGTTTCTCTAGTTTTCATTAACAAAACTTCACGCTCGACTTCTATGTGATTAAAAAAAAAGGAGCGGGTGCTCCCCCAAATTTCCACGACCAAGCGTGACCAAATTCTTCATCGGGCCTTTTTACGACTCCTACCCGACTTCTACCCGACTGCTATCCGACTGTATTCAACCTTAACCTGATAATTCACGACTCCTTAACGACTCTATCACGACTCAAACCAGACTTCTTATTGAATACATATTCGATGATTCCGACGAATTCACGATCTCTACACGATCTTTACACCACTAGCTAGACCAAATCAACTATACTCGATCTCAACAAGATCTCGGCCAGGCAGATCGGCTATTGGTCGGGTTTGTACAATTTCAGTATAAAAACATCTGATTATTTTTTTATCACCCGACTGCAGCGGAAGGAGGCATAAAGTGTTACCCTTGTCCGTCCTTAAATATGTATTCGTACGTCCCATCAATTAGTTTCCGCTCTCAAACACAGATCAAGTGCGAATTTTCGTGGTTTCACTTTTACGGTTCTTGAGTAATGACTCTTTATAAAGTTATATGTAAGTTGGGTCATTATCCGTGTCAAATGGACACGTTCTCCGTTTATTTGGTTAGATTCAGTAGTTCACAGAAGGTCTGAGTAAAATTATACATGTAAAATATCTACATGGAAATAAATCAGTTGAATTCATTGTTTAGCAAGATGGTTAGCGCTCAGATAGACAAGGTTAATAGCTGTGGCGGAGCTTGAAGAGAGCGTAAAAAGCGAAGAACTTTTGCAGTTTGAAAAATGACCGGAAACACACTACCTTAATTGAATACACACAGGTATTCCACTACACTAACCCACTACACTTCACCATACTAGCAGATTACACTATGTATATATACTAAGGTAATCACACACCTGAACCTTACAAACAAACCAACAACTTTGGGTACATACACACAGGAAACACGATAAAATATTATAACGTAAACACATTTTCTGTTAAGCTAGGTTCACACTGCCGATCAGATCAACTCGATGATTCCGATAGTCCAAATTTCCACGACCAAGCGTGACCAAATTCTTGATCGGGCCTTTTTAACGACTCCTACCGACTTCTACCGACTGCTATATCCGACTGTACTCAACCTTAACCCGATCATTCACGACTCCTTAAGACTCTGTCACGACTCAAACCAGACTACTTATTGAATACAAATTCGATGATTCCGACGAATTCACGATCACTCTACACGATCTTTACACCACTAGCTAGACCAAATCAACTATACTCGATCTCAACAAGATCGTCGGCCAGATCAGATCGGGGCTATTGGTCGGGTTTGTACAATTTCAGTATAAAAACATCTGATTTTTTTTTATCTCACAATAATCCTGCTATATTAGTCAACTGCTTAACAACAATGGTCATACAACTAAATATAACGTAACATTTATGTTAGTGTCCTGCACAATCATTATACAATTCCACACACGACCAATGGCTACGATCTACGATTTGCTTCACCTAACCTCGATCAATTTCCACACAGTAAATTCACATTCACGATCTCCTACACTACATTCGATAAATCTGGCCAAGATGTCTGGTTGGCGTTCGCATAGAAAACTGATTTACCGCGCAGTCCTTCTTAATCGTACACATATTAATTAGTAATAATAATATAGAATAATATGTTTTCAAGTATGTAACAGGTAAATGTGACTGAGAGCAAAAAACAGAATTGGTTGAAATCGACTCTATGAAACGGTTTCATCAACATATACATAAGATATGATATCAGGTTCCACTGACTAAAACAACTTTGGTTAGAACGAATATTAGTAAATTTATGTAATAGGTCATGCTATCATCGTGTTGAGTCATTCAACAGGTGACAATCTGTGGGCTTTAGATCTCCTTTATCGACTGTCTTACTCATCGCTCTAGCTTGTCAAACTATTTATCTTTGTCGAGATACATTACTTTACCTCTGACATATTTGTTAATTGCAATAGTGCTATGACGGTTAATTAATAAAAATGATTTTTATACCACTCAGCGAAGCGGGCATAGAGTTTACCTACTGTTCCAGTCTTAATATATATGTATCAATAGTTTCGCTCTCAAACAAGATCAACTGAAATTTTCGTGGGTCACTAAAACCGTATATTGATAATGTACCTTTATAAAGTTATGTAGTTGGGTCATATCCGTTTCAATGACCACGTCTCCGTTTTTATTTGGTTAGATTCCAGTAGGTTCACAGAGGTCTGAGTAAAGTATTAATGTAAATATCTTACATTGATAATCTTGAATTACATTTTAGCAAGGTTGTTTCCTCGTATAGACAAGTTTATTAGCTTTGGCGGACTTTGAAGAGATCGTAAAAAAACGAAAAAAGTTTGCAGTTTGAAAGGACCGGAAACGAACTACTTAATTGATAACAGGTTTCCTACATAACATTGATAACACATACTAGCAATTCTATTTATATATAACTAAGGAATCACAACCTGAACTTACAACAAATAACAACAAGGTAATAAACAGAAACACGAAAAAATTTTAACGTAAACACATTTATGTTTAGCTAGGTTCACACTGCGATAGACAATCGATAGATCCGATAGTCAAATCCACGACCAAGCGTGACAAATTCTTGATCGGGCCTTTTTACGACCTTACCGACTTCTACCCGATCTATTACCGACTGTACTCAAACCTAACCGATCATTCAGATCCTAAAGACTCACCAGACTCAAACCAGATAATTTGAGATCATATGATGATTCGATCGGAATTCGAGATCTCTAACAATTTTACAAACACTAGTTTAACAACATCAACTATACGCACAACAAATCTCGCCAGTCGATCGGTATGTATGTCGGGTTTGTACAATTTCAGTATTAAAAACACAGATTATTTATACCATGCAGGGAAGGAGTTTAAGTTTGTTACCCTTTCCGACCTTTAAATATGTATTGAGTCCATCAATTATTTCGCTCTAAACACAGATCAGTCGTAATTTTCGTGTTTCACTTTAAGGTTCTGAGTAATGACACTTATAAAGTTATATGTAATTGGTCTAATCGTGATAAATAGGACAGTTTTTACGTTATAGTGGTTAGATCAGAGTTAAGAAGGTCTTGAGAAATTATTTATAATTTTATAATAGTTGGAGTAAGAGAGCAGATAAAAAGTAGAATTCGTGTTTGACAAAGGTTAGCGTCAGATAGACAAGTTAATGCTGTGGACGAGCTAAGAAGCGTAAAAAGCGAAGAACTTTTGCAGTTTGAAAATTAACTGGAATAGTCACACACTACCTGAATTAAAACAAACAGGTAATTTCGATACACTAACCCACTAGAATCACCGATAATATGTCAATTACACTATGTTATTATACTAAGGTAATCACCACCTGAACCTTACAACAATCAACCAAATTTGGGTCATACACCAGGTAACCATTAAAATGTTTACGTAAACCTTTCTGTTAGCTAGGTTCATCACTGACTCACACAACCGATATTCCGATATTTCAAATTCACGACCAAGTGACCAAATTACTTATGGTCCTTTTAACGACTCCACCCGACTTCTACCGACTGACAATCCGACTTACCTACCTAACCCAATCATTTACGACCTAAGGACTCTGTCACGAATCAACCAGACTACTTATTGATAGGATTCGAGATCCGACGAATTCACGGATTCTGTACATACTTACACCAACTAGCTGATCTAAATCACTATACTCGATCTCAACAAGATCTCGCCAATCAGATCGGCTATTGTCGGGTTTGTACAATTTCAGTATAAAAACATCTGATTTTTTTTATATCCACCCGCTGCAGCGGAAGGAGGATGATATAGTGTTACCCTTGTCCGTCCTTAAAATATGTTTCGTACGTCCCATCAATTAGTTTTCCGCTCTCAAACACAGATCAAGTGCAAATTTTCGTGGTGTCACTTTACCGTTCTTGAGTAATGACTCTTATAAAGTTATATGTAAGTAATTATACATGTAAAATATCTACATGGAAATAAATCAGTTGGATTGTTTAGCAAGATGGTTAGCGCTCAGATAGACAAGGTTAATAGCTGTGGCGGAGCTTGAAGAGAAGTTCAACGTAAAAAACGAAGAAAATTGTGCAGTTGAAAATGACCGAAACACACTACTTAATTGAATACACACAGGTATTCCCTACACAACCACTAGACTCTACTACAGCAGATTACAATATGTTATATAACTAAGGTAATAACAACTGACCTTACAAACAAACCAAAACTTTGGTACATACACAAGGAAACACGATAAAAGTATCATAACGTAAACACATTTTATTTTAGCAGGTCACACTGCGATCAGATCAACTCGATGATTCCGATAGTCAAATTTCTACGACAAGCGTGACCTAATTCTTGATCGGGCCTTTTTACGACTCTACCGACTGCTATATCCGACTGTACTCAACCGTAACCCGATCATTCATGACTCCTTAACGACTCTATCACGACTCAAACCAGATAATTATTGAATACATATTCGATGATTCCGACGAATTCACGATCTCTACACGATCTTTACACCACTAGCTAGACCAAATCAACTATACTCGATCTCAACAAGATCTCGGCCAGGCCAGATCGGCTATTGGTCGGGTTTGTACAATTTCAGTATAAAAACATCTGATTATTTTATATCACCCACTGCAGCGGAAGGAGGCATAAAAGTGTTACCCTTGTCCGTCCTTAAATATGTATTCGTACGTCCCATCAATTAGTTTCCGCTCTCAAACACAGATCAAGTGCGAATTTTCGTGGTGTCACTTTGACCATTCTTGAGTAATGACTCTGTATAACGTTATATGTAAGCTGGGTCATTATCTGTGTCAAATGGACACGTTCTCCGTTTAGTTGGTTAGATTCAGTAGTTCACAGAAGGTCTGAGTAAAATTATACATGTAAAATATCTACATGTAAATAAATCAGTTGGATTGTTTATCAAGATGGTTAGAGCTCAGATAGACAGGTTTATAGCTGTGGCGGAGCTTGAAGAGAGCGTAGAAAACGAAGAAAAACGGGTGGATAGCAAAGGGTGCCGAAAAATCACGATGATGTATTGACGACAAGGCGACCACTGTGTGGGAGTATAAATTGTTATAAACTACGAGGAAATTTTTTAAAACGGAAAGTCCCTAATCAAATGGCACAATTTAAAGTATGAGAGAGTTGCAGGAGCTGAACAAAGAGGACCCAATGGTTATACAAATTTCCTGAAAGTAAAGTAAGACGCTGATTTGTTATGGGAGTTTTATTGCTCTTTTCTTCAAAATGAGCTAGTCACTGGATTAGAACTGATGTAAGATAGCAATATACATAAATATTACCATCCCCTTTGCCTTGCGTTCTCACAAATTAAGCTTACTGTTTGTGTCATATGTGCATATGTATATAATCAGTATTTTTTCTATAGATCTGATAACAGTAGTTGAGCGATTCAAGATATTTCTTTTTGGTGTATCCGTGGCAACAATCTGCCTTTTTTTTTTTTACTAATTATACCGACAAAAAGGGGTAAAGATGTCACATATTTTCCCAAAATTTGACCAAAAATCAAATTTCAATCCCCTGGAGGACACCTTTTCTGAAACTGTATACATATATCTATCACGAATTCAAATAAAAAGCAATTGTCTTTCGTCTCATTTTTTTAATGAAATTGTGTCAAAAAGTGTATGAAACATTCAACCGTACGGTGACATATAGTTGTTAATTCATGTGTAATTTGGTGTTTTGTGGAGAGTTGTCTCATTGTCAATTATACAACATCTTCTTATTTCTATACCGCAAAAAAAATCTTGACATACAGAAAATACGGACAGTCAAACAAAAAAAGTCCATTAAACAGCTTAAATACAATATTGATGTTCTTAAAAACTAACTTTGAAGGCTAAAATAGTCATCAGATGTCTAATAATAAATTTTAATGCACAATTATTCTCAAATTTGAAAAATTCTGTTGGTCCAAAATGCAGAATCTACTTCCCTTCCGAATCACCTGCATGAGATCATCCCAGGTTTTATTGGGTTTCGTGTTGGTAAGTTTTTAGTTTTCTATGTTTTGTTACATGTATGTAGACTTCTACTTGTCTTCTCGTCGGCTTTCGTTTTTTCGCTATGACTGTGTCGGTTTGACCTTTGAGTTTGATTGTTCCTTTGGTCTCTGTGTTATCTCTTTTAAAATTTCACACCTCTATGCAAAATTACAGACGCGTACTGTACATGGGAGAAATTTGTGTACAGTTAAAGAATAAGTAGTGACAATATATTTTTGCAGAAACATAGTTACAAAAGATAATCAGAGCTGCGCACATTTTTAGAGAATTGTGTTGTAGTCATGTAAACTCGTGTATGGCCGAATAGAGATCGAGGGGTGGTCGAATGTGGTCGCATAGAGATCGGGTATTGGTCGAGTTGTTCTGGGATGAAAAAAATATAGAAGTCGCAGTTTTGATTTTAAACATATTTTATTCATTAGGATATGAAAAGGATTGAGCAACAGGCACAGCCTATAAAAGCTCTCTCCATATTACATGTTCAAGGTATAATTCAATTATAACAACTGTATTTAAAATAATGCAATATAGTGGAACATGCATGCTACTTATGATGACACACGAGAAAATATATGTTAACAGTGTTACTTACTAAATGCAAAGTATATTTAAGTATATATAGGCAATTACTCATCATGAATTCAAGAACCTTGAAACATGCAAATATCCTTTATAAGTCATTAGAAATATATATATATGGCTTGAAAGAGACACTAAGCTTGCTTAGTGGATAAAATGAATTAATGTTTAAGTGGAGAAAAAAAACAACCTTAATGAGACAAAAAATAAGTAAGTTTTAAACAAAACGTTGAGTGTCACTGATATATATTTATGAACAGATTTAAAAATAGCAATATTCATATCATATGAAAATAATCTGTTTCCAAAAAGTAATAGATCAATATCTATATCAACATTATCAGCAATGGAGTTAATGGAATCTAGAAGGATCTGTCTTACATCATTGTGCTTAGGGCAAATGAAAAAGAAATGTTTGTTATCCTCAACAGGGTGATTACAGTTTACACAAAAAGTGTTCTCGTATAAGAACTGATTAAACAGATGAGATTTTAGGTTGCTAGCATTATTTCTGAGTTGACAATGACTTATATTAAGTTTCCTTATCCCATAGTTGAAAGGTTTAAATATATCATCAGTCCTATAGAACTTATCCAGTTCACTTCTAAATAAACCCAAACTTGGGGATTTTTGTAAACTCAAAGGAAGACTATTCCAAAGTCTTATAGTGGAAGGAATGAAACTATTAAAATAAGAGCTAGTTCTAGCAAGAGGCGGATGAAAAGTGTTATTTTCATTCCTCAAAGTATAAAGGGTTTGTCTGGGAAGATATGGCTGGACTAACTCATATAAGTATGCAGGTGTCATCCCATTTAATATTTTATAGAATAGTATAAGCTTATGTTTATTACGTCTATTCTCCAGAGTTTCTAAACCTAATTCAATATAAAGTGTGTGTCTGGAGGAATTACGTCGTAAGCCTGCAATGATTCTAGCGGCTTCTATCTGAATACTTTCAAGAATCTCAGACTCGTGCTGGGAGCAATTGCCCCATACAACATCACCATACTCTAATATAGGTCTAATAAAAGCATAATAAATACGTATAAGTGAACTCCTATCTAATAAATGTTTAACTAGACGAAGCACAGATAAACGAGAGCAAGCTTTTTTATAAATAATATCAATATGTGAGTTCCATGAAGCTTATGACTGAAATGTTATCCCAAGATGACAGTGAATATTTATTTTCTCAACCTCTTCCCCATTTATCCCAAGAAATACAGGTGGGTGTTCCCTTTCCCTTCTAGTAAATACAATATTTTTAGTTTTCTTAGAGTTAAATTGAACAGCCCATGGTTTTGCCCAATTTGAGATAACATAAGTCATCAGTCAAAGAAGCAGCTGCTACAGCAGGATCATCACCTACTACACCAAATAAAGAGGTGTCATCTGCAAAAAGTCTAATATCATTAGAAATGTCATTTACTATATCATTTATATAAATGAGAAACAGAAAGGGTCCTAAAACTGATCCCTTGGGGACACCTGCATGTATACTTCTTAGAGTTGACGAAAAACCTTCTGAAACGACCTTTTGTTGACGATCTGAAAGATAATTCTCTATCCAAGATAAGAGCTGATCATTTATGCCGGATTGTTTAAGTTTAAATAAAAGTCTTTTATGCCAAACTTTATCGAAAGCTCTAGATACATCACAAAATACAAACCTTACATCCCTCCCACTATCCATATTACTAATAATTCTATGATATATTTCAATTAACTGATTAGCAGTAGAGTAACCTGGCTGGAAACCAGATTGAAACTTTGACAAAAGGTTATTACTTCTCATATAATTATACAAATGTTTAAATAGAACTTTTTCCATAATCTTACAAACAATACTAGTAACAGATATTGGACGATAGTTTAGAGCTGAATGTGGACTACCTTTTCCTTTAAAAATAGGATTAACATGTGCAATTTTCCATAACAGTGGAACCTGTTTAACTGATAGAGACATATTAAATAACTTAGTTAATGGTTTAGAAATAAAGCTAGCAACCTCTTTTAAAATTCTATGACTGTTACCGTCAGGTCCAGCAGGTTTGTTAACATTCAAGATTTTTAACTGATCTAAAATTTCTTTCTCAGTGATGACAAATTTATTTAAATGAGATGGAGGAGGCTCATTATTATCAGGAATTTCTGGTTCTGTATCAATATTAGCTATTTTAGCAAAATGATTATTCAGGATCTCTGATTTGTCCAATGGATGAAAAAAAATGTGGCCATCATGTTCCAGAATAGGGGGTGAATCTCTATGTTTAGTAAAATTTGATACAGACTTGGCAATGCACCACCATTTACCAGGAGGAATATTTTTGTCAATAAGTTGAGATGTCAGTTTGCACTTATAATCTTCTTTTGCCTTTCTAACTAAGCTGATAATTTCATTAAGAATTTCTCTAAATTTTTTCCAGTGATCTGGATTATTTGAAGTTTTAGCTTTGTGGTGAATTCTACAACGATGTCTTATCTTGTTTCTTATTAAGTTGCAGTGATTCTGAAGCGATCGGGCATTAGTCGAGTTAATGTTGACCACATATCGTACCGGTTGTCGTTGATCGGGAAATCATCGGATATTAGTCGAGCAAAGATCGAAATGATCGAGTAATGATCGGTAAACTATTTGAATTCCGACCAAACTAGATCTCTACACGATCCTTTCCCGATCAATTCGACCGCTACTCGACGAATTCTCGATCTCTTCTCGAGTGACTGGCTTCTCGATCCTTACTCGATTGTTTTTGATATGTCAAAAACTCTCGGGTAAAAAGTCAGATCTATGACGACCAAGGTAGACCACCCCGAACATTCGTGTCGATTGAGACAGACCAGTGTCCCGATCGCGTTATTTGTCTTGATCGAGGTTGATTGAGTTGGTCTGATCAGCAGTGTGAACCTAGTTTTACAAGTATGAATACAATAATTAATCACGAACATTGATTCAGATAATATTTATAGTAAGAACAATTAGAAACAAGCACTTGACGTATGTTTTATGTCAGATAAGTATTGAGCAGTCATTGTCCTAAATCCGACATCGGCGATTGTTCCACCACTGTCCAAGTTATTAAGGCGGATTGTTGATATGTTTAAATCGGTTCTTGGACGTTCCTGTCCAAAGTCAATATCAAGTCCTTGGGTTTTCTTGTTTTCGTTTAGTTTATTATTTACGTATATTCTGACCGTGCTTTTTCAATTTCGCTTAATTAATATTGTTTTATATTTAATTACTTGTAATTATTTGTATTGCAAATGCCTTTGCTAACTATGTAATGCCTTTGCCTTATTAAGTAGTACCGTCCTGAGGCAAAGAAAATACGATAAACCAACGTAAAAGGCATGACAACCAACATATAGGCAATAACCTAGAGAGGAAAAACTTCAGATGAAAATGACTACAGTGCTTTTCGCATGATCAGTGAAAATGAAACTCTGTGATAGGGATCTAGGGTGAAACGATTTCAAAATGTACCTTTCATTCAATAAGATTACTAATTTACTTTGCAGTTTGAAAAATTACCGGAAACACACTACCTTAATTGAATACACACAGGTATTCCACTACACTAACCCACTAGACTCTACCATACTAGCAGATTACACTATGTATATATACTAAGGTAATCACACATCTGAATCTTACAAACAAACCAACAACTCAGGGTACATACATACAGGAAACATGATAAAACAACATAAAGGCTACATAATCAATCTATAGGCAATCAACCATCAGGGGGAAATATGCCCCCAGCTCCGCCAGGGCATTATATAGGGATATGTTATGGCTAATAAGTATGCAAAGGGTCCCTGCTGCCTGTCTGAATCCTTTCTTATTTCTTACTATGGGAACGAGAGCCAAAATTATTTTATAACGACTCCTATACGCCTGTCGGATAGTCAGATACCAATATTGACCAAAACCAACATCGGAACTATTTGCCTTATGGCCTGAGCAGGGCCTTTTATAGATTTATACATGGTGCCATTCGCTTCCAAAATGTCTTGGCTTACTATTACATGACCTTTCCTTATTTATTAGGCCCATTTAAACGCAGAAAACACGATACACCGACCTAAAAGACCAGAAAATCAACCTATAGACAATACCTAGGAGATAGGAAATCTTCACTAAGCACTGCCTAGACATGTCATAGGGGTAAAGTATGAATCAAACGTTCGCTTAGTCTCCCTGCTATCTGGACCGAATGGGACATGTTATTGGTCCATACGATGTGTCATTTGTATTGCAAATGCCTTTGTTAACTATGTTACGCATTTGCCTTATTAATAGGACCGTCTTGAGGCAACGAAAATACGATAAACCAACGTAAAAGGCCAGAAAACAAAATATAGGCAATAACCTATAAGGGGAGGGAAATCTTCAGATGGAAATGACTACAGTGCTTTTCGCATGATCAGTGAAAATGAAACTCTGTGGTAGGGATATAGAGCGCAAACGATTTCAAAATGTACTCTCATTCAATGAGATGACTAAGGTTTGCAGTTTGAAAAATGACCGGAAACACACTACCTTATTTGAATACACACAGGTATTCCACTACACTAACCCACTAGACTCTCACATACTAGCAGATTACACTATGTATATAAACTAACGTAATGAACTACGTAAACACACCTGATTCTAACAAACAAACCAACAACTCTGGGTATACACACACAGGAAACACGATAAACAAACATAAAGGCTACATGATCAATCTATAGGCAATTAACCAAAAGGGGAAATATACCCCCACCTCCACTAGGCATGTTATGGCTAATAAGTATGCAAAGGGTCCCTGCTGCCTGTCTGAATCTTTTCTTATTTTTAACTATGCGAACATAAGCCAAAATTAATTTCAAACGACTCTTATCCGCCTGTTGAATAACCTGATACCAGTATTGACCAAAACCAACACCGGTACTATTTGCCCTATGGACTGAACGTGGCATCTTATAGATTCATAAGTGATGCCATTCGCTCCCAAAATGTCTTGGCTAACTATTACATGACCTTTCCTTATTTATCAGGCCCATTTAAACGCAGAAAACACAATAAACTGACCTAAAAAGCCAGAAAAGCAACCTATAGGCAATACATAGGAGATAGGAAATCTTCACTAAGCACTGCCTAGGCATGTCATAGGGGTAAAGTATGAATCAAACGTTCGCTTAGTCTTCCAGGCTTTCTGCCTGAATCCTTATTTAATATAAAATATGTGAACGTAAGCTACAAATAATTTCAATCGGTCCCTAGCAGTTTATAGGATAGCCAGACAATTGACAAATTGACAATGCCAACACTAGATCTATTTAACCTATGAACCGAACGGGACTGCTGTATGTCCATACGTGGTACCAGTCGACACTTTATAGGTTCAGCTAACTATAACATGCCTTTTCCTTACGAAGAAGGCCCGTCTTAAGGAAGAAAAATGGATAAACTGATCTTAAATACCTGAAAATCACCTATAGACAATAACCCATCAAGGTGGAGTGGACTTCGCACAACACCGCAATAGGGATAAATTATGGCTCAAACAAACGCTGAGGGTTCCTGCAACCTGCCTGAATCCTTATTTATTTGTACTTATGCTAACGTTAGCCAAAAACAATTCTCATCGAACCTACTCGCCTGTCGGATAATCAGACGCCAATATTGACCATTCGAACCCGTATTTGTTTACCCTATAGACGAGTGGTACATGTAATAGGTCCATACGAGGTGTCATTTGTATTGCAAATGCCTTTGCTAACTATGTAACGCCTTTGCATTAATTAGTTGAGCAAAAAATACGATAACCCATCTTGGAAGCCCAGAAAACCAACATATAGGCCATAACCCTTAAAGGGAGGGAAATATTCAGATAATTTTTTTATAGCGGACTATGCGGTATGGTCTTTGTTCTTTGTTGAAGGCCCTACGGTGACCTATAGTTGTAACTTTCTGTTTATTTGGTCTCTTGTGGAGAATTGTCTCATTGGCAATTGCATACCACATCTTCTTTTTTTATATTTAAATAGAGATTCATTTGATAAATACAATGTCCATCACTAAATTTATTGATATAAAATTCAAAATTTTTGAAAAAAAGTTCACCTGCTGGAATGTATGTTTATTATACAATTTCTATTCCTTTTGTTTGTTTGTTTGTTTGTTTTAATGGTTCAACCTTGTAGCATATAACCATATGTACTATGGTACATTTTTTTTAGTTAGAGCCGATGAAGTTTCTATAAATTTCATATGATTTGTCCCAAAAGTACAACAACACACTGTAAAAATATTATAGAGAAAGCGCAAGTGGGATTTTTTTTATTTTCATTTATTGTCTAAAAAAAATGCACTACGAAATAACGGTGTACTCGGACCATATGCAAAAAGGTTATGAAAAATATGTATATTCCCAGGTAATAAATAAAATAGCCGAGCTGTAAAATTTTTATTCAAATAGTAGCTGTAAATATACACTTGTTTATTCTCAACTATCGAGCATTGCTTTCAACTGACGTGTGCAAGAATCAAGAATGTACACACAATTACATAGTTTTAATAAAGGTGGTTTAGCATCACCATTATCTTCTTCTATTCACAGTTAATTATTTCAGTTCAATAGCAAACAAAAAATCACCACAATTCTTTTGGTGACCCGCGATCTTAGGTTCACGTATTGCTTTTCTTTTTTAAAGCCAGTAACTTGTTTTTGATTTAACTATAATTAATGCATTCAACTCTTAGTTGAACCATTGGGGTGGCATGAACTACCCCTAAATAAATAAGTTAATGTCTGTCCAATTTCAGACAATAGTAGGCGTTATGTTTTTTTTCTAATAATGTTTAAGATAGAATTGCCTAAATTACTCGAATTCAATAACTGTTTCATTTTGTTTGCGGGACATTATCAATTTTGTCTGGATTCGGCAATTTCCGTTAAAATAAATCTAGGAGTTTACCGAATCTGAACCAGCACCATCATATACATCAATCATCACCATCACCATCACTAATCATCACCTTCATCAACGAAACACGCATAATGTTGTGACCACTGCATATAGTGTTGTAAACACTGCATATAATGTTCCGACAACTGCATATATAATGTTTTGACCACTGTATATAATGTTGTGGCCAATGCATATACTGCTGTGACCACTGCATATAATGCTGGCACGGCTGCATTTAAGGCTGTGACCACTGCATATAATGATGATCATCAACATAAGGCAGTCATGGCGTTCCATACAATATAATTAGATTTCGTTACCGGATGCGGATCCTAGATGCATCCTTTTATGAACAAGGTAGATACAAATGTCTCTTTAAAGTAAGAGACAAAGTATAACTCGCAAAAAAAAAAAATGATCCAAACAAGTAGTCATAACTGAAACTACGGAAGCCGTAAGGGGACACAAAAAACATTAGAAAATATTTTTTTTAATTCGAGATCACGATAAAACATTACCGTTTTACCGAGATCTCGATAAAAAATATATCGTTATCTCGATAAAACGAAATTGTTATATCGAGATCTCGATAAAAAATATATCGTTATCTCGATAAAACGAAACTGTTATATCGAGATCTCGGTTTAATATATCGAGATCTCGATAAAAAATATATCGTTATCTCGAGAAAACGAAACTGTTATATCGAGATCTCGGATTATTATATCGTTATCTCGAGAAAACGAAACTTTAATATATCGTTATCTCGAGAAAACGAAACTTTAATATATCGTTATCTCGAGAAAACGAAACTGTTATATCGAGATCTCGGATTATTAAATCGTTATCTCGGTTTAATATATCGAGATCTCGATAAAAAATATATCGTTATCTCGAGAAAACGAAACTGTTTTATCGAGATCTCGGATTATTATATCGTTATCTCGAGAAAACGAAACTGTTATATCGAGATCTCGGATTGTTATATCGTTATCTCGGATTATTTAATTGCTTCTTATCACGTGTCAACTTATTACACAATGGTGACAGTCAACACGGCGGAAAGAGTAAGTATGATTTGTGTGTTTTAAAGCTTGTTTTATATATGATGTTATGGTGATGTGTCACTATTATAGGTGCATTTAGCTGGGAATATATATGCGTAAGAAATCTGTATGGCAATATCTGAATAAATCTATTGAACAAATTCGTCAATTAGTGAATGTTTACAGTATAAACAAAACATGGTAAAGTTCTCTTAGAAATCATACTGTAAACACTGAAGAACACGATCATTTCCGTCAGGAAGGTAGAAAAAGGGACAGTACTTCTTGATGGGTTGATAAATCAGCGTCCAAACTTTAGAGGAGGTACATTTTTATGTTTTGATTGTGTTTGTTCATCCTTTAGAAGAAATATTGATATCTGTTTAATGTGCCATTGACCGTCATATGAACGATCTAGGCTCATAATCTAAGATTTGCTGTAGCGGCCATGTTTTTAATTGGACCAAAACAAAGGTAGGATTGTTGGTAACATTCCTGCATAGTTTCGTCAAAATCCGTCAAGTGGTTTCAGAGAAGAAGGTGAAAATGTAAAAGTTTACGACGGATGACGGACGCAACGTGATGGTAAAAGCTCACACTGACTTTCAGTTAGGTGAGCTAAAAAGGATTATATTTTCATCCCAATTTTTATCAATTATGTGTATAGTAATCCTTTGGGTAAACATTTTATCAATTCAATGAGATATGAGGAACTCTTTCTTTTGAATTCTATAGTCGGATAATCGGAAGATCTGCTATATGTATGTAGACAAAAAGACAAAAATTACAACAAAGTTCCAAAGTCATAACATTTGTATATACTAGAACACACCCGTGATATCACGGGTCCGTGACTGAATTAAAGTATATAACTATGCGTAAGCCTTATTTTAGTACTAGTATTGTCATCTGATAAAGTCATGCCGATTATAAGTTTCACAGTTTTCTCTGCTTTCAAAATCTTTCTGTTTGAACCCGTCGACCTGGATTTTATCAGTTATTTGTAATATTGGAGTATTTTTTAATAACAGCATTGTCCTATATATTAGTTATAAATAAAGTTGAATTCTTTGATTCGCTGTTTTAAGTCATGCCGGCTAACAAATCGAAAACTACCTATACGCCTTATTTTAAGTCCAGATTTTTTGTATTCGTATTGACATCTTAGATAGTCATACTGATTAAAATACTACAATAGGGAACAATATGACAATGATTGAATTTAGAAGTGTCAACCCTTTGATTATGACCCGTGTATATAGCAAAATCCTAAATACACCGTTTTGTGGTGCGCCTGTAAGATGCGCAACGTACAGATAAGGTAATAGGTAACAGGTGAATATATTATTTATATCGATATCGGATTCTACCCGGAACTTGTTAACGGGTCTGGAGTGGTGTAAATTCTAATCAACACCATTGTTCTAATATTAGCTATATATAAAGTTGAATTCTTTGGTTTGTCATTTTTACCCCATGACGGCTGACAAATTCGACCTCGTTATTTTAGTATTATAGATATATACAAAAATATTTGATCTTGACAGTTTCTTTTGTAGGTAAACGTGCTTCGTTTGGTGAAGAGATATTTTGAAATGGAATTCTTTTATAGAGATATTGTCAAGATTTTACAAATGAATCATGCCATTAGTATATCACTTCGTCAGGTTAAGAGGTATTTAAAAGAAATGAATCTTGCTCGTAGAAAAGACTACTCAAATATTCGATCTGTATTTGAGACAATATCTGAAAAAGTCTAATTTTTGGAAATAAGAAAAAACAACAAATTTTTTTTTAGACCCAGTATTTTAATAGCACAAATCAAAGAACACACATTGGGGATCTAGGAACTGTTGTCTGTAATTCAAACAATTGTTTAATAAGGAAACAATGGCTATTTTAAAAATGGTACAAAAAAAATCCAGTTCTTTCCTGTTACCAAAGTGAATCAATTTTAAAAAGTTTCTAATGGGAATAAGGAATAAGTTTAAGACACTATTTGTGGTTTACTAGTATATCCTGCAATAGTTTATCAAATGCCAATTATTGATTTTAGCATTTGCAATACAAAAGGTTTAGAAATATACGTAAATATAGCCAGATATGTCGGTAACATGAAAGAATCTTGAGTAACAGCACAACGGTAACATGACAGAGTTGGTAACAGAAAGGATTTTTCTGCTTTACTTTAATGTTTAAGAAAAATACATCATTTTAAATTGGTCACAATTGGAAGATAACAGCAAACAGTGTCATTTATCCTTTGAAACTGTATTTGCAAGATGAAAAATCTGCCTAGGTAATGAAAAATTCTAAAATAAATTCCTTTCTGTTACTATCTACTATACTAGAATTGCACAATGTTCTCTGCTGTTATCAAAAGCAAAAAACCTATTTTTTTATTCAATATACTGTATATTATTTTGAAATTTATTTAATATGGTGGTGATAACTTATATTAAATGAAATGGTTGGCATATAGTAGATTAACTTTTCGATTCTTCAGTAAAATTGTCTTGAACATCCTTCCTGTTACTGATGATGGTTATGCTGTTACTTTTTATCAGGTAACATGACAGAACGTAACAGAAAGGAATTACGCGATAGTTTTTGTCCTTTTTATCACATTAAATGTAAGTGTATTTCCTGTGACATATAACTTTTAAAAAGATGATATAAAAACACACTTAATTCTGTGGTGCACACTTAAAAATATTCTCAGAAAGTGTAAGAAAAGGCTGTAACAGGATAGAACACCAATAAGTATTTTTCTATAAATTCTTACCTTGGATGGGCTTGAATTTTCAAACCTGGCCGCCTTTCCAACTATTTCTTTGTACTAATGCATTCAGGAAATGATGCTCTTCACAATACATAATGGGAAAATAACTCTTGGTCTTGTAAACGTTTCCACAGGTAAAAAAAACCCAGTGGTAACAGGAGGGAAATCACCCCTGGGGACAAATTTTTTTTCTGTTAAAATTTGCAAAATTTTATTACATGCTATAGTTATAACATAAAAAGACAAATTAGGGGCAAGTTTTTTATATATTATATCATATATGTGAGAATCGGACGCCTGTTTAATTAATTTGGATATTATTTGAATGATTTAGTTTAAAAAAAAAACACAGGGGACAACATGATTTTAGGGGGGGGTTGAACATTTAAATTACAATATTTTATTGGAAGAAATATAAGAATGAGTGTTTAATTGGCAGGCCATGGTGCATTATATAATTTAGTTTATACTGAAACTTAAAATTTTCAAAAAAGATGGTCGAATAAAAAAATAATTGCTGGTGAAGTGCGGGACATGGAAATTAGACTTTTTCAGATATTGTCTCATTTAACTTTGTTCATACGCAAGTCACTTCATACGGACCAGCGCATGGATATCGTTGGATGTATCAGAAGTGTAAGCGGCACTGGTTTAAAATAAAAAGAGACCACATTAGCCTCATGCTTAACACAATTGATCCAGAGGGGGTATATCTTAGAGCCCGGCGAAGACTAAAAAGAAGAGAATATTTTTCAAGGGGGCCAAATTTTTGTTGGCATTTGGACTCCTACGATAAATTGAAAAGATATGGCTTATGCATCAATGCTTGCATCGAGTGGTTTTCCAGGAAAATAATATGGCTCAAAGTTGGTAGATCTAGTAGTAATCCAAAAGTCATAGCTAGGTATTTTATAGACACAATATAAGAGCATAGAGGTCATCCATATAGCATGAGAGGTGATATGGGCACAGAAAATGGGCTGGTTGCAGTAATGCAGACGTTGTTTGCTGGAGATGAAGTGACAATACCTTTCATTTACGGAAAAAGCACTATGAACACTAGAATTGAGTCCTGGTGGGGCATTTTGCGAAAGAAGTGCTGTCAAGTATGGATATCAGCGATGAAAGGCCTTCAGGAACGAGGTCAATTTTCAGGATACAAACTTGACATTCACCTAATTCAATTTTGTTGCATGCAGTTACTTCAGGTACCTTTCTTTTCTATTTGTAGAAATATTTTACCTTCCAATATGAGCTCATGGCAATAGGCTTTCTTTGAAAGATCCTTTTTGATACCAATTTTTGTTGTACGTTTTACTTGTTAAAAACTCTTATTTTGATATAAGGAATGTATTATGTTTTTTAATCAATCCCTCACAAACGGTATTTTAAGGGAAAATATAGATTATTTGATACGTTGCTTGGAGCATAACTACGTAATTGGCTTACACTTCAAAATTGTTTTATTTTAGTTATCAGTTAGGTCATTACACGATCCACTGTATCTACTAAATCATTGGAATGTCACTCCGTATTCATCGTAGTAATCTTCATTTGACTAATTTATTTTAGAATGAAGGATTTGATATCGAGGTGCTTGGGTTTTTTTTTCTATTATCAGTCGTTTAGGTTGTCTGAGCTGCCTGTCAGCAACAGCGAGTGTTCTCTTGTGAATCTTTTTATTTATGTTTTGTCTTCTTTTTCTGTAAACATGGTAAATTGTCTATGATTTTTCTCGATGAATTGGATCCTTTTTAATTCTTATTTAGATTGTACGTTTTACTTGTTCAAAATTGTTATTCTCATCTTGGTATATCAGGGACAGGCTGCATTAAATACGTTTAACCCCGCCTCATATGTTTAAGTGTGCGCCTGTCGTATGCCAGGAACCTTTGTCAGAGTTTGTATTTGAATTAATCTTTTAATTTCTTTCTGGGAGAAGGTTTCTCATTTGGTTTGCCTTGGTGTTAAGTTGGCATATCCTCATGATGCCCTATGGGACCATACATAGACGGTCGTACATGGTGTACATGCTGCATGGCGGCCTCCGTATGTCACGCTTTAATTGTTCGATGATTTGGTATCTGATTGGCATTTATTCCATAAATTGTACCTGACTTCTAATGATTGTAACTTATAGGAGTTTTTGTAATAAGTAATATCCTATTTTAACGTATAAACTCGTAAACGACATACATATCAAATGTGATCTGGAACAGAAAAAAAAAATAACATCATAGAAAAAAGTTACCCACATTAGGATTTCTCGGTAACGCGAAATTGTAGAAGAGGGACGAAAGATACCAAAGGGACAGTCAAACTCATAAATCTAAAACAAACTGACAACGCCATGGCTAAAAATGAAAAAAAGACAAACAAACAACAGCACACACGACACAACATAGAAAACTAAAGAATAAACAACACGAACCCCACCAAAAAACTAGGGTGATCTCAGGTGCTCCGGAAGGGTAAGCAGATCCTGCTCCACATGCGGCACCCGTCGTGTTGCTTATGTGATAACAAATCCGTCTAAGGGGGACGATCCGAGAATTTTGAAAAGGAAGGGTGCTAGAACAAATGAGGGGTGGTGGTGTGCCAGGCTACTATTTGCCGATTTTGGCCTATATTTCACATGAATTTAACAAAATTTTCCAAAAAAAATAGGGTGCACATACCCGGAACACCCACTTCCCCCACCTTTTAATCGTGTGCTGTTGAATCTGGACATATTTTGAGAATGACACATATACTTTCAGTCGACGTTTCGTCTTAATGTATGTTTGCCAATCAGAACCTAGAGAAGACAATTACGCCAACAAAATTGGATTTTTACAGGGACATTTGGAACAAACTGATCAGCCCTACTTCTAACGGTAGTGTACAATTAATGGGGAAGATTTTAATAAGATTGCATTTGAAAATCTTGTGATTTGATTGGCCTTTTGTCCTGATTAAAAATGAAAAATAGCTTTGTCTTTTTTACAGAGCGAACTAGATGACACTGCGCAGGTATGGAACACTCATTATATTAGGAGAAGTAGAGAGTATGTTTTTCATGGACGGCCTGTCAACATGTATTTTTTTCCCGACTTGTTCAATGCTGAGGAGCATATTCGACAGGTCGATGACGACGTGCTACACTTTTGTCGATCAGAATGCGCTGAAGAGGACGAGTACCCATGCGAAGAAGAGATTTTTGAGTTGGGAGGCATTTACATGGAGGAAAATCTACTGAAACCACCCGAAAACGTCGACGAGTCAGTAGCGCTATACCTAAGTTTGCGTCGCTGGTTTATTCAACAGCTATGAAAATGAAAGAGATACAAAATAAATAAATTGGTTTATGCTCTCGCTCTTTTGTATTTGCATGTACATGATGTAGTGATATACAAAGCAGTACCTTACGAAAATGGGTGTAACCGATGTTCTTCTATCACACAGGTACAAAATATGGTAGGTTTTTTTTGATAAAGATCTTGGCTTTTGACTTTGTAAACGTTCCAAAATGATACGTGGAAATAACCATGCTAATGATTTTTGTTGTATATCAGACCGAGTGCGTACATATATAGGTCTTTTGATACTTGAACTGCTAATCAACTGTTTGCTAATTACACTTGTTCCATCTTGTTCCGTATGTCAATTCTCTGAGATATTCTCCAATGCTTCTCTTTCTTTTGCTCTATCTCACACCGTATCCAAACGTTGGTCTTTTGTTCTTTTTGCTAAAAAAAAATCTTCTTCTTTTGCGCTCTCTTGCACCGTATCCCAACCTTTTTCTTTTCTTCTTTTCGCTCAAAATAGCTCTCCCCTCACAACTTATCCCCACCTTTGTCTTTTGTTTTTTTCTCTCGCTCCAATGGGCTCTTTTCCGTTCCTATTCCCGGTACCCCCGGTGATCTACACTGCTCTGATCCGTGCTCACAACCTTGCTTTTCCTACTTTTGGCGTTATTTTGACAGCAAAGGAGGAGAAGAGAGACTGTGGCCGATGCAAAATGTAACCATGAGTCGTATGAGCAAGCCAACGAGTCATACGAAAAAGCCACGAGTCGTATGAGCAACCATACGAGTAGTATGAGGTACCCTGCGAGCAACGACTCTCTCGGTCTCTTTCACTCACTTGTTAGGTGTTTGTGTCTTGTGTCCAAAATTCCTCAAAAATAGACATGAGTCGTATTAGCATAGCTTTGAGCACTATGAGCAACATTTCGATTCGTATGAAAAAGAGTGCACAAGCATTATAAATAAATTAACATTTAAATGATCAATGTACATGAGACGAAGGTGAGATAAACCCTTTCAGACAGAAATGTAGTTCATGCACTCATTCCATACAACAAATCTAGTTTACCTATTGCTAAAAGTATCTCCGAATAAACCTCTTAAAAAATAACCTTGACCATGAAATATAGGTCAAGATCAACTTACACCTACTTAACAGACATACACACCTTACAATTATTCCCTACACCAAATATAGTTATACTATCCCTTTAGTATCTGAAAGAAGGCCAAATCAGATAAATGTAACATTGGCCAATGAACCATGACCTTGAGGTCAAGGTCAAATGATTATTGCCAGAATGGAATCCATACACGAAATATAATTGACTTCTGAGAAATAGACCATATCACAAATTTTTAATTTGGCCAGTCAACCATGAAAAAGAGGTCAAGGTCAGATTATTATTGACAGACAGACATGTACACCTTACAAACATTCCATACACCAAATATAATTGACTGGATACTTATAGTATCTGCAAAATAGACCAAAACACCAAAAAAAATATACTTTGACCACTGAATCATGAAAATGAGGTCACGGTCAGATGTCACCTGCCAGTTGGACATGAACAACTTACAATCATTGCACAACCAATTATAGAAGACCTATTGCTTTATAGATATGGACTTATAAAAAAGAAGATGTGGTATGATTGCCAATGAGACAACTATCCACAAAAGACCAAAATGACACAGACATTAACAACTATAGGTCATCGTACGGCCTTCAACAATGAGCAAAGCCCATACCGCATAGTCAGCTATAAGAGGCCCCGATAAGACACGGAAGCTTTCAAATATTCCCACGCAACTAAATTAGCAAATAAATCTGTCGTTCGTCATTACTGTGAAGTTTCAAAACATTTAGCCTAACAGTTTCAGAGGAGAAGATTTTAGAAAATCGGCCAATGAGAATCTAAGATTTGCTATAGCGACCCTGTTTTTCATTGGACCAGAACAAAAATAAGTAAGTTCGTAAAGAACCTTCAACTGAACATTCCTATAAAGTTTCGTTTAAATCCGTCCAGTGGTTTCAAAGAAGAAGATGAAAATGTGAAAAGATTACGACGGACGACGGATGCAACTTGATGGTCAGGTGAGCTTAAAATGTAGCATAAGGACATGAAAGATAGACTGTGCCAAGTTCAAAGTAAATCCCTTCAGTGGTTTTTGAGAGAAAATTTTGGGAATGTTAACAGCGGGCGACATACGATGGAAAGCAAAAGCACAAATAGTCTTCAGCTAGGTATACTAAGCTAAAAAATAAATATCATGAAATCTCCTTCAATATCTTTATTTGGTCAACAAAACTGACAAAATAATATAAAGCTGAAAAATGGGGGCCCGTATGCATAACACATCTTAAGGTTATATTTGTTCGTAAAGGACAGTTTTTTCTTCAAAAGCAATGGACGTCTACTGGTACTCTAAATGGAAATCTTAACTTCAGTATTTTTATGAATACAGGCTCAGGCCATTCTCAGTAATGCATCATACTCAGTACATTTATATATTGAACTGAAAAGCAAACTTAATCATGTTTACTTAATAATATTTACATTAAAAAGTTACATTCAGTGCATATGATATTAAAGTTTTAATAAAGAAAAAAAGCTAAAAACTTTATGATCTTATTTAAATTGGTCTAAATTTGAAAAAAATGAAAACAAAATTTCGACAGGAATACCTCTGACTCAGAAAAAAAGTGTAATTCACACTGAATAAAAGTGTCAACGAGTTAAAATAATGGTGGAAAGGTTATTTATTGGTTACATGCCTAAAATTACCCCAGTTGCTGGAAACTACTCTGATACTTTCAGAAAGTACTCCTACAGCTTATTAAAAAAAAGGCAAAAAAGGGACATATCTTCCAAGACGAGACATTGGAGCAATGTAATTAATATGCTGACCAATATTTTGATAGCTTTACTGCTTTACAAATACTGAGTCTACCCTTATGATCTATTTCAAGCCATTTGAACATTGTTAGTAAACCCTTTAGATTATGTTTACCTAGTTAAGATCAGGACCTTTTTGATTTTTACAGGGTCAAAGATTTTAATATGTTTATGATGGATAGTTGACCCATATCGATAATACTTTCAGACTGGTGACCTAAAAATGCAAGAGGTGGGATTAACTTCAAATGACATATTTTAATGCCATTTGAACCATGCATGTTTATTTTGTTGAGACAAGTATACACTCTACAGTTATAATCTTCAATTAAACATATCTAGATTCAGTCAGGCCAGTCACTCAAAGGATGCTGCAGTGATCTAGCATTGATGTAAGCATGGTTAAATAATGTGCATTTAGTCCCTGACAAATTTACATTTTGTTGATTCTTCTTTGAATCATTACATGAAATCATACAATACAATCTTAAAACAATGTGCATTTAGTCCCTGACAAATTTACATTTTGTCGATTCTTCTTTGAATCATTACATGAAATCATACAATACCAACTTATTGAATGTAAGTGATAAAAGCAAAAGAAAGGAATGTCCAAACTTCAATCAAAGAAGTGACTAAACATAATCCATCTCCCACATGTTTGTTTTGAATATGTTCATAAAGTCTTCTCTGAGGTCAGCAACAGACTCATAACAAGATGGCAGTTGTAGCATATTCCCACAAGTCTGAGCTGTGGGTCTCCTCTCAAAACCTGAAAGCATACTAAATGCTACATTTAATTGGTAACACATGAGGTTTGATCCAGTACAAAAACGCATAAAGTTTTGAAGTCCTTTCTCGTCTAAACTTTTTATAAACTTTTAAAGATAACCAGCCACAATCTGTTCTTTGAGTTCAAGAACATCAGGAAACTTTAGAAGTTTCAACACTTTTGCAACTGTTGGGTTCTTGTCTTCATAAACTCTTGAACTCTTAGCTGGACTGTTTGTGGAGTTAATGATGAAGTCTTTGAAGGTGATTCATTTGATGGATCAGAAGATAAGTTAGCGACTTGTTTATTTACTTGTAGTAATTTGTGATCAGGTAAACTATCATCGGATGGAGATTCCATTTCAGAACAGCCCACAGCAGTTGTTGGTAACTTCTTGCTGTATATGTAAAATCGTAGAAGTTTTGATCCTGTCAAAGTATATAGGTCTCCAATTGTGCAATCATTGTCCATTCTGCCTCCCATAAAATTTCTGACTTCAAATTGAAAATCTGTTACGTTTCCTCTTTTCGATTTGCCATTCAGGAAAAATACCTTCTTCCCATGTTGCAGGATATCATCTTGCATCCAGGTCTTCGGTGCATTGATGTATCTTACGCCTCCACCATTTAGTGTCCTGACTTGACGATATTCACTACTTCTGTAATCGTAATCAAACCACCCAATTTCAATCTTCCTCTCTTGCTTTTTGGCATTGTCATTCCCTTTCATCTTTCAATAAAGAATGAAGAACGAATGTACAAAAACAAAGAAATTAAACAACTAAACACTCTTTATTCAATGTTTACTTTTTAGCTCATTTTTTTCAATTGCTAAATATGTGATAAATAGATTATTATTCACTGTAAATTATTCCTGTACATGCACACAGTTGCTTACATTACTCAGTTGCTTACCCATGCTACACTACACAAGTATTGGTACTCCAGATCTATATAGTGGAGGAAAGAATAAAGAAGAAGAAGAATATGGCATTTTCCATATCGACCCTATTATCAGCCCTTGACCCATATCTATACCTTGGGCTAAAGCCCTTGGTCCGATATGAGAGTCTTTGGCTATTTATTGGGCCGATATGGAAAATGCCATGTAATAATCTTTAATAATACCATTTTCAAAATATATGCAATTAACAGCAAATATGGTCAATTTTGAAGTTTACGGGGATAAACCCCAAATAAGGGATTGTCGCACGACTTGCCGTACAATGGAGACTTTAGCAGATCTTCTAATTCGGTAGAAGGAATGTTGACTCCTTTAGTCTCTACATGGCCTGGGACTATAATACTAACGGGACTGGAAACCGTTACACCAATCAGTGTAATAATATCTGCATCACAGCCGTTAGAACGAGACTTTAGGTAGCACGGTAGTATTTGCATTCCAGATTTTAGGTTGCTCTTTTGTGTACCCTACTTAGGTCAATGTATCTGAACAGTGTGATTGGACTAAAAATACAGTATCAACTGAACATACTTTCCCAAACTGAGGGATGAATCAGGTGTAGAAAAATATGAAATAATTTTACATACAGGTGAAAATGAATTTTTGAGAATTTTTTTTAATTTTGTATTCACTGCATGATAAAAGACCTAAAAGCACTTGTGGCCTTAGGTTTTTAAAAATAGCAAAACAAGTAAACGGTCATGATACATATTCAAATTTATTTCTGATTAGTATAATGAAAGTACTTCAGTTAACTGTGTATGTAGATTTTTTTGCAGTGCTAGAAAGTGGTGAAAATCCTAAAAAGGCTATCATTATCCCTTATGGGCCAGGAAATACTACCGTGCCACCTTTACCTGCGCTATTTATTGATACGCCATATTGTTTTGACAGTGACATCGTGCCTTGATCTTATAATTTCGGTAATTTGTTTTTCTATTTTATAGTTACAATGTATTAGTAATGATTATCCTTAACATAAACATGATTACTTTAATGATAAAAGATATCCCGATCTTTGACAGTTAATATAAATCACCAAATCCCGCCTTAATTGTAAAAATTAACATATAAACATTGAAATTTTCAGGATTAAAATAGCGTGGGGACGATGTGGAAAAAAGTATATGATTCATAAAATGTCTTATAACTTTTGATTGAAAAGAATTACGCAAGTTCGGTTTGTTGTAAAGTCATATTTATAGGTGATAGTTTGGATTTGCCTTTTTTTATTTTTTAGTATAATAGTCCCAGATATGGCCAAATAGGCTGTCCACATCTCCAAGGTCTATTTTGTAGTAACGGCAGCCATGTTTTTCGGAAAATGGCTATGTGCGACACAATTTTTTAAGAAAATATACCCTAAAGAGGATTGTGGCAATGTTTCGTCTAAATCCCTTTAGTGGCTTCATACTTTTGTTAACTTAACAGATAAACAAAATGGACACCATTGAGTGATGACAATAGCTTACAAGCACCTTCGGTCCAGGTGAGCTCACAAGAGAAAGTTGTGGTGGGGACACAAATTGGTTTAAATTCATATGCATATTATATGCATTCTTGTATGCAACACACTTTCTCATGTTGGTTAACAATCATGTAGAGCGGACACAATTTGGACGGACTGACAATCTAATTACTTTAGGGCTCCTGTTGATAGTCAGCGTGGCCTTAATTAACAATGTGACATGTGGATGACAAATAGACAGACATTTGTATACCATAAAACTTCCAGCAAAATAATTTAAAGAGCTTATAAACTTGATTAAAACTGTGAAAGTATAAATAAACTCATCATAGATACCAGGACAAAATTTAGTATATACGCCAGACGCGCGTTTCGTCTACAAAAGACTCATCATTGACGCTCGAATCCAAAAAAGTTAAAAAGGCCAAATAAAGTACAAAGTTGAAGAGCATTGAGGACCAAAATTCATAAAAGTTTTGCCAAATCCAGCTAAGGTAATCTATGCCTGAGGTAGTATAAAGTACCCCCAATTATAATGTAGTATTGTGTATTGAAATGTGAATATACATGTAATAATGATAATGTACCTTCTCTTCTCCAATTGTTTGTATTGATTCATCTGATGCATTTCCATTTCTTAAAAATTCAAATACTTCACAGTAGTCATCCATTTCTTTCTGTAAAACAAAGACAAATATCAATATGATAATAACATCAAGAGTAATAACAAAATTACCGAACTGATGAGCAAAAATCCAGGGCAGTAGTCAATAAATAAAAACAATAAAATTTAAAAAATCGATAAATAACGCTTATCAGGGGCAATAACTCTTCCATGGAGAAAACACATACCTTTGAATTCAATTAAATAATATTAAATCAGGCCGTTGCGCAAAAATATGGAAATTCGCCAACAATGGGAGAAAAGATGTTCCCCATTTTGAGAAACAGATAATCGTATGGAAAACTTTACTTTAGTTTTTGGGGTTATGGCTGATTAAGTTATACTCAACCAGCACTGACTTAAACATGCTTACTTCAGACTTTTTCATATTCACGACGGGTATTCCTGGCACACGGAACCGCAATATCCATAGCACAGAGTTCTAGTTCTGTAGGTCAGTAGTGAGAATGTGGATCTAGGGAGTCCTCTGCTTTCAGAGATTGACGGAATCGGGATGGCACATAGATTGTGGACATGTCACAATGAATGCACACTTACTGTCTGTGTATTAAATCTGGACAGAAAGGACCGTAGGCAAATAAAACTCTGTTGAGTCAGAAAATTTCAGTGCGTGAAATTTTATTTATTTATTGCACACATCGAAACAAAGCATGTTTTTCCCAAGATACAGGAATTTACGGTTAATCCAGCTATTTTGGAGAAGGGCAGAACTGTTGCATGGACCATTTGATTTTCAGGGGTGGGGGGATGGGTTGGCTTTTCATGTGGACCCAGATTTTTTTCCCCAGCAAATTTAGGGCCACGATAATTTTATCTAAGAAAACCCAGATGCCTCCCCCTCCCCCCTCAGAAAAATCAAATGGTCTGTACCTTTGAGGCCCACTTTTCTCTTTGAGCATGTTGAGATCAATTTATTCCACCCTTCCTGGACAAATAATTTCCCCCCTCAAATTTCAGGATATTATAAATAGTCAGGCCCCCTGAAGTTAAAATGGTCGGTCCTTTAGGGATATTTGAACTTGAATCCGGGTCTGTTTGCTCTAATTCACGTTGCCCTAGGACCTGTTCACTCTACTTCTTGTTTGTCCTATGTCCGTTTCTCATTGGCATTCACACCACATCTTCCTATATCTACATGTATCATGTCTATGTATATATGTTACAGTGAATTTGTATAATCAGGCATTATGTAGAATCCCTGATTTTTATGGGAATATGTAGAATCACTGAAATCATTAGTAATTATATATAATCCCTGAAAATGACCAGTGATTTTACATACTCACTGAACATGTTAATGATTATTATACAAACTCCCTAATATGATTTCAGGGATAATCAATAATTTAAGATTCCTTTGTTTAATAATCTTATTTTAATATAATAGACAAATTATAATATTTTTCTTTCATATTCCTTTCCAAAAGAGATAAATCTGCTTTTAAACACAGAGGGTGATCTTAAAGATATAACTTACAGGGTTTTTAGAAAATGTTGAAGCTGACTTCACAATTACTAAAGTATTTTTAATTGGAAACGAACCTAGGGCGAACGAAATCCATGGGCGAACGAACCCACCACAAACTGACCTAGGTCAGGGCGAACATGTAACTAGAGTGAAACGGTCCAGTTACCCTTTAACTTGAAATGCCGGAGTGAGGAGGGGGGGGGGGGGGGATTTGATTTATTTTTCTCAGTAAGAATATGGATTTATAACGTTGGTGAGACAATGCCAGAACATTTAATTATTCTTTGAGGTGGCATTATTATTCTGTATGAAAGATCTTTGCATACAGCATAATAATGCCACCTCAGAAAAGATCCTCTATCAAATTAGTCTTTTTCTAGTCCAAATAATTATGACGTCTGGCAAGGCTATTTTAATTAATCCTACATCGTAGGAAGTCATCCCAGAAAAAAAATAATTAAAAAAGCCTTGCCAGACGTCATAAACGTAGAAAGGCGTCCCAGAAAAAAAATTAAAATAGCCTTGCCAGACGTCATAATTATTTTGACTAGTCTTTTTCCTGAAAATTCAGGATCGCAATAAGTATCGTTTGTTTCGGAACTTTAAACAAAAGCCCCCCTGTTTAAGATTTAAATGGTCGGTCCTTTATAAAACTTAGTATGGCTGATCACTGGTATCCGGTCGTTCGGCCGGCCCCAAACCGATCCGGCCCCAAGTCAATCCGGCCCAAGTCGTTCCGGCCCACGTCGATCCGGCCACAAGTCGATCCGGCCCCATAATAAAATATGAATAAACTATATTCACTATATGGAGGAATTTGTGACAAATTTGAACTGTATAAACGGAATTTGCAAAAAGTGTCGATGATGGATCACAACAGGTAAACGAAGTATTGAAGTACCAGTTAAAGAACTACTTTAAATCGATACGTAACTGAGTGTTAGTTTAGTCTTAGATGCATGATTTTTTTATTAGTTGTTAGTGGCTTTGAACTATAGTTATTGTGTCTATTTGTACAGCAGCTCCAATGATATTTTAAAATGTGAAGATATTTTCAAAGTTGACTTTGAATGTCATGGCGATTTTTATTTTATTTACTTCTCACACAGGGTAGCTCAATAAATATTTACAGTCCAATGGAACCGTAAAAATTTAACTCATCATTAATGTCTTGTTTAACCAAATCATTAGTCTATAATTGGTTTGTTTATTCAATAATTGTCTGATGATTGTGAACTAAAGTAATGCCAATCGTAATCACTTAATTCAATCAAATCCTGATTAATTAAAGTTACGTTATCAACAAGGTCTTTGTAGTTTGATCTTTTGTTTGGTGTTTGGTGTTTATATAATAATAATTAATTGTATTTTTTTCAGGTAACATCAGAGGCTTCTATAACACATGTTACACTTGTTTTTCTTTTGTAATATCGAATATAGTCAATTTATTTTTTCTTAAAATTGACAATACTTTGAAAAGTATCCTGATTAATTAAAGTTACGTTATCAACAAGGTCTTTGTAGTTTGATCTTTTGTTTGGTGTTTGGTGTTTATATAATAATAATTAATTGTATTTTTTTCAGGTAACATCAGAGGCTTCTATAACACATGTTACACTTGTTTTTCTTTTGTAATATCGAATATAGTCAATTTATTTTTTTCTTAAAATTGACAATACTTTGAATAGTTGTGTGTAGATAAAAACTAGAGGCTCTAAAGAGCCTGTGTCGCTCACCTTGGTCTATGTGAATATTAAAGGAAGCAGATGGATTCATGACAAAATTGTGTTTTGGTGATGGTGATGTGTTTGTACATCTTACTTTACTGAACATTCTTGCTGCTTAAAATTGTCTCTATCTATAATGAACTTGGCCCATTAGTTTCAGTGGAAATGTTAGTAAACATTTACAAATTTTATGAAAATTATTAAAAATTGACTATAAAGCACTTTGCTGAACATTATTGTTGTTTACAGTTTATCTCTATCTATAATAATATTCAAGATAATGACCAAAAACAGCAAAATTTCCTTCAAACTAACAATTCAGGGTCAGCAACCCAACAACGGGTTGTCCGATTCATCTAAAAATTTCAGAGCAGATAAATATTGACCTGTTAAACAATTTTACCCCATGTCAGATTTGCTCTAAATGCTTTGGGTTTTGAGTTATAAGCCAAAAACTGCATTTTACCCCATGTTCTATTTTTAGCCATGTCGGCCATCTTGGTTGGATGGCCGGGTCACCGGACACATTTTTTCAAACTACTAACCCAAAAGATGATTGTGGCCAAGTTTGGATTAATTTGGCCAAGTAGTTTCAGAGGAGAAGATTTTTGTAAAAGATTACTAAGATTTACGAAAAATGGTTAAAAATTGACTATAAAGGGCAATAAATCCTAAAGGGGTCAACTGACCATTTCAGTCATGTTGACTTATTTGTAAATCTTACTTTGGTGAACATTATTGCTGTTTATAGTTTATCTCTATCTATAATAATATTCAAGATAATAACCAAAAAGAGCAAAATTTCCTTAAAATTACTAATTCAGGGCCAGCAACCCAACAACGGGTTGTTCGATTCATCTGGAAATTTCAGGATAGATAGATCTTGAACTGATAAACAATTTAACCCCTGTCAGATTTGCTCTAAATGCTTTGGGTTTTGAGTTATAAGCCAAAAACTGCATTTTACCCCATGTTCTATTTTTAGCCATGGCGGCCATCTTGGTTTGATGGCCTGGTCATCGGACACATTTTTCAAACTACTAATCTAAAAGATGATTGTGGCCAAGTTTGGATTAATTTGGTCCAGTAGTTTCAGAGGAGAAGATTTTTGTAAAATATTACTAAGATTTACGAAAAATGGTTAAAAATTGACTATAAAGGGCAATAACTCCTAAAGGGGTCAACTGACCATTTCAGTCATGTTGACTTATTTGTAAATCTTACTTTGCTGAACATTATTGCTGTTTACTGTTTATCTCTATCTATAATAATATTCAAGATAATAACCAAAAACAGCAAAATTTTCTTAAAATTACTAATTCAGGGGCAGCAACCCAACAACGGGTTATCGGATTCATCTGAAAATTTCAGGGCAGATAGATCTTCACCTATTTAACAATTCTACCCCAGTCAGATTTGCTCTAAATGCTTTGGTTTTTGAGTTATAAGCCAAAAACTGCATTTTACCCCTATGTTCTATTTTTAGCCATGGTGGCCATCTTGGATGGTTGGCCGGGTCACCGGACACATTTTTTTAACTAGATACCCCAATGATGATTGTGGCCAAGTTTGGTTTAATTTGGCCCAGTAGTTTCAGAGGAGAAGATTTTTGTAAAAGTTAACGACGACGACGGACGACGGACGCCGGACGCCGGACGACGGACGCCGGACGCCGGACGCCAAGTGATGAGAAAAGCTCACTTGGCCTTTTAGGCCAGGTGAGCTAAAAAACCAAGTAATATGAGTATCCATTATTCTTTATTGCAAGAAAATAACAAACCAATGACACTAAATGCACATGTTGGTCCCATAATACACAAGGAAAAGCCATTGTGATATAAAAACAAACGCATTCTGTCTTCTCTTTTATAGAAAGGACTAGGCAAATCTAACAACATTTCTCAATTTGAGAATTTTAAGAACTTTTAAAAAAGAAAAACAAAATTTGTATGTATCAGCTTGGGGATCGGCCTGTACCGTTGTGTATGTAGCTATTTGTTATAACACAAGATAAAAGACGTATTGGATTACAGTCGGCGTTTTACGTTTCCGCAAAAAAAAAAATCTACGTTTCCGCAAAAAAAAAGTCTACGTTTCCGGAAATAAATACCTTACTACTTTTCCGCGAAAATAGTAACCATTCCGGAAAAAATATATTAAAGATAATTAATCTGAGTACCTTGAACCGTTGATTGTAGTAGCATGAAATTTTTGTAATAGCAGTATGCATTGCGCATTTAAAGTCAATTTATCTACCTCGGGCTGGAGATTTAGTCTTCGGGTTGTGCACAAATCAATAAGCAGATCCCACATTTTGATAAAAAGTGGAAGTAAACAAACACAAGAGGAATGAAGTTGCCATTTTACACCCATGTATCGAATAGTTAACCGTGCCATCCATGCAAATATCACTCGAGTTATTTCATTACATAGACAATCAAAGACATTTCAAGTTGGCGAAACACAAAAATATAACGATTCCGACATCATCATCTTTCACTAAGGTGAAACTTTCATATTTTTTTTACTTCTAGTATATTGTAGATAGAAGATCAGAACCCTTTTTGTATGCTCATCTAAAGAAAATATTTTTCAAAGGCCTTTTTTTTTTTACCGTACACAGTACACCTTTTACATTATAATTAAAAGAAATCAGAAACATTTATGAATTACAATTAATATATATCTTTATTTTTATTCCTTATAAATATATTTTTTATTGGGGCCGGATCGACTTTACATATGGGCCGGATAGACGTGGGGCCGGATCGACGTGGGCCGGATCGACTTGGGCCGGATCGACGTGGGGCCGGATCGACCCGAACGCCTGATCACTTAACATCTTGAATGTGTCGAAGTGACTGCAAACTTCTGCAAAAATAGTGGTGAAAAATACGCTATATTCTAACATGTCTTACCTAGTTCATGGAAAGTATAATAAAGGGGAAAGATACGAACCTTATTGTATGTGTATAATACCTCCTACTAAGGAGCATCACCATAAGGTATGCTGTAGAGGAGGACATATTAGCACATTGTTTCGGCCGTGACAGATTAATGTGAGCATTTGCCTATCCAGTTTCAAAGACAGGCCGTAACGGGTCTTACTAACAGAAAGTTAACCATCCCAAAACTTAAATAAACAATACAAGACCATGCTTGCATAATTAAATGCATGCATGTTAGGGTCCCATTAAAACAAGAAATGAAACAAAACGAAACGTAACGAAACGAATTAATAACCGAAACAAAACAAAACACATTGAAATAAAATAAGAATTTGAGTAATACACTAAAAGAGAAATAACTTTATTAGCCTCATATACCATATATATACGAACCCATAAATACATTGACACTCACCATAGGCACTTGTCTCAGAATTTTCAAGCTATTATATGTATATCTTTTTTACCAAGAGTTTTTGGAAATCGTTTTTATATATCATATCTCATAACTATATATAGGGTCTATATTTTTGACTGAAATAGTTTAGGTACATCGCAAAATACGCATATAAAAAAAAGAAGAGGTGGTATGCTTCCCAATGAGAAAACTCTCCACAAGGGACCAAAAATGACACAGAAACTAACAACTATAGGTCACCGTACGGCCTTTTACAATGAGCAAAGCTCATACCGCATAGTCAGTTGTAAAAGGCCCCGAAATGACAAATGTAAAACAATGCAAACAAGAAAACTAAGGCCCTAATTAATGTATAATAAATGAACGAAAAATAAATATGTTTGTTTAATGTGTTACATATTTGTTTTTCGTTCATTTTTTATATAAATAAGGTCGTTAGTTTTCTCGTTTGAAATGTTTTATATTGTCATATCGGGGCCTTCTATAGCTGAGTATGCGGTATGGAATTTGCTCATTGTTGAAGGCCGGACGGTGATCTATAGTTGTTAATTGTGGAGAGTTGTCTCATTGGCAATTATACCACCTCTTATTTTCTATATGTAACACAACAACAAACGACAACCACTGAATTACAGGCTCCTGACTTGGGACAGGCACATACATACATAATGTGGCGGGGTTAAACATGTTAGCCGGATCCCAACCCTCCCTTAACCTAGGACAGTGGTGTAACAGTACAAGTTCTACATAAGACATGTTTGTTTACTGTAAAAATTGACTAATTGACGAATTTGTGAAATTGCTTCACTCACATATTGCCATACAGATTTCTTACCCGTATCATATATTCCTATGTGAATGCACCTATAATAGTGAAACATCCTGATCACATCAAATATTGGAAGTAACTTTCCGGGCTTCTTTATCATGCATATCGAGTGAACAGTCATTCAAACAAGCTTTGAAACACACAAATCATACTTACTCCTTCCGCCGGGTTGCCTGCCACCTCTTGATCCGCCATTTTGTAATCAGTTAACACGTGATAACTAACAATCCGAGATCTCGATTAAATAATCCGAGATAACGATATAATAATCCGAGATCTCAATATAACAGTTTCGTTTTCTCGAGATAACGATATATTAAAGTTTCGTTTTCTCGAGATAACGATATAATAATCCGAGATCTCAATATAACAGTTTCGTTTTCTCGAGATAACGATATATTAAAGTTTCGTTTTCTCGAGATAACGATATAATAATCCGAGATCTCGATATAACAGTTTTTTTTCTCTCGAGATAACGATATATTAAAGTTTCGTTTTCTCGAGATAACGATATCATAATCCGAGATCTCGATATAACAGTTTCGTTTTCTCGAGATAACGATATATTTTTTATCGAGATCTCGATATATTAAACCGAGATAACGATTTAATAATCCGAGATCTCGATATAACAGTTTCGTTTTATCGAGATAACGATACATTTTTTATCGAGATCTCGATATAACAATTTCGTTTTATCGAGATAACGATATATTTTTTATCGAGATCTCGGTAAAACGGTAATGTTTTATCGTGATCTCGAATTAAAAAAAATATTTTCTAATGTTTTGTGTGTCCCCTTACGGCTTCCGTATGAAACTGATATATACAATGCTTTGATTTTTTTTCCAACGAACTTTTTCAACAGACACTTGGTATTCCTGCATTGTATGTAGAACTCTTCTACCTTGTTTAATATAAGCAAGGCTAAATAATTTTTCCCAAATATTTTCATTCGTACATGAACATGTTGACAAAAGCTAAACGTATACAGTTCAGAGACAGTTCAGAGACATAGTGGATCTTAAACTTAGTATCCTAAAATCTATACAAAAACTACTAAAAGAAGTTAATGCATGTAATTCTGTTATTTTATTTTTTAATTTTTTTACCAGGAACCTATCTGAATTATAATACCTAACCTAATACTGATAATTTTAACCTTTAACAGTTACTTGGAGTTTCATTGAAATATATTGATTGAATGCGCACTCGAAATATTATTTATAAACCGATTTTGTAAGAGAAAGGTCATTTAATTTTAAGGGGCAATGATAGAAAAACAAAGGATATGGGGAATCCATTAATGACAGACAATCAGTAAATGCACAGAAAAAACACATAAATATCAAAGAAACATTCATGATGTATATATTGGGTAAATGTACATAAGCCAATATTAAACCGATGATATAAATATTAATCTGAAGGTCACTGAATGGTTTTTAAAAAAGAAACTAGTCACACCACAAAGCAAGATCAAGTAGGTCGTTAACCGAGGAACTTTATCCTGGTTATGAACAGGCAAAATAAAATGTGGCGAGGAGCCGACGTGGTTTTCAAAATCTTTACCCCCCCCCCCCCCCCCACACATACCTTCTGTTCTAAAAAAAAAACATGATGCAGTCTAAAAATAAATAGCCGCGTAACATGCATTTCATATTGCCTTATTGCTGCCTTAGGCTCATAGGTATGTAAAATGGGTTAGTTTTGGTCATATAAGTGGATTTAAAAGGACAAGAAGGCGGTGCTCCGATCCTGGATTCCCCTCCAAAAGGCATTCATGAAGAAAAAAAACTTGCTATATTTGTTTAGACCCAAACAAAATTTTACGGTGAATTTAAATTTGTTTTCTAAATCACAATTTTGATACTTTTGATTTTTATAGTCCCTTGTAGCTCATTTGCCTTAAAATCTTGTTGTTAGTAAGGAGTTGACTGTTTTCTTTTTAGGGGAGGAGCTTGTCAACGTTCATCTCTGGGAATATTTTTGATTCTTTACAATGATAAATATGTTTTTCACCGCGAATACACGCACATTTTCCGTCAAATTCTTGTCTGTACTTGCCCACATTTTAATAAAATTTGGAAACCTGCTTTTTTCAGATTCCTCCATTGTCCTCTATATATATCTAGTGGTTAGTATCTATGGGACGAGTGTTTGATTTTTATACGCCCGTCAAAATTTTGACGGGACGTATTATGGTATACAAATGTCCGGTGTCCGTCCGTCTGTCTGTCCGGCGTAAACATGTCGCACCGTAACTTGAGAACGACTTATCCTTTCATGAAACTTAACATAGTTGTTTCTTATGATGGTCAAATGATCTGTATACTTTTTGGTGAAAATGATATTTAAAACTTTTTGAGTTAAGGCACTTTGTAACTAAAACAAGGTTTTTTTTTCACATGTCGCACCGTATCTCAAAAACGATTCTAGATTATGGCTTAAAACTTTAAACACTTCTTAGTTATATTAATCTTAATATCTGTATACTTTTTGGTGATGATTTTTGAGTTATTGAGTATTTTGTACAAAAAGGGGGAGTTTTTTTTACATGTTGCGCCATATCTCAAACACGATTTATGATTATTGCTTAAAACTTTACACATGTCTTTGTTATATTAATCTGAAGATCTGTATACTTTTTGGTGAAGATTCAAAATTTTATTTTTGAGTTATTGAGTATTTTGTTAAACAAGGGAGGGTTTTTTTTACATGTCGCGCCGTATCTCAAAAATTATTTATGATTATTGCTTAAAACTTTACACACTGCTTTGTTATATTAATCTAAAGAACTGTATACTTTTGGTGAGGATTCAAAATTTTATTTTAGTGATATTTAGTTTTTTGTAAAAAAAAAAAAACAGGGTGCGGGGTTTCACATGTCCCGCCATGTCTCAAAAACAATATATGGTTATTGCTTTAAACTTTCTCAGAAACTATTTATGATTATTGCATAAAACTTCCACACGAGACGTCGGGCGTATCATGCGCTCATGGCGCAGCTGTTTATTTGGAAGTGGAATATATCCGAAAAAAAAATCCATAGAAAATTAATGAGAGAATATTTCATTTTCGTGTAGATTCGATAGTTAATCGGGAAATCCAGCATCAAATTATTTATTTGAAGAAAAAAATCAATTTGTTTAACATGTACACATAAGCTAAAGTAGTTTTGGTGAGTGTGGAAGGTTGTGGGTCCATCAATGGCCGAATTACACCAAACCAATTAATATTGCTGTTTGCTGATTGTAAACGTAAAATCAACGTGTCGGTCTAGTACAAATAGGCAGCAATTCGTGTTAATTTCATATCATCATTTCGCGGAGATTCACTTGTTGTCGAGTATCGAGTTGCGAGTTGCGAGTATCGAGTTGAAAGTTACAAAAGTCGAGTTGCGAGTTACGAAACTCGAGTTGCGAGTTACAAAAGTCGAGTTGCGAGTTACGAAAGTCGAGTTTCGAGTTACAAAAGTCGAGTTGCGAGTTAAGAATGTCGAGTTGCGAGTTAAGAAAGTCGAGTTGCGAGTTAAGATAGTCGAGTTGCGAGTTAAGATAGTCGAGTTGCGAGTTAAGATAGTCGAGTTGCGAGTTACAAAAGTCGAATTGCCCAAAAGTGGGGAAACGAAACTATTTAATTTTTTTTATGTAACTGTTAAACATTTTGGAATGATAATTGCGATAGAGTTGTATACAGTATTGTTGATTTTTGTTGTTGTTTGGACTTCATCTGTGTCTCTTGGAAAAAATAAAATGAACTGTTTACATAATCACTACGTATAAAAGTATTTTCTTAAGAAGCAGACAGTACATTTATGTAAAGCCTCGGTCACACCTTACCGGATAGCTCGAACGGACGCCTACCGGATAACTTTTTTTTCAATCCGTTCATGTCCGTTAAGCGTACGTTTTAACCGTCGACGTCCTTTCTGTCCGGTGGAAAATTTTGAGCATGTTCAAAACTTTGAACATCCATTGGAGGTCTGGCAGATAAATTCACCAACGGACTTCTAAAGGATAAAACGGATGCTGAACGAATGAAAAACGGGCTTCTACCGGACGTATAACAGATATAATGGATGATGAACGGATCTGAAACGGATAAAAGACAATTGAAAATTTCGCGTCAGAAATTCCAATTATTGGTATGTCAGATTTCTTAAGGGTCATGAATTCTTATTATTTATAATCTATCTTAGAGTAAAGTCACGTCTTCACAATCAAGCAGCTCTTATTTAGGCCAGGCACTGCCCCAGGCTTTGGCGGCATGTTGAAGAACAAACCAAAACCAGTAACACAGAAACATTTTGAATATTTATTCGATATACATGTATTCTCATTGTCGTCTTTGATTTTTCCGTATACAGTATCTTGTTCATCCGTTTTATCCGGTACGCTTCCGTTGGGTGTCCGTTTAATGCGGTACTCGTCCGTTGGATGTACGTTCGACATCCGTTCTGTCCGGTACGTTTCCGTTTCTCGTACGTTGCATGTCCTGTGTGTGTCCGTTATGCATTCGTTACACGTCCGTTTTATTCGGTCAGTACATCAATGGACTCCCAACGGATAACAATTTTGTCAACGAACAACTTTTATTTCCATCCGTTAGGCGTCCGTTCGTGCTATCCGGTAAGGTGTGACCGAGGCTTAAAAGACCCCATCTGCAGATTTCGTTTAGAGTGGGCTTTTTGGGGCAGCTGTAGAGCTGGGCAATATTCGTTAGGGATCGCAAAATTTATTCTTTGGCAGTGACACTTACAATTGTGGGCGTTAAAATTATATATGTCTACATTGGCTAGAGATGTGAGGGAAATAATTGGCGTGCAAAAAACAGTTTTAACTCGCCGTATTTTTGTGTCTGACCAAAGTCAGGAACCTTTAGCATTTGTTGCTCTTGTATATATTTTTATTTTGGTTCATCTTTTAATATATATCGGAGCATAGAATGGCGTCCATATTCTCGATATAACGATACATAACATTGTGTTTATGGGCCTGCTCGGGGCTCCCTATAGGTGTGTGATTTCTTGCTGTGTTGAAGACCCAATGGCATTTGGTTGAATTGTATATTTTGGTTGGGTTGCTGTCTCTTTGACTCATACTCAGTTTGTATTCTTTAGTCTATACATACATGTATAGCCGTCAAAGATACTTCTGTAAACATACCATTTACATTTGCTTCATTTTACAGGTAATATTTAATTGGAAAGCTTAAAATGTATTGCTTCATCGTGAATAAGATTTTTTTAAAGTATTCCTCCTTGTTATTGAGTAACTTATAAAACTGAGTCACTTAGGTTTAAAGTTATGTAAGTGTTCACATGTTTGAGATTGTCAATTATAAGTTAGTAAAACAGTTTCCGTTAGTTTTCTTAGTATTCAATTTGGATTGTTTTATATTTTTCATGTTTGTACCGTTTATAGCAGACTACAACGAAAGGATTTTGATATCCATACAGTTGTCTATGGTGGCTTTAATCCACTTTATTTGACCTTGATAGTGCCTCATTGCCAACCATACCACATCTCCTTTTTTTATATAGAGGAAATGATTCAGTAGCTTTCTAGGACCACACATATAGGCAGTTATCCGATGTTTTAAGTACGTCCGACCCGTTGCTTTCATATCTTGTGTATTATATAGTGTATAGTACTTTCTTTTAGTTTTGATGTCGATAAATTATAACAGAACGCAGAAGTTGCTGAACTTAGCAAGGCAAATGATTTCGCTGAGCGAAGCGAGGCGAAAAACCTTTTTGGACCCTTTTTTGCAGAAAATGAATCTTTTTTGATCCAATATGGTCAATTTTGAAGTGAAGTATGCACAGTTGAGTGTTCTGCTATATATCAAATCAAAGACCCAATACTGACAAAAAAAAATAAAACCTTTGCAATGCTCGCCATTTTTTTATGCTTCAGAGAAAGAAAGGGCTAGACAACTTGATCATCTCATGACATGTGTGTTAACATACGCAAACAAAGCAATTCAAACAATCAATTTTTAATTTGGTGATATATGAATGTCACGAATGTGACGTTCGTATGCAGTCTGACCGTATGCCAGACTAAAGTTAACAACTGAGGTCCTTTGCCTAGCATTGTTAAACGTTTCAATAACTTCCTTAGTGTCAATGTCAAAATCAGAATGAACGTACAGCAGTGCAAGTGAAGAAAGTCTTTCTTGTCCCATGGTCGATCTCAGATATGTTTTTATGCGTTTCAAAGTGCTGAAAGAGCGCTCAGTAGTAAAGGTTGAGGGTGACATGGTGAGAAGTATTTGCAGAATACAGATATTAATGGGCAAAGTTCTTTCGGCGTCATCTCCAAAGTTGCACAGAGTCTGTCTGTTTTTTTAGATGGATAAATATCCCATCGCTTAACCCATGGCCACCTTTTAATTTCGAGAAGAAACTGATCTTTGATCGGACTCTTACATGTAGGCGCGAAGTATGCGATTTTGATGGCCCCGATTCAAACTTTTCAGATTGTTTGGAAGAAGCATCTGGGCAAGAAAACGTTCTTCAAAATTGACAAGACGATCTCGAAGTTCGTTAAGTAGATGGTCTAACAATTGTATATACCGATGTTCGCACAACAAAACTGAACTGATAGAAAATACGGAAACCTTTCTGACAAATTGAAACATCTATATATATATATATATATATAACTCGTCTAAACATCAACCCAACAATGTTAGATCTGTAAATTTGCTTTCGCAAATTTTTTTTTCCTCCCTCGCCGGGATTCGAACCCATGCTACTGTGATATCGTGACACCAAATCGCCTGCACTGCAGCCGTCCCGCTAGACCACACGACCACCTGGGCTCTACAAAAATAAAGCTTTCGGTGGCTGTGTGTTACCTTTCCTCGTCAGTTTTAATCTAGCGGCGTACTACAGTACATGATATATAAGGCATGGAGATGTTATTGTTACAGATCAGCTCAATTATCTATAGTAAAGGATCCTACAAATGAATGTAAGATACAGTCATAGAAAATAATTATATTCATAAGTACGTCTGAGTCAGTGACAACTCTACAACAGATGTATCCATCGGATCGCCATCAATGATGGTGATACATGGCATTATATATATATATATAAGAAAATTATTAAAAGATAATAACGGTTTCAATGCATCACTTTTTTACTAGTACTTTCACTGCTTCCGCAGATCTTCAGGTAATGTGACTTGTGTATATATATATATAGATGTTTGTGGCAATGGCAGTCATTGGTTCTATAAATGATATGTCTGATCGTAGAGCTAAAATACGTTTGGTCGTACAAAACTCAGAGAAAATGACGAGTGAAATTTTTTAAACAAAAATCAAATACGATATCCTCACAATTCTCATAATTTGACAAAACTGATTCAAATATATTTAAATTTAAGTTTGCACCTGGTAGATAATTTATCGCCCCATTTCTTTGTCACATGTCATAAACGACTTTCGAATTTGTCTGTCGTTATAAATTATAAAACTTTTACAAAAAAATATTTCATCAAAAGAGAATGATGTACAAATGTACAATATCTATTGGATACCAATGTGTACAATGCTTTAAACATTGACTTGCATGTTTTAAGTGTCTTAGACACATGTCTTCATTCGACTGACATTGCTGAGTGAGGGTATAGATGGGTCATTTATTTTTGTATTCTTTATTTTTTTCTGTCATTTTTCTCTAGTCTTTATAGTTTTTGCCCATTATTCTCTATTCTGTGAACCCCCATCCAGACCCTCGTGAGTACATCAATGACATCTGGATGTCTTTCTTTGTCCTCCATTTGTTGGGTACCAGCTCCATTCACAGTACTATCTGTAATCGTTGTTAGCAAATGGTCGAGAAAACTTTTCAGTCCCATGATTAATGCAGTTGATGAGTCAACCATCCTCACAGTTTTTTTTATTTCACCTTCACTCGCATCCATACTTTCCTTATTCAAGTCTCACTTACAACCCCCCTCCCCCCAAAAAAAAATGTTGTACCAATGATCAAAGTTCAGTGTTTATAATAAGGCTGAAACAACTCATCTTATTTTTACCGATAATTTCCATTTACCTTGGTGCTGGTGAATTCGATTTCCTTAACTATACATTTTACGTACACCAACAAGTGAAGTTGCTATCGTTAATCAGGAACATATATATAAAATATACTGTTCCCAGCGTTTATCTGCACACACAACGTAAATATTTCTTGTGGATATGCACATCTACATAGTATGTCCTTATTATCTATAAAGTTTCATGAAATTCTGATGTGTGGTTTCAGAGGAGTTGCAATGAAAAACTGATGCACAAGTATATTTAGGCCAAAATTTTAAGTTCAAAGGGGTCATAACTCCTATAGAAAAAATTGAATCATAATTTATTGTCGATATGCAGATCTACATAGTATGTCCTAATAATTTAGTACAAAATTTCATGAAATCATGTGTGGTTTTAGAGGAGGAGTTGCAATGACAAACTGATAATTAGGCCAAACATTCTAATTTCACAGGGGCATAACTCCTAGAAAAAAATGAATCATAATTTCCTGTCGATATGCACATCTATATAGTATGTGATTATTATCTACAATTTTTTGTGAAATTCTGTTGTGTGGTTTCAAAGGAGTTGCAATGACTAGAACAGACTGACAGACGGACATCTGGTAAATATTTTTTACTCTATGGAACTTTCTTGTGTGGGGTATAATCATATACTAGTGAAGTCAATAAAAACCAAATCTTCATGAGCATATCGATTCATCTCTGCTTCTGTTCATGTTTACACACCAGTAGTTCACTTTCTGCAACTATACACTAAAACTGGTGAAGTCACTACTGTTGATAGTTTACACACTAACGAAGTCACTACCGTTAATATTTTCTCACTTAATGCGTCTGTCCCAAGCCAGAAGCGTGTATTTCAATCGGCATCGTCTTTGTTGTTTTAAAAACTTAAATAAGGTCATTTTTTATCCCTCACGTATTGTTTACATCCTTTTTCCAAGGCCTTATGTGTTACAGGTTGGTGATTATTGCCAGCTGTGTTAAATTATATTATGTGGTGGTGATCATCATAGACTTTAATTCAGCATCTAAATCATAAATTTCATGTAGGACCATAACATCATCATGCATAGGAAATTGGCTCATACCATACAGCTATAAAGAGCCTGAAAAATTACTAGTGTAGGTGCCTACAAGCTTTAAAGTGCATTTTGAATGGATAGACGAACATGTTGAAAGGGGATAATAAGAGTACAACAATTACAACTACTATTTTTATTGTACTATATAATACTATAATGCTACAACAGATTTCATATAATAACCTTGACCTTTTACTGCTATTTTGAAATTTTAAACAGTGAGACAGTCCCAACAAGCCCAAGTTTTTTTTCCATTAACTGAAAACCCTTGATTCTCAGATCCTTATATAATAATCTCACTATAATCAAGATTAAACTAAGATGTTTTGATATTTTGTATACATATGATAATTTTACTGACTGACAAGTAACTAACACTGCGAGGACAGTAACATAATTTTTTATAAGAATATGCAGATTGTGTCTCAGAAAAAAAATCTTCCTGAATTAATAACAAACTTCATGGTAAGATATCAATTACGCTACTAACCATATTTGCAAAAAAATTATAAAAATAATACTAACCTAATCATTGGAAGTTTATCAAGTTACATGAGAAGCATTGAAAGCCTGCAGAGATTGTACATGAATACATAAATGGAATAGACTCACACTTAAAAATAACTTTTAGACAAGACTAATGCACTCTCAAACAAGGATTATTCATGTTTCAATGAGTGAATTAAAGTGCATACTAGCTGTGCATGAAAATTTGTGTGCATTTTTGAATATTTATTTTTGTTTTATTGATTGTTGTTTTCAAAAAATGGCATGTCTTCATAAATTCATCATGAACATACATGTATTGTTGTTAATTATTAAAAATAGAAATAATGAATATTTTTATCTCAGTTTTAGCCAAATAATACAGTTTAATCTGATTTAATTTTTTTTTAAATATATAAACATATGAATACAAGGAGATTTTGGGTATAGGTTCATTGGACAGCATCCCAACAACACAAAACACAGTCAAGACTAAAGTTGAATACAATTTTCCAGAACAGAATACATGTAGTTTAAAACTTTCAATTAGCCATTCATCAAAAAGTGTGAATATATTCAAATTTATAGCCCAACAAATAAAGATCTGCCATTAACAAAAAGAAAACAGTAATAAAATGATCTCACAAATGAATTATTATTGTGCAAACAGGGTTAACCCGATCTCAAAATGGATACATTATAAACACTTTTGATTAAATAGTAGATTTTAGGCAGAAAAAAATGCAATATTTCAACTGCTTTTACTTCAATGACATTATTTTTGTCATGAATTTGATGTTAAAATAATTATGGCATATATTACCATATGAGATATTCAAGCTGCATGTAGCTTCCAGTTTTTTGTCGAGCCTGCGACTTTTGTTGCAGAAAGCTCGACATAGGGATAGTGATCTGGCGGCTGCTGTGTTAGCTAACTTATTAAAAGCTTTACATTTTAGAAGGTGGAAGACCTGGATGCTTCATACTTTGTATATAAATGCTTCATGTTACAAAGTTTCCGTCAGTCACATGTCCAATGTCCTTGACCTCATTTTCATTGGTTCAGTGACTACTCGAAAAAAAGTTAAGATTTTTTGTAATGTGAAATTCTCTCTTATCATTAGTAAAAGGATAACTATATTTGGTATGTGTGAAGCTTGCAAGGTCCTCATGCCCGTTTTCACTTGACCTTGACCTCATTTCATGGATCAGTGAACAAGGTTTAGTTTTGGTGGTCCAGTCCAAGTCTCAGATACTATAAGCAATATATAGGTCTAGTATATTCGGTGTATGGAAGCACTGTAAGGTGTACATGTCCAACTGGCAGGTGTCATCTGACCTTGACCTCATTTTCATGGTTCAGTGGTTATAGTTCAGTTTTTGTGTTTGGGTGTTTTTTTTCTTATACTGTATGCAATAGGTCTACTATATTTGGTGTATGGCTTGATTGTAAGGTGTACATGTCTAGCTGGCAGGCGTCATCTGACCTTGACCTCATTTTTATGATTCAGTTGTCAAAGTTAAGTTTTTGAGTTTTGGTCTTTTTTCTAATACTATATGCAATAGGTCAACTATATTTGGTGTATGGAAATATTTTATGATCTATATATCAGTTGTGCATGTTTTATTTGACCTTGACCTCATTTTCACAGTTCATTGCTCAGTGTTAAAGTTTTGTGTTTTGGTCTGGTTGTTTTAAACTATAAGCAATAGGTCAACTATATTTGTTGTATGGAAGAATTGTAATCTGTTCATGTCCGCCTGGCATGGTTCATCTGACCTTGACCTCATTTTCATGGTTCCTAGGTCAATGTTAAGTTTTCATGGTTAATGTTAAGTTTATGTGACAGTTGAAATAAAGCTTTATATTTAGGACTATCAACATAATATCAATGATTAATAAAGAAGGCGAGACATTTCAGCGTGTGCACTCTCATAACTCTTGTGTTACCTTATTGATAAAATTATGAGATTTCAATTGCTAGTGAAACAATAATTTAGCAGTGACAAACAGGCAATTGGACCAGATTCTTTTTCAAAGTTTTTGAAATATAAGCAATTGATTTACAGTACATATATTCATCACTGGTTTAATGCACACAACTACAATAACAATTATTGTTAATGCCAAGAGTATCAGAACATAATTTGGGTGCAACAGCTACCAAGGTATCTGTTAGCTTAAAACCCAGTCCCCAATCATGTATATCAAATAATTGAAATTGGTTAATGTGCAGTAAAAGTAAAGAGTATATATGTAGAATAATGGAAGAGAGAAGGGGTCAAGATAATGTTTTGATGAGCAGTAATAAAATACAATAAAAATTAATGCAGCAAGGTTCAGTATTTCAAAGAATTATTTCATAGGTGTCTAGGTAAAATGCTTGAACAAGAATAGGATTCATAATTATTAGGACCATTACACCTACATGTACCATTCATCTATTAAAAGGGGGGACAGGTTTGTTTTCTCTCTCGGAAGTAACATAAATTTAAACTACATTGATTAATTTTTTTTATACAACTGCTAGAAATGTGTGGCTGTGTAAAGGTTTAAGTGATGTCATCATTGGGAGACATATAGTTTTTAAATAAATAAAGTATAAGAGAATGGATTTGTATATATATAGTCCAACCTGTCCAAAATTCACGTTTTTGTTTGATTTTTATAAAAAAATAAGTATTAAAGGGTTTTTTGTTATGCTGAATCAAACCATGAATTTAGATTTTGAGCCCCATTATTAAATTAGTCCACACTGAAGTCCTAAGGGTCCAAAACTAAACTTAATTACTTTTCATTAAAAGTTCAATTCTTCTGATTCTTTGAAATGCTGTATCTCAAAATGTATTTATATTTTGGATATTATACCATATTACACATGTTACATGCACATATTATAAGGGAAATATCCAGTTTCAAAATTTTAAAAAGTTCTTAGTCCACATCCAATCTGTGCCAGAAATCAAGCTATGTCAAATATATATATAGTCACATGAATCCAAATTGAGAGCTGTATCAAGCTTGAATGTTGTGTCCATTATTGTTCAGGGCTCCACCTCTGGGTAGTATCTAGTGGCACCCAACAGGCCAACCATGCCAACAGAGTATTATATTTTGGAAGGAACAAATTAAACTTATTTTAACAATTCACTTTTGAAAACAATTATTATAGATACAAAGTAAATAAATGTTTATTTCATGGATTTTCTTGTTTTATTACACCTCTGTCATGATTGATGAAATGACAAACTGACCATATTTATACTTGAGTTGATGATGCCATAAAAAAGTTCAAGCCTGCAATAACTCTTGGATGTGTGGTTGTTCACAAATAAAACTGAATAAACATTATAATTGCTATCGTAGGTAAGAAAATCTGGAACACATGTGAAAGTATGTCACATTTTGTAAGGTTTGACATGACAAAATGACTGAGATTACTAAATAAGTTTTAGTCATTACAGACTGTGGCACATGCACATATAAATAACCTATAGTTGCTTAAATTTAAACTTTGGTGGATAGTCACAATATAAATCATACCTGATCTCCATATTTTAATCATCATGATCATACTATAAGTTATATGGTTCGCTACTGACCCCATACGGATCCATAGAGGGTTAGTAAAATTCATAGGGGGTGAGGCCGGAGGATTTTATTCACCCTCTATGGTCCGTAGGAGGTCAGTAGTTAACCGTATAACGAATTTATCGGACGCTGGACTTTTTCTGCAGCGTTTTGTTGAAAAATAAACAATGAAACACATCAACATTAATAGATGACGTCGCCATTAACGCATCATGAACCCCATATAAAACTTACTAACCCCATACGGTCTCATAGGGGGTGACCATGTGACAGCGTTTAACCAATCACAACGTGATAATTCATCTGTGGTCCGATAAATGTATATTACAGCACATACATGTAATGTGTTAAGAGTTTCTGTTCCAATCATTGTGTAAAAATCAAATGACCAATATATTATATATAATTATGTGCTAATCAAGTTAGTGAACATATTGAAGGAAAAGTTAACATGGTCATTCGTTAATTAGTCACAAATGTGTTTCAGTATATGTCCATGATGCAAAACTTTAAAGTTTATATACATGTATGTAGGGTTGTAGTCTAACTGACACCCTCTTTACTTCATACTGAGAATTTCTTGTCATAGTGAAAGTACAAAAGTGATAAGAATGAAAATGGCACATTTTTATGTTATTTGCAAAAACCTTTCCTAGAGAACCATACTTCTATCTGGCATTTTTTACCAACAATGTTAAACCTTGAACGGAAATGATATGAACCTACAGTCTTATACATTGTATGTTGGGAAGGGGCACTGACTGACCTAAAAAAAGGGGTGTGTGTGGTCGGTTCCAGTCATGCTTCAGTGATTGCCTATAAATAAACCAACATTTTCCAGGGAAAAGGGGAGGGGGACTGGGCCACCCTAGATCCGACTATAAATGGATAAAAGATGTCCTTTTATGTTCATAATGAGAAAAGGAAACATGGAAAAGCTTGCATAATTTGGTAGAGTAGACCAAACTTCTTCCGTTGACAACCGCATATTCATAACCAAATCATCATTTAATTTGTACCTGTCCAAGTATACATGTATGTTGCAGCATATGGGCTTGTTTTCCCTTTGGACTTAGGAGAGACTATGCGCCTAACATACATTCTGATTCACGTGAATCCCTCCATGTTTACTTTCCAAAGGGTTTGGGAAGATAACTTAGATAAGAATGCACACATAATAAAGGTCCTGTGTGGGGCATAAATTTAATGCTCATTTTTTAAATCTAGGAAAAGTTGTTTTAATTTTGGGAAGAAATTATAAAATTGAAGTTTTTCAATTACCCTTTCAACATCCTCAATTGTCATTTCTACTTCCAATTCATCATGTTCATGACATCGTCATCATCTACATCCTCCTCATCAAACTCAACAGATTCTATAATTTAAAAAAAAATAGTTTGACAAATAAAACTAAGTAAATCACTATAAACATGATAAAGGAACATTATTGTTGCACTTTACAAAGGGCTAAATTGGTTGCAGCATGATATGAACACATCATTTCAACAAGTGACCAAGCATATGAAGTTGTAATTTTTTATCCTTTTGACTTTTATCATGTTTATCTTGAGCAGAAATTGTAAGAGTTATATCCAAATGGAACTGTTAAATGCAAGCAGAGACTTTTATAAGGAAATTAATGAAATTAATCAATCAAAATCAGACTTGAAATAAAAAAGTTATAGTTATTTTTTTTGGCATTTTACCCCAAGTTGACCCTCTTTTATCTCATAAGCAGTACTGCTGTGTGAAATCTATTGGCAACCTAGAGATAGGGGATTTGATAAGAAATATACAGAAAAAAAGCTGCTTCCAACATGTCCAAATATGATGGAAAGTAAATGCTTACACTGAAAAAAGTGAAAACACTGTTTCAGCTCCTTTTTCAGAAAAAATGGGGCTAGAATCCCAAAATTCCTTTTTGTGCCAAAAATCATTTTGTTAAAATGTCATCAGGGACTAATCAACCAAAGTGTCTCAAACGACAACAACAGCAACATACCATACTACTGCATATTAAATAAACTGCTTTACTGAGCGCAGCTGGATACACCCGCAAAGGTCCAACCCTGAACAGATGGGGCAAAAATGGACACAATATTCAAGTTTGATATATACAGGTCTGAATTTGGATTGTAATTAAATAGTTGACATACATGTATTATAGGTTTCTGAATAAATGAGGTCAAAGAATTTAAAATTGGTTATATGAATTGAATTTATATTCAATTAAAGATTTCTTGCTGTTGTGCAATACAGTGTGCTGTTGCACAATACTTAGTAAATTTGTTGTCAGATTTAAATAAACAAATAAATTCAATTAAAGATGCAATAGCTGTCAAATTCATGGTCACCGATTTGAATCAAATTTTCATATTTGATTTATAACAATGTAAAACATTTATCCAAACTATAAAAAGTGTAAAATAAACAGTTTACAGAGCATGGGGTAGATAATATATAGGTTTGTTTCGTGTGTATTTTAGTCCAGACGCCATCTAATTAACTATCGATTCGACCTCAGATGACCATATAGGCGATGTAAACATAAATAAAGATATGAATAGATTAAACCAACACGTGCAATTGGATTTTTAAAGGTCTGTTTGATTTTGTTTATTTTATAGATTAAAAATAGATGTTTCTCATTGTTTTTAACCGTATAAGAAGGATTTTATGTGCATCGAATTAGAAATCAAATGATTTACCGTAGTTTCACTTTCATTGTTGACATTCTTTTTCTTTAAATAACCAGTACACATACAAAGCATGCGTTGTCAATTTCTAGCTAGGGGTTAAATTGAAGTTCACATGAATACGTCAAGACACGTCATAAAATCTAAGTTGATTTCAAAAAGTTATGAAAAAAATTAAAGTGTACTATCTCTATTTAGTCAAAACTGCAAATCTTAGCTTTTTTTACCTAGATAACTTTAATTCTTAAATTTGACAGCAATACAATAAAAAACTAAATGACATGGGATTCAGTAAGCCTGATATATATCTAAGATAGCTGCATAGTTCGATGAAAATCTAAGTTGATTTGAAAAAGTTATTAAAAAACTTAAAGTGTACTATCTCTATTTTGTTCGAACTGCAAATTCTAGCTTTTTTGACCTACATTAATTTAATTCTTAAATTTGACAGAATTCAACCAAAAACAAAATAACCTGGGATTCAGTAAGCTTAATTATATATCTAAGATAGGTGCATAGTTTGATGAAAATTCAAGTTGATTTGAAAAAGTTATTAAATAAATTAAAGTGTACTATCTCTATTTTGTTCAAACTTCAAATTCTAGCTTTTTTTTACCAAGATGACTTTAATTTCTTAAATTTTACAGCAATACAACAAAAAAGTAAATGAAATGGGATTCAGTAAGCTTGGTATATATCTAAGATAGCTGCATAGTTTGATGAAAATCCAAAGTTGATTTGAAAAAGTTATGAAAAAAATTAAAGTGTACTATCTCTTTTTGTCCAAATTGCAAATCTTAGCTTTTTTTACCAAGATGACTTTAATTCTTAAATTTTACAGCAATACAACAAAAAGTAAATGAAATGAGATTCAGTAAGCTTGATATATATCTTAGATAGCTGTATAGTTTGATGAAAATCCAAGTTGATTTGAAAAAGTTATAAAAAAAAATAAAGTGTACTATCTCTATTTTGTCCGAATTGCAAATCCTAGCTTTTTTTTACCAAGATAACTTTAATTCTTAAATATTACAGCAATACAACAAAAATGTTAATGAAATGGGAATCAGTAAGCTTGGTATATATCTAAGATAGCTGCATAGTTTGATGAAAATGCAAGTTAATTTGAAAAAGTTATGAAATCAAAGAGCTGATAGCTCTGAAGTGGAAGAAGGTGAATAAAAGGTAACTTGAATTACCATAAAAGCAGCCCCACTTACCCAGGCTGCTTTGTTCCATTATCGTTAAAATGTATTTTTTTTCTTCAAACAAGAAAAGGTCATAAGTACATGGATTTCCCATCCGTACAATCATTTTCTATGTTCAGTTGACTATGAAAATTAGGTAAAATCTTTAATTTGGCAGTAATTAAGAAGATCATATCAAGAGGAACACATGTGTACTAAGTTTCAAGTTGATTGGATTTCAACTTCATCAAAAACTACCTCGACCATAAACTTTATAACCAGAAGCAGGACGGACGGACAGACTAGAAAACATATTGCCCATAAATGGAGCATAAAAATAGTAAGACTTGTTACATACCTGCCAACTTTTGAAAGTTCCCATATGGGTTTTTACTGCACAACAATTTTAAAGGTTACAATTTTTAGCGACGTATTTTGCAAGATCTGGATTGTCTAGAAAAAGTGTCATATTTGTATGATGAACTTACATGCCTTTTCCTTAAGTCTGTTTGCATGATTCTAGTTATATATTAAATCGGTAGAAAAAATATACATGAAGCTAGCAGACCAGGGTTTATTTTCCAGATTAAGAATATTAGATGCTTGTTGAAATTTCCAATTTTGAATTATGCACAAAGATGGACCTTTAACAGGTTGGGAACAACACTCCAAATGAGGGTAACCTAACTGGAAGATCATCACAACCCACTGTAAAAAATGAACACAAAATAGAATTTTTCAATAAAATGCTGAAAATAGGCTTTAAAGTATTAAAATGCATTGCAAAAAACAAATATTTCATTAAATAAATTTAAGTAGAATATTCCTATGATATTCCTTTTCATATTGGATACAAATTTTATTGAGTCTACTGCAGACACTTTGTAGTCAAAGTGTTTCAACTGAGGTACTACACAGGCGTCAAAAGGCGTCATTATGGAGTAAAGGGTTAAGTACTGAATGGTCAAAACATCATGTTTTTTTATCGACATAAATTTTGTCATAAATGTAACCAAATGATGTAGAAATTGTGTTTTTTCTTCAAATTTCCATCAAATTGTAATGTTTATAGTTCCATTATTGCCTCTCTATTTGAATAAAATAAAATAATAAGAAGAATCTGTTTCTTGTTTTGTTTTGTTTTGTTTTTGACAAATGATTGTTCACTGCTAGCAAATGAATCATTATATTTATATATCTTATCTGTATATATTTTTGTTCATGTCTTCATCTCCTTATCATTTGTAAATGTATAGACAAATAAGAAAGAAATAAGCTCCACATGTATATTTGCAACATCGTAAATTAATTAAAATCATTCTCATGTAAACAAAATTGTGATATAAACTTCAATTTAATCCTTGAAAGGAGGTCTAGATTGCTAAAATAATTTATAAATTTTAATTTTTTTATTTGTCCAAAATCATTTAAATTCATTTAATCAACATCCTTTTATGATTATTTGATTAAAATATTAATCATTTATAGTCTTTTTACAATTTACATTTTTAAAAGCAAAATAACTGAAAACAGGATAAAACAAAGGGAAGTAACAAAAAAGTATTTCAATATTCCCAATACACATCGTTTTGATAACACAACGGCAGTTAGCCGGAGGTAAACATCGTTGATTACCAGTATGTTTGACACCCAAGCTGTCAAGTGAAGCCATATAATTATACATCTTCTTTGATGTTCAGGTAAAATTTAACACAGGTGTCAATTACACCCGTACAGTAGTAAGGGAGCTACCATTTGATTTTTATGGGGGGGGCTAGGATGAAAAATGTTGTCCTGCATTTTTTTTTAGCTGTAATCTCTGTCCTGCCTTTTTATTTTTCACCCTGTTCGGTCCTGCCTTTTTTTTTTTTTAGTTTATCCTGACTTTTTTTTTTTGCAAGTGTCTCATCCTGCCTTTTTTTTTACTCAAAACTCCTGTACTGCCTATTTTTTTCAAATTTCATCCTAGCCCCCCCATAAAAATCAAATGGTAGCTCCCTAAGAAATGATCAAATATGGCGTCTGAAAAATTTCATACACGGGAGTTTTTTCTCCTAAACGGGAGGTTCACATGTATGTTACGAAGGGCATCTAATTCACATGACAAAGGAAAACCATGAATAAAGACAACACTTTATATATCCTTTTTATTTATATAAAAACAAAATCTTCTTGTCTGCAGGATTGCAAATTCGTAACTTCAAGGGCGAACTTGTAAACAGGGCGAGTTGTCCCGATACCAAATTCACGCATGCGTAATACAAATATCTACAGTTAAAACATCCTGTTACAAGTAAACAAATAACGTTCATGTGGATGAGATGAAATCTAATAATTTACATAAATAAAAGGGTCATATTTACGATAGTGATTGTTTTACAATCATAATTTACAAATTAAATGATTCAGATGCCTAATCATGTGTAAAAATCGGTGTCAGGAATCTAAGTTGTTTTGAAATTGTAATACACGAAATGAATGCGGCATACGGAGACTCAATGCCAATGGTCAGCCCCTTAAGTCTTCAGAAGACTTGACGTCTTCTTCCACTAAAAAATTAAAGTGTACTATCTTTATTTTGTCCGAATTGCAAATCCTAGCTTTTAAAACCAACAGTACTTTAATTCTTAAATTTTACAGCAATACAACAAAAATATTGAAATGGGATTCAGTAAGCTTGATATATATCTAAGATAGCTGCATAGTTTGATGAAAATCCAAGTTGATATGAAAAAGATATAAAAAAAATTAAAGATGACTATCTGAATTTATATAATTATTTTTATTTTACATATTGTTAAATTAAATTCTTTCATTTCACAGCCATTAATCAAACTACCTAATAAGCTTGAATTTTGTAAGATCAATATTTAATTTAGTTAGATGGGCTGATTTACATTTGTACACCAGTCAAAACTAAATTTGAAGGTCAAGACTAGTCGAGACAGGTCGAGCCTTGGTCAAGACCATTTCAGACTACACAAAGATCATCAAGTACTGAATCAGACTAATTAAGTAAAGTCGAGACCTAGTCGAGTAAAACATTGTAAAATGCGTGCTCGATTTTACTGGTCGAGCACAAAAACTGGTCAATTCAGACTCTGAGCAGTTTGTAGTGTATCAAATCCGGGTCCAGTCACCCTGATTCTAGTTTGCCCTGATCTGATACGTGTTTGCCCTAATTTCTTTTTTTTTTATTTTAATTGTTGTCCATGCACAGTTGCATAATGTTAATTATTTGAACAGTATATGTTAAAGTTTGTTGAAAAATTTACCAAATATTTGTATTACAGCAACCAATATATAATTTTCCCTTTGATTTGCATAGTATACTGGAATACAATGTATTAATTTAGTAATTAGTTAGTATAGAAAGTCCCTGGTTTATCAGAACAAAATGTTTGTTTTTATTATTTATCATGTTTATCCATCAAAAGACAAGTATCAAAACAATCAGCGAGAATTATTATGTCATCTAACAATTAACAATCCTAAAAAAGCCATCAACTGTTAAATAATTCCATACGTTTTCCTAAATTTAAAAAATATATACCATATAAATATCTTAATAAGTTTATCCAACTTCTATGACCTGAATATTATTTTAGTAGGGCGAATGAAATCTATGGGCGAATGAACCCAGGGCGCACGTTATTAGGGCGAACGGACCTGATACCGTTTATATCCATGGGAACCCCCTATTCTCGTAAATATGCATTGATCGTCGGTCTTTCCATGGATAAGTCCAAAAAATTGTGACGTCTGGCAAAGCTATTTAATTTTTTTCCTGGCACGCCTTCACGTCCCAGAATAAAAATGAAATAGCCTTGCCAGACGTCATAAATTTCCATGAAGTGCCTGTGCTTCCTACGACATTTATTATGTTTGGCATTTTTGAATCATAATAGCCTTCCAAGACGTTATTATGTATTGACCATAGGCGGATCCAGAGGGGGGGCCTGGGCCCCTCTTTTCGTGGAAAAAATTTGGTTGATTATATAGGAATCACTGGAGCGGGCCTACCCCTCCTTTTAGGTCCGGTTCTGGAGCCGCCACTGAATTGAACTACAATACTAACGACACCTGACATGTTTTGTGAAGGGAAATATCACTACAATAATAGGTCCTTCTGCTGAGAATATCATATAATTGTGCAAAAAAAAAATGATCTTCCAGATACGACAATCTAAATATTGTGAAAGCGTACCTTGCACGTACCTTGCTCTTGTCAAATTCTTCCCGAATTCTCCAGCAGAAGCAGCTACTCCATAGCCTGCATGGGGTCCTGGCTCACTGATTGATAAACGCTTATCGACGGAGTATGATCGGGTCAGCATGCCCGCCAGGCTACTGCTCCATTATGATGAGTTACCTCCCTCCTCATTCTTGCACTTGCGCACAATAACAAAAATGAAGTCACGTGATCGAAACCCTGCCAAAATGTGTGAAGCTCAAAAATAATTTTACGGAAACGTGTATAAAAATCATGTGTAAGGGTGGAACCTACACATTTTTTAATTTTTTGTCTGGTGATAAAGAGGGTCAAAATAAACCATATGAGAATCACAGGAAACCCAAACATAAAATTTCGTCGTCGGTTCCCAAAACGTCGTGACATTGTTGGTGTGTAAACAAATGGAAGTCGTCATTTAACAGGAGAAACACACGCACACACACACACACACACACAACAAACAAACAATCATGTTTCTAAGGGGGGAAAGACCGTTTACAATTGCTTTTTGAAAGCAATTGATTTATATTTAAGGTCTTTCCTTTTACTAAAGGGAAAGACCTTACTGTATTTCTTCTGTTTATTATTAAGGTCTTTCCTTTATCTATAAGGAAAGACCTTACTGTATTTCTTCTGATTATTAAGGTCTTTCCTTTTACTAAAGGGAAAGACCTTACTGTATTTCTTCTGTTTATTATTATTATTATTATTAAGGTCTTTCCTTTTCTATAAGGAAAGACCTTACTGTATTTCTTCTGATTATTATTCTTTTTGTTCCGCCAAACTTTGACGAAGTTAGCAGCCTTAACCGTAAGACGTGTCGCTTTCATGTTTACACTTTGTATTGTTGTCATGAATATCTATCTGGAACTCACCCTGTTAGTCAAAATATTTTGTCGGTTCGGAGTAATCCCTCCGAAACCAAAAAACCTTGTTATCGTTCCAACACCGTAACCGTAATAGGTAGAAAAAAAGCGAAGGGTGAAATTTGTTCAGGACCTGACCCCGGTTCTTCGTTACATTTAGATCGAAAAGATTCAACGACTCATTGGTAGGGTTATGCCCCTATGAAAATTAACCGGTGTCGGTGGAACACCAAAACTCAGAAACCGTAAGTCGTAGAGACCTGGGACCTTCACCAATCATCATCAATTCATGTATCTTTGAAAAAAACCTCAAGGTCAAATTTGTATATTGACCTTGACCTTTGACCTAACACCTTGTTATGGGATAATCTCAGAAACCATTATACTTACAGAAGTTTTAAATAGTAGAAAATGTTTGGGTCATTATGGCGCAACTTTGTTATATTTTGACCAAAGAGATTTGACCTTTCTATAAGGGGCATAACCCCTGTTTTAGGTTTCTGAAAAGACAAAATCAGCTTTTACTATATAACCAAAGGTCCTAGACCCTTGGGGTCTTCAGTAATGGCATTGGGGACTAATGACCTTGACAAAGGTCAGAAGGTCAAAGGTCAAGGTCATGACCCAGATAGCGAATTTAGTGTTTTTAACCTTATATAAAGGATTTTTATGTGTGTTTTGGAGCTTTTTAAGGTTGACCTTGACCTTTTCAATACATTCTACGTCTGTTGGAACATGTATTTTACATTACAAAAGGAAAGACCTCTCAATTGTTCAAGAACAATTGACAGTTTAATTATTATTATTATTCTTCCGCCAAACTTTGACAAATTTATCCGCGTTAACCGTAAGACGTGTCGCTTTCATATTCACACTTTGTATCTGTGTCATGAATACCTATCCGGAACTCACCCTGTGAGTCGAAATATTTTGTCGGTTCGGAGTAATCCCTCCGAAACCCAAAAACCTTGTTATCGTTCCAACACCGTAACCGTAATAGGTAGAAAAAAACCGAAGGGTGAAATTTGTTCAGGACCAGACCCCGGTTCTTCGTTACATTTGGATCGAAAGGATTCAACGACTCATTGGTAGGGTTATGCCCCTCTGAAAATTAACCGGTGTCGGTTGGCCACCAAAACTCAGAAACCGTAAGTCGTAGACACCTAGGATCTTCACCAATCATCATCAATTCATGTATCTTTGAAAAATACCTCAAGGTCAAATTTGTATGTTGACCTTGACCTTTGACCTTACACCTTGTTATGGGATAATCTCAGAAACCATTATACTTACAGAAATTTTAAATAGTGGAAAATGTTTGGGTCATTATGGCGCAACTTTGTTACATTTTGACCGAAGAAATTTGACCTTTCTGTAAGGGGCATAACCCCTGATTTAGGTTTCTGAACAGACAAAATCAGCTTTTACTACATAACCAAAGGTCCTAGACCCATGGGGTCTTCAGCAATGACATTGGGGACTAATGACCTTGACAAAGGTCACAAGGTCAAAGGTCAAGGTCATGTCCCAGATAGCGAATTATGTGTTTTTGACCTTATTTTGATGATTTTTAGTGTGTTTTAAATGTTTTTAAGGTTGACCTTGACCTTTGACCTTTCAACTTGTTAGTCGATATCTCAAAAACGGTTACTCTTACAGAAATAGTAAACAGTGAAAAATGTTTAAGTGACTGAGGCACAACTTTTTTACATTTTGACCAAAAGGATTTGAAATATTCTTAAGGGGCATAACCCCCGTTAACGGTTTCTGAAAAGGTAAAATTAGCTTTAACCCTTGAACGAAAAGTCCTAGACCCATGGGGTCTTTTACAATGACATTGTTGACCAATGACCTTCACAAAAGTTACAAGGTCAAAAGCCAAGGTCATGTCCAAATTATCGAATTTGTTGTTTTTGTCATTTTTTAACGGTTTTGTGTGTGTTTGAGAGCTTTTCAATGCATTCTACGCCTATTAGAACATGTACCTTACATTTCGAAAAGGAAAGACCTCTCAATTGTTCAAGAACAATTGACATTTTAATTATTATTCTTCTTGTTCCGCCAAACTTTGCCAAAATTTCCCTCCGTAACCGTAAACCATGTCGCTTTCATGTTCACACTTTGTATCGGTGTCATGAATATCTATCTGGAACTCACCCTGTGAGTCGAAATATTTTGTCGGTTCGGAGTAATCCCTCCGAAACCCAAAAACCTTGTTATCGTTCCAACACCGTAACCGTAATAGGTAGAAAATAAACGAAGGGTGAAATTTGTTCAGGACCAGACCCCAGTTCTTCGTTACATTTGGATCGAAAAGATTCAACGACTCATTGGTAGGGTTATGCCCCTATGAAAATTAACCGGTGTCGGTTGGCCACCAAAACTCAGAAACCGTAAGTCGTAGACACCTAGGATCTTCACCAATCATCATCAATTCATGTATCTTTGAAAAATACCTCAAGGTCAAATTTGTATGTTGACCTTGACCTTTGACCTAACACCTTGTTATGGGATAATCTCAGGAACCATTATACTTACAGAAGTTTTGAATAGTGGAAAATGTTTGGGTCATTAATGCGCAACTTTGTTACATTTTGACCAAAGAGATTTGACCTTTCTGTAAGGGGCATAACCCCTGATTTAGGTTTCTGAAAAGACAAAATCAGCTTTTACTACATAACCAAAGGTCCTAGACCCATGGGGTCTTCAGCAATGACATTGGGGACTAATGACCTTGACAAAGGTCACAAGGTCAAAGGTCAAAGTCATGTCCCAGATAGCGAATTATGTGTTTTTGACCTTATTTTGATGATTTTTAGTGTGTTTTAAATGTTTTTAAGGTTGACCTTGACCTTTGACCTTTCAACTTGTTAGTCGATATCTCAAAAACGGTTAATCTTACAGAAATAGTAAACAGTGAAAAATGTTTAGGTGACTGAGGCACAACTTTTTTACATTTTGACCGAAAGGATTTGACATATTCTTAAGGGGCATAACCCCCGTTAACGGTTTCTGAAAAGGTATAATTAGCTTTAACCCTTGAACGAAAAGTCCTAGACCCATGGGGTCTTTTACAATGACATTGTGGACCAATGACCTTCACAAAGGTTACGAAGTCAAAAGTCAAGGTCATGTCCAAATTATCGAATTTGTTGTTTTTGTCATTTTTTAACGGTTTTGTGTGTGTTTGAGAGCTTTTCAATGCATTCTACGCTTATTGGAACATGTACTTTACATTTCGAAAAGGAAAGACCTCTCAATTGTTCAAGAACAATTGACATTTTAATTAAGGTCTTTCCTTTTACTAAAGGGAAAGACCTTACTGTATTTCTTCTGTTTATTATTATTATTCTTCCGTTAAACTTTGACAAATTTAGCCGCGTTAACCGTAAGACGTGTCGCTTTCATATTCACAATTTGTATCGGTGTCATGAATACCTATCCAGAACTCACCCTGTGAGTCGAAATATTTTGTCGGTTCGGAGTTATCCCTCCGAAACCAAAAAACCTTGTTATCGTTCCAACACCGTAACCATAATAGGTAGAAAAAAAACAAAGGGTGAAATTTGTTCAGGACCAGACACCGGTTCTTCGTTACATTTGGATCGAAAAGATTCAACGACTCATTGGTAGGGTTATGCCCCTTTGAAAATTAACGGTGTCGGTTGGCCACCAAAACTCAGAAACCGTTAGTCGTAGACACCTAGGATCTTCACCAATCATCATCAATTCATGTATCTTTGAAAAATACCTCAAGGTCAAATTTGTATGTTGACCTTGACCTTTGACCTAACATCTTGTTATGGGATAATCTCAGAAACCATAAAACTTACAGAAGTTTTAAATAGTGGAAATGTTTGGGTCATTATGGCGCAACTTTGTTACATTTTGACCAAAAAGATTTGACCTTTTTTTAAGGGGCATAACCCCTGTTTTAGGTTTCTGGAAAGACAAAATCAGCTTTTACTATATAACCAAAGGTCCTAGACCCATGGGGTCTTCAGCAATGACATTGGGACTAATGACCTTGACAAAGGTCAAAAGGTCAAAGGTCAAGGTCATGTCTCAGATAGCGAATTTAGTGTTTTTAACCTTATATAAAGGATTTCTAGTGTGTTTTCGAGCTTATTAAGGTTGACCTTGACCTTTTCAATACATTCTACGTCTGTTGACACATGTATTTTACATTACAAAAGGAAAGACCTCTCAATTGTTCAAGAACAATTGACAGTTTAATTATTATTATTATTCTTCCGCCAAACTTTGACAAATTTATCCGCGTTAACCGTAAGACGTGTCGCTTTCATATTCATACCTTGTATCGGTGTCATGAATACCTATCCTGAACTCACCCTGTGAGTCGAAATATTTTGTCGGTTCGGAGTTATCCCTCCGAAACCCAAAAACCTTGTTATCGTTCCAACACCGTAACCGTAATAGGTAGAAAAAAAACGAAGGGTGAAATTTGTTCAGGACCTGACCCCGGTTCTTCGTTACATTTGGATCGAAAAGATTCAACGACTCATTGGTAGGGTTATGCCCCTATGGAAATTAACCGGTGTCGGTTGGACACCAAAACTCAGAAACCATAAGTCGTAGACACCTGGGATCTTCACCAATCATCATCAATTTATGTATTTTCGAAAAATACCTCAAGGTCAAATTTGTATGTTGACCTTGACCTTTGACCTAACACCTTGTTATGGGATAATCTCAGGAACCATTATACTTACAGAAGTTTTAAATAGTGGAAAATGTTTGGATCATTATGGCGCAACTTTGTTATATTTTGACCAAAGAGATTTGACCTTTCTATAAGGGGCATAACCCTTGTTTTAGGTTTCTGAAAACACAAAATCAGCTTTTACTTTATAACCAAAGGTCCTAGACGCATGGGGTCTTCAGCAATGACATTGGGGACTAATGACCTTGACAAAGGTCAAAAGGTCAAAGGTCAAGGTCATATCCCATATAGCGAATTTAGTGTGTTTAACCTTATTTAAAGGATTTTCAGTGTGTTTTAAAGCTTTTCAATACATTCTACGTCTATTTGAACATGTATTTTACATTAAAAAAGGAAAGACCTCTCAATTGTTCAAGAACAATTGACAGTTTAATTAAGGTCTTTCCTTTTACTAAAGGGAAAGACCTTACTGTATTTCTTCTGTTTATTATTAGGTCTTTCCACTTTTCCGTGGAAAGACCTATTGGTTTTCTTCTGATTATTATTATTTTTTTTCTTCCGCCTAATTTTCTTTCCTTCACAGTTTTTTTGTTTCGCAAGATGTCGCTTAGATATATGGTATATGATATCGAACAATTAATACGCTTTTGAAACTGACAGCTCGTAACCAAAATCTTATCCATGTAAGAGTTATCTCCCCGAACACTGTTTTTCTTGTTATCGCGTAATCTTCACAACCGTATAAGAAACCGACAAATTTATTTTTGCAAATTGCTCATTACATCTTCAGGATGTGCTGTTTTATTTTGACCGAAGCCGTATAGAGATTCCATATGAGAGTTATTTCCCCTTTTGTATTTGAAATTTTGAAATGTATTTTAAACTGGAAAACCATAAGTGATAGAGACCTAGGGTCTTTTGATTTGAGATCCTTGCTCCAAAAAAATGAAAATTAGGTCAAGGTCAAAGGTCAAGGTCATATTTTAAATTTTGATTTTGGCATATTTTCACTCATTTTCATTAACCTTATCAGATATCAACAAATTATTTTTACTAAATTGTTAGTTGCGACATGTCGTAACATAATAATTTTGGTTGAAAGGGTGCGTAGACAATAAATGGGAGTTTTAGCCCCTACCACATCTAAAACTATGCGTAAAGTGATATTACTTATTAACTATACATATTAGAGACCTAGGGTCTTTTGATTTGAGATCCTCAGTTTGTGACCTTGAAATTGAGGTCAAGGTCATAGGTAAATTTGGCGTTTTAGATTATGACCTTTGGTTAAAATTCATATCTATACATCATAAAGCCATAGGAACTGACATTTTAGACTGATTTTTAATATTTTAATATCAAAATAGATATTTACTGGTGGAAAGACCTTCAATTGTTCTCTGAACAATTGGTTTTTAATTAAGGTCTTTCCTTTTACTAAAGGGAAAGACCTTACTGTATTTCTTCTGATTATTATTCTTTTTGTTCCGCCAAACTTTGACGAAGTTAGCAGCCTTAACCGTAAGACGTGTCGCTTTCATGTTCACACTTTGTATTGGTGTCATGAATATCTATCTGGAACTCACCCTGTTAGTCGAAATATTTTGTCGGTTCGGAGTAATCCCTCCGAAACCAAAAAACCTTGTTATCGTTCCAACACCGTAACCGTAATAGGTAGAAAAAAATCGAAGGGTGAAATTTGTTCAAGACCTGACCCCGGTTCTTCGTTACATTTGGATCGAAAAGATTCAACGACTCAGTTGTAGGGTTATGCCCCTATGAAAATTAACCGGTGTCGGTGGACCACCAAAACTCAGAAACCGTAAGTCGTAGACACCTAGGATCTTCACCATTCATCATCAATTCATGTATCTTTGTAAAATACCTCAAGGTCAAATTTGTATGTTGACCTTGACCTTTGACCTGACACCTTGTTATGGGATAATCTCTGAAACCATTATACTTACAGAAGTTTTAAATAGTGGAAAATGTTTGGGTCATTACGGCGCAACTTTGTTACATTTTGACCGAAGAGATTTGACCTTTTTTTAAGGGCATAAAGCCTGTTTTAGGTTTCTAAAAAGACAAAATCAGCTTTTACTATATAACCAAAGGTCCTAGACCTATGGGGTCTTCAGCAATATCATTGGGGACTAATGACCTTGACAAAGGTCAAAAGGTCAAAGGTCAAGGTCATGTCCCATATAGCGAATTTAGTGTTTTTTACCTTATTTAAAGGATTTTCAGTGTGTTTTAAAGCTTTTCAATACATTCTACGTCTATTGGAACATGTAGTTTACCTTACAAAAGGAAAGACCTCTCAATTGTTCAAGAACAATTGACAGTTTAATTATTATTATTCTTCCGCCAAACTTTGACGAAGTTAGCAGCCTAAACCGTAAGACGTGTCGCTTTCATGTTCACACTTTGTATCGGTGTCATGAATACCTATCTGGAACTCACCCTGTTAGTCGAAATATTTTGTCGGTTCGGAGTAATCCCTCCGAAACCAAAAAACCTTGTTATCGTTCCAACACCGTAACCATAATAGGTAGAAAAAAAACAAAGGGTGAAATTTGTTCAGGACCAGACCCCAGTTCTTCGTTACATTTGGATCGAAAAGATTCAACGACTCATTGGTAGGGTTATGCCCCTATGAAAATTAACCGGTGTCGGTGGACCACCAAAACTCAGAAACCGTAAGTCATAGAGACCTAGGATCTTCACCATTCATCATCAATTCATGTGACTTTGAAAAATACCTCAAGGTCAAATTTGTATGTTGACCTTGACCTTTGACCTAACACCTTGTTATGGGATAATCTCAGCAACCATTATACTTACAGAAGTTTTAAATAGTGGAAAATGTTTGGGTTATTACGGCGCAACTTTGTTACATTTTGACCGGAGAGATTTGACCTTTTTTTAAGGGGCATAAAGCCTGTTTTAGGTTTCTGAAAAGACTAAATCAGCTTTTTCTATATAACCAAAGGTCCTAGACCCATGGGGTCTTCAGCAATGACATTGGGGACTAATGACCTTGACAAAGGTCAAAAGGTCAAAGGTCAAGGTCATGTCCCATATAGCGAATTTAGTGTTTTTAACCTTATTTAAAGGATTTTCAGTGTGTTTTAAAAGCTTTTCAATACATTCTACGTCTTTTTGAACATTTATTTTACATTACAAAAGGAAAGACCTCTCAATTGTTCAAGAACAATTGACAGTTTAATTATTATTATTATTCTTCCGCCAAACTTTGACAAATTTATCCGCGTTAACCGTAAGACGTGTCGCTTTCATATTCACACCTTGTATCGGTGTCATGAATACCTATCCTGAACTCACCCTGTGAGTCGAAATATTTTGTCGGTTCGGAGTAATCCCTCTGAAACCCAAAAACCTTGTTATCGTTCCAACACCGTAACCATAATAGGTAGAAAAAAAAGGAAGGGTGAAATTTGTTCAGGACCTGACCCCGGTTCTTCGTTACATTTGGATCGAAAAGATTCAACGACTCATTGGTAGGGTTATGCCCCTATGGAAATTAACCGGTGTCGGTTGGACACCAAAACTCAGAAACCGTAAGTCGTAGACACCTAGGACCTTCACCAATCATCATCAATTTATGTATTTTTGAAAAATACCTCAAGGTCAAATTTGTATGTTGACCTTGACCTTTGACCTAACACCTTGTTATGGGATAATCTCAGGAACCATTATACTTACAGAAGTTTTAAATAGTGGAAAATGTTTGGATCATTATGGCGCAACTTTGTTACATTTTGACCAAAGAGATTTGACCTTTCTATAAGGGGCATAACCCCTGTTTTAGGTTTCTGAAAACACAAAATCAGCTTTTACTATATAACCAAAGGTCCTAGAACCTTGGGGTCTTCAGTAATGGCATTGGGGAGTAATGACCTTGACAAAGGTCAAAAGGTCAAAGGTCAAGGTCATATCCCAGATAGCGAATTTAGTGTTTTTAACCTAATATAAAGGATTTTAGTGTGTTTTCGAGCTTTTTAAGGTTGACCTTGACCTTTTCAATACATTCTACGTCTGTTGGAACATGTATTTTACATTCCAAAAAGGAAAGACCTCTCAATTGTTCAAGAACAATTGACAGTTTAATTATTATTCTTCTTGTTCCGCCAAACTTTGACAAAATTTCCCTCCGTAACCGTACACCATGTCGCTTTCATGTTCACACTTTGTATCGGTGTCATGAATACCTATCCGGAACTCACCCTGTGAGTCGAAATATTTTGTCGGTTTGGAGTAATCCCTCCGAAACCCAAAAACCTTGTTATCGTTCCAACACCGTAACCGTAATAAGTAGAAAAAAAACGAAGGGTGAAATTTGTTCAGGACCAGACCCCGGTTCTTCGTTACATTTGGATCGAAAAGATTCAACGACTCATTGGTAGGGTTATGCCCCTATGAAAATTAACCGGTGTCGGTTGGCCACCAAAACTCAGAAACCGTAAGTCGTAGACACCTAGGATCTTCACCAATCATCATCAATTCATGTATCTTTATAAAATACCTCAAGGTCAAATTTGTATGTTGACCTTGACCTTTGACCTAACACCTTGTTATGGGATAATCTCAGAAACCATTATAGTTACAGAAGTTTTGAATAGTGGAAAATGTTTGGGTCATTACGGCGAAACTTTGTTACATTTTGACCAAAGAGATTTGACCTTTCTGTAAGGGGCATAACCCCTGATTTAGGTTTCTGAAAAGACAAAATCAGCTTTTACTGCATAACCAAAGGTCCTAGACCCATGGGGTCTTCAGCAATGACATTGGGGACTAATGACCTTGACAAAGGTCACAAGGTCAAAGGTCAAGGTCATGTCCCAGATAGCGAATTATGTGTTTTTGACCTTATTTTGATGATTTTTAGTGTGTTTTTAAATGTTTTTAAGGTTGACCTTGACCTTTGAACTATCAACTTGTTAGTCGATATCTCAAAAACGGTTAATCTTACAAAAATAGTAAACAGTGAAAAATGTTTAGGTGACTGAGGCACAACTTTTTTACATTTTGACCAAATGAATTTGACATATTCTTAAGGGGCATAACCCCCGTTAACCGTTTCTGAAAAGGTAAAATTAGCTTTAACCCTTGAACGAAAAGTCCTAGACCCATGGGGTCTTTTACAATGACATTGTTGACCAATGACCTTCACAAAGGTTACAAGGTCAAAAGCCAAGGTCATGTCCAAATTATCGAATTTGTTGTTTTTGTCATTTTTTAACGGTTTTGTGTGTGTTTGAGAGCTTTTCAATGCATTCTACACCTATTGGAACATGTACTTTTACATTTCGAAAAGGAAAGACCTCTCAATTGTTCAAGAACAATTGACATTTTAATTATTATTCTTCTTGTTCCGCCAAACTTTGACAAAATTTCCCTCCGTAACCGTAAACCATGTCGCTTTCATGTTCACACTTTGTATCGGTGTCATGAATACCTATCCGAAACTCACCCTGTGAGTCGAAATATTTTGTCGGTTCGGAGTAATCCCTCCGAAACCCCAAAACCTTGTTATCGCTCCAACACCGTAACCGTAATAGGTAGAAAAAAAACAAAGGGTGAAATTTGTTCAGGACCAGACCCCGGTTCTTCGTTACATTTGGATCGAAAAGATTCAACGACTCATTGGTAGGGTTATGCCCCTATGAAAATTAACCGGTGTCAGTTGGCCACCAAAACTCAGAAACCGTAAGTCGTAGACACCTAGGATTTTCACCAATCATCATCAATTCATGTATCTTTGAAAATACCTCAAGGTCAAATTTGTATGTTGACCTTGACCTTTGACCTAACACCTTGTTATGGGATAATCTCAGAAACCATTATACTTACAGAAATTTTAAATAGTGGAAAATGTTTGGGTCATTATGGCGCAACTTTGTTACATTTTGACCAAAGAGATTTGACCTTTCTATAAGGGCATAACCCCTGTTTTAGGTTTCTGAAAAGACAAAATTAGCTTTAACTATATGACCAAAGGTCCTAGACCCTTGGGGTCTTCAGTAATGGCATTGGAGACTAATGACCTTGACAAAGGTCAAAAGGTCAAAGGTCAAGGTCATGTCCCAGATAGCGAATTCAGTGTTTTTAACCTTATATAAAGGATTTTTAGTGTGTTTTCGAGCTTTTTAAGGTTGACCTTGACCTTTTCAATACATTCTACGTCTGTTCGAACATGTATTTTACATTACAAAAGGAAAGACCTCTCAATTGTTCAAGAACAATTGACAGTTTAATTATTATTTATTTTTTTGTATTATAATATATCCATAAAACGGAAAGTAAAATAAATTTATTAAATATTTAAATTTTAAACGGTCGTGAACAAAAATACTTGTGTGTTTTCAATTCATAAAGCATGATTTTAAATCCTTGCAGCTCACAACAACCGCAAAAATAATTAAACTGTCAATTGTTCTTGAACAATTGAGAGGTCTTTCCTTTTTCAATGTAAAATACATGTTCCAACAGACGTAGAATGTATTGAAAAGGTCGAGGTCAACCTTAAAAAGCTCGAAAACACACTAAAAATCCTTTAAATAAGGTTAAAAACACTAAATTCGCTATCTGGGACATGACCTTGACCTTTGACCTTTTGACCTTTGTCAAGGTCATTGGTCCCCAATGCCATTACTGAAGACCCCAAGGGTCTAGGACCTTTGGTTATATAGTAAAAGCTGATTTTGTCTTTTCAAAAACCTAAAACAGGGGTTATGCCCCTTATAGAAAGGTCAAATCTCTTTGATCAAAATGTAACAAAGTTGCGCCATAATGACCCAAACATTTTCCACCATTTAAAACTTCTGTAAGTATAATGGTTTCTGAGATTATCCCATAACAAGCTGTTAGGTCAGAGGTCAAGGTCAACATACAAATTTGACCTTGAGATATTTTTTAAAGATACATGAAATGATGATGATTGGTGAAGATCCTATGTGTCTACGACTTACGGTTTCTGAGTTTTGGTGGCCAACCGACACCGGTTAATTTTCATAGGGGCATAACCCTACCAATGAGTCGTTGAATCTTTTCGATCCAAATGTAACGAAGAACCCGGGTCTGGTCCTGAACAAATTTCACCCTTCATTTTTTTTCTACCTATTACGGTTACGGTGTTGGAACGATAACAAGGTTTTTGGGTTTCGGAGGGATTACTCCGAACCGACAAAATATTTCGACTCACAGGGTGAGTTCCGGATAGGTATTCATGACACCAATACAAAGTGTGAACATGAAAGCGACATGGTTTACGGTTACGGAGGGAAATTTTGTCAAAGTTTGGCGGAACAAGAAGAATAATAATAATAATTAAAATGTCAATTGTTCTTGAACAATTGAGAGGTCTTTCCTTTTGTAATGTAAAATACATGTTCCAATAGACGTAGAATGTACTGAAAAGCTTTAAAACACACTGAAAATCCTTTAAATTAGGTCAAAAACACATAATTCGCTATATAGGACATGACCTTGACCTTTGACCTTTTGACCTTTGTCAAGGTCATTAGTCCCCAATGTCATTGCTGAAGACCCCATGGGTCTAGGACCTTTGGTTATATAGTAAAAGCTGATTTTGCCTTTTCAAAAACCTAAAACAGGGGTTATGCCCCTTATAGAAAGGTCAAATCTCTTTGGTCAAAATGTAACAAAGTTGCGCCATAATGACCCAAACATTTTCCACCATTTAAAACTTCTGTAAGTATAATGGTTTCTGAGATTATCCCATAACAAGGTGTTAGGTCAAAGGTCAAGGTCAACATACAAATTTGACCTTGAAGTATTTTTTAAAGATACATGAAATGATGATGATTGGTGAAGATCCTATGTGTCTACGACTTACGGTTGCTGAGTTTTGGTGGCCAACCGACACCGGTTAATTTTCATAGGGGCATAACCCTACCAATGAGTCGTTGAATCTTTTCGATCCAAATGTAACGAAGAACCGGGGTCTGGTCCTGAACAAATTTCACCCTTCATTTTTTTTCTACTTATTACGGTTACGGTGTTGGAACGATAACAAGGTTTTTGGGTTTCGGAGGGATTACTCCGAACCGACAAAATATTTCGACTCACAGGGTGAGTTCCGGATAGGTATTCATGACACCGATACAAAGTGTGAACATGAAAGCGACACGTCTTACGGTTACGGAGGGAAATTTTGTCAAAGTTTGGCGGAACAAGAAGAATAATAATAATAATCAGAAGAAATACAGTAAGGTCTTTCCCTTTAGTAAAAGGAAAGACCTTAATCAGAAGAAATACAGTAAGGTCTTTCCCTTTAGTAAAAGGAAAGACCTTAATTTACAATAATCACAATAAAATTTAATTACAACCATAATGTTGATTATTTTATACTGTTTTAGTATGGATTTAGAAGTCTTTGCTTATATTTTGTATAGTAATATATTCACATAGTGGAATGTTAGAATTTAAAAGTAGATTCATTCGATAAATAAAATATCCATCCGTAAATACTTGACGTTCGTGTTTATTGATATTATATATATTCAAAAGAATTTGAAAAAAAATTACTGACCGGAACGTTAGTTTATTATAAAATTTTAATTCAATTTTTGTTTGTTTGTTTTAATAGTTTAACCTTATAGCATCTACATATTTGTACTACTAGAACACACTCGTGATATCGCGGGTCCGTGACTGAATTAAAGTATATAACTATGCGCAAGCCTTATTTTAGTATTAGTACTGTCATATGATAATGTCATGCCGATTATAAGATACACAATTTTCTCTGCTTTCAAATCTTTCTGTTTGAACCCGTCGAACTGGAACTTATCAATTATTGGTAATATTAATTATTTGGAAAACAAAAGGTCCTGGAATGGAGTATTTTTTAATCAACAGCATTGTCCTATATTAGTTATAAATAAAGTTGAATTCTTTGATTCGCTGTTTTACGTCATGCTCCGCTAACAAATGAAACTTATTTTTAGTCCAGATTTTTCGTATTCGTATTGTTATCTTAGAAAGTCTTACGGATTAAAATACTACAATAGGTAACAATTTGACAATTTAGTAGTGTCAACCCTGTGATTATGACCCGTGTACATAGCATATTAATCCTGAATACACCGTTTTGGTGGTGCGCCTGTCAGATGCGGAACGTACAGATAAGGTAATAGGTAACAGGTGATATACTATTGGTATCGGTATCGGACTCGACCCGGAACTTCCTTATTATTAGCAATATTAATTACGTGGAAAACAAAAGGGCCTGGAGTGGTGTAATTTTTAATCTACACCTTTGTACTATATTAGTTGTATATAAAGTTGAATTCTTTGATTCGTCGTTTTTACGTGATGACGGCTGACAAATTGGACCTCGTAATTTTAGTATTATAGATGGTACGGTTTTGAAAATTGTATTCATTGTGTTGACCAACTATCCTACACGTCTTCATTCATTCACATTATAGATCACATTTCAAAAGCACACTATCGGTTTGCGTTCTCACAAATTCCGGATAAAATGTCAATGAATCCTGAGTCAAAACATTTAGTGTAGGCCGTTTGACATTCGAATTCAACTATTAGATTAAGATATGTGATGACGCAAATGTGTATTCTTTTCCTGAGCTTTCTATTTACTATTTCGTGCGCTAAAATACTACTTGCATGCAATACTATTAAATTCACTCGTGAAAGCTTATTTTCGTTTTTGTTATCTAAATTCAGGACACGGCAAAAAGAGCTTTACATATGACTTTCAAGTACGATCATTACTAACGGTATTCTAACCTCGAGTTGTTTCTCTTTTGATTCTCTTTTGAGTCACTGTCCTATTATAAACTTTGACCTTTTCGAAAAGCTAAGGATTGTCAACCCAAGGAATAGATTCCTTAACTTTGTAAACCAGGCAGAAGCTAGCGAACAATAGCTAGCGAACAATAAGCCAGCGAACAATAAGGCGATATATCGAGAAACCAAAAAAATGAATAAGACAGCAACGGCCGTTAAATCAAAAAATGTTTAAAAAGGCAGAAAATCAGTCCAAATATTGCAATTTAAACTCAAGCTTGAAATGGTTTTTATCCCATCCATTGATAAAACAAGTCACATCTCTTTTAAGGCTAATATTCAGTACCATAGTAAATCTGCATCTTTCAACGGATTATTTGTAGGTGTAGGGCCACCAATGTACCAAATCAATTTAGAACGTATGTTAAAGTAGTCCTACCCTGTAAATTATCGCACATGTGATGTCATTGTTTAATTAAACTAACATACACATTTGAAGAAATGGGGGTTGCCCTATTCCAGGGCTCCTAGAGAAAAATAATGAGGGGTGTCACGGGGTATGACTATATAGGTCTTGTAGAGGAGAAACAGGCGCTTCTTTTGCGCAAGGTATCGAAGGGCGCTATGTTCAAAAATCTGAAACTAGAGCCCAAAATTTGAAAAAAAATGGTCCAAAATAGGGGAGTCGACCTATTCCACGGCTCTTAGAGAAAAATAATGAGGGGTGTCACGGGGTATGACTATATAGGTCTTGTAGAGGAGAAACAGGCGCTTCTTTTGCGCAAGGTATCGAAGGGCGCTATGTTCAAAAATCTGAAACTAGAGCCCAAAATTTGAAAAAAAATGGTCCAAAATAGGGGGGTCGACCTATTCCACGGCTCTTAGAGAAAAATAATGAGGGGTTTCACGGGGTATGACTATATAGGTCTTGTAGAGGAGAAACAGGCGCTTCTTTTGCGCAAGGTATCGAAGGGCGCTATGTTCAAAAATCTGAAACTAGAGCCCAAAATTTGAAAAAAATGGTCCAAAAATAGGGGGGTCGACCTATTCCACGGCTCCTAGAGAAAAATAATGAGGGGTGTCATGGGGTATGACTATATAGGTCTTGTAGAGGAGAAACAGGCGCTTCTTTTGCGCAAGGTATCGAAGGGCGCTATGTTCAAAAATCTGAAACTAGAGCCCAAAATTTGAAAAAAAATGGTCCAAAATAGGGGGGTCGACCTATTCCACGGCTCTTAGAGAAAAATAATGAGGGGTGTCACGGGGTATGACTATATAGGTCTTGTAGAGGAGAAACAGGCGCTTCTTTTGCGCAAGGTATCGAAGGGCGCTATGTTCAAAAATCTGAAACTAGAGCCCAAAATTTGAAAAAAAATGGTCCAAAATAGGGGGGTCGACCTATTCCACGGCTCTTAGAGAAAAATAATGAGGGGTGTCACGGGGTATGACTATATAGGTCTTGTAGAGGAGAAACAGGCGTTCTTTTGCGCAAGGTATGAAGGGCGCTATGTTCAAAAATCTGAAACTAGAGCCCAAAATTTGAAAAAAAATGGTCCAAAATAGGGGGGTCGACCTATTCCACGGCTCTAGAGAAAATAATGAGGGGTTCACGGGTATGACTATATAGGTCTTGTAGAGGAGAAACAGGCGCTTCTTTTGCGCAAGGTATCGAAGGGCGCTATGTCAAAAATCTGAAACTAGAGCCCAAAATTTGAAAAAAATGGTCCAAAATAGGGGGGTCGACCTATTCCACGGCTCTAGAGAAAAATAATGGGTGTCACGGGTATGACTATATAGGTCTTGTAGAGAGAAACAGGCGCTTCTTTTGCGCAAGGTATCGAAGGCGCTATGTTCAAAAATCTGAAATAGAGCCCAAAATTTGAAAAAAAAATGGTCCAAAATAGGGGGTCGACCTATTCCACGGCTCTTAGAGAAAATAATGAGGGTTCACGGGTATGACTATATAGGTCTTGTAGAGGAGAAACAGGCGCTTCTTTTGCGCAAGGTATGAAGGGCGCTATGTTCAAAAATCTGAAACTAGAGCCCAAAATTTGAAAAAAATGGTCCAAAATAGGGGGTCGACCTATTCCACGGCTCTAGAGAAAAATAATGAGGGGTTCACGGGGTATGACTATATAGGTCTTGTAGAGGAGAAACAGGCGCTTCTTTTGCGCAAGGTATGAAGGGCGCTATGTTCAAAAACTGAAACTAGAGCCAAAATTTGAAAAAAATGGTCCAAAATAGGGGGGTCGACCTATTCCACGGCTCTAGAGAAAAATAATGAGGGTGTCAGGGGTATGACTATATAGGTCTTGTAGAGGAGAAACAGGCGCTTCTTTTGCGCAAGGTATCGAAGGGCGCTATGTTCAAAAATCTGAAACTAGAGCCCAAAATTTGAAAAAAATGGTCCAAAAATAGGGGGTCGACCTATTCCACGGCTCTTAGAGAAAAATAATGAGGGGTGTCACGGGTATGACTATATAGGTCTTGTAGAGGAGAAACAGGCGCTTCTTTTGCGCAAGGTATCGAAGGGCGCTATGTTCAAAAATCTGAAACTAGAGCCAAAATTTGAAAAAAATGGTCCAAAATAGGGGGTCGACCTATTCCACGGCTCTAGAGAAAAATAATGAGGGGTGTCACGGGGTATGACTATATAGGTCTTGTAGAGGAGAAACAGGCGCTTCTTTTGCGCAAGGTATCGAAGGCGCTATGTTCAAAAATCTGAAACTAGAGCCCAAAATTTGAAAAAAATGGTCCAAAATAGGGGGGTCGACCTATTCCACGGCTCTTAGAGAAAATAATGAGGGTGTCACGGGGTATGACTATATAGGTCTTGTAGAGGAGAAACAGGCGCTTCTTTGCGCAAGGTATCGAAGGCGCTATGTTCAAAAATCTGAACTAGAGCCCAAATTTGAAAAAAATGGTCCAAAATAGGGGGGTCGACCTATTCCACGGCTCTAGAGAAAATAATGAGGGTGTCACGGGGTATGACTATATAGGTCTTGTAGAGGAGAAACAGGCGCTTCTTTTGGCAAGGTATGAAGGGCGCTATGTTCAAAATCTGAAACTAGAGCCCAAATTTGAAAAAAATGGTCCAAAATAGGGGGGTCGACCTATTCCACGGCTCTAGAGAAAAATAATGAGGGTGTCACGGGGTATGACTATATAGGTCTTGTAGAGGAGAAACAGGCGCTTCTTTTGCGAAGGTATCGAGGGCGCTATGTTCAAAAATCTGAAACTAGAGCCCAAAATTTGAAAAAAATGGTCCAAAATAGGGGGTCGACCTATTCCACGGCTCTAGAGAAAAATATGAGGGGGTGTCACGGGTATGACTATATAGGTCTTGTAGAGGAGAAACAGGCGCTTCTTTTGCGCAAGGTATCGAAGGGCGCTGTTCAAAAATCTGAAACTAGAGCCCAAAATTTGAAAAAAATGGTCCAAAATAGGGGGGTCGACCTATTCCACGGCTCTAGAGAAAAATAATGAGGGTGTCACGGGGTATGACTATATAGGTCTTGTAGAGGAGAAACAGGCGCTTCTTTTGCGCAAGTATCGAAGGGCGCTATGTTCAAAAATCTGAAACTAGACCCAAAATTGAAAAAAAATGGTCCAAAAATAGGGGGGTCGACCTATTCCACGGCTCTAGAGAAAAATAATGAGGGGTGTCACGGGGTATGACTATATAGGTCTTGTAGAGGAGAAACAGGCGCTTCTTTTGCGCAAGGTATCGAAGGGCGCTATGTTCAAAAATCTGAAAACTAGAGCCCAAAATTTGAAAAAAATGGTCCAAAATAGGGGGTCGACCTATTCCACGGCTCTTAGAGAAAATAATGAGGGGTGTCACGGGGTATGACTATATAGGTCTTGTAGAGGAGAAACAGGCGCTTCTTTTGCGCAAGGTATCGAAGGGCGCTATGTTCAAAAATCTGAAACTAGAGCCCAAAATTTGAAAAAAATGGTCCAAAATAGGGGGGTCGACCTATTCCACGGCTCTTAGAGAAAAAAATGAGGGGTGTCACGGGTATGACTATATAGGTCTTGTAGAGGAGAAACAGGCGCTTCTTTTGCGCAAGGTATCGAAGGGCGCTATGTTCAAAAATCTGAAACTAGAGCCCAAAATTTGAAAAAAATGGTCCAAAAATAGGGGGGTCGACCTATTCCACGGCTCCTAGAGAAAAATAATGAGGGGTGTCACGGGTATGACTATATAGGTCTTGTAGAGGAGAAACAGGCGCTTCTTTTGCGCAAGGTATCGAAGGGCGCTATGTTCAAAAATCTGAAACTAGAGCCCAAAATTTGAAAAAAATGGTCCAAAATAGGGGGTCGACCTATTCCACGGCTCTTAGAGAAAAATAATGAGGGGTGTCACGGGGTATGACTATATAGGTCTTGTAGAGGAGAAACAGGCGCTTCTTTTGCGCAAGGTATCGAAGGGCGCTATGTTCAAAAATCTGAAACTAGAGCCCAAAATTTGAAAAAAATGGTCCAAAATAGGGGGTCGACCTATTCCACGGCTCTAGAGAAAAATAATGAGGGGTGTCACGGGGTATGACTATATAGGTCTTGTAGAGGAGAAACAGGCGCTTCTTTTGCGCAAGGTATCGAAGGGCGCTATGTTCAAAAATCTGAAACTAGAGCCCAAAATTTGAAAAAAATGGTCCAAAATAGGGGGGTCGACCTATTCCACGGCTCCTAGAGAAAAATAATGAGGGTGTCACGGGGTATGACTATATAGGTCTTGTAGAGGAGAAACAGGCGCTTCTTTTGCGCAAGGTATCGAAGGGCGCTATGTTCAAAAATCTGAAACTAGAGCCCAAAATTTGAAAAAAAATGGTCCAAAATAGGGGGTCGACCTATTCCACGGCTCTTAGAGAAAAATAATGAGGGGTGTCACGGGGTATGACTATATAGGTCTTGTAGAGGAGAAACAGGCGCTTCTTTTGCGCAAGGTATCGAAGGCGCTATGTTCAAAAATCTGAAACTAGAGCCCAAAATTTGAAAAAAATGGTCCAAAAATAGGGGGGTCGACCTATTCCACGGCTCCTAGAGAAAAATAATGAGGGGTGTCACGGGGTATGACTATATAGGTCTTGTAGAGGAGAAACAGGCGCTTCTTTTGCGCAAGGTATCGAAGGGCCTATGTTCAAAAATCTGAAACTAGAGCCCAAAATTTGAAAAAAATGGTCCAAAATAGGGGGTCGACCTATTCCACGGCTCTTAGAGAAAAATAATGAGGGGTGTCACGGGGTATGACTATATAGGTCTTGTAGAGGAGAAACAGGCGCTTCTTTTGCGCAAGGTATCGAAGGGCGCTATGTTCAAAAATCTGAAACTAGAGCCCAAAATTTGAAAAAAATGGTCCAAAAATAGGGGGTCGACCTATTCCACGGCTCCTAGAGAAAAATAATGAGGGGTGTCACGGGGTATGACTATATAGGTCTTGTAGAGGAGAAACAGGCGCTTCTTTTGCGCAAGGTATCGAAGGGCGCTATGTTCAAAATCTGAAACTAGAGCCCAAAATTTGAAAAAAATGGTCCAAAATAGGGGGGTCGACCTATTCCACGGCTCTTAGAGAAAAATAATGAGGGGTGTCACGGGTATGACTATATAGGTCTTGTAGAGGAGAAACAGGCGCTTCTTTTGCGCAAGGTATCGAAGGGCGCTATGTTCAAAAATCTGAAACTAGAGCCCAAAATTTGAAAAAAAATGGTCCAAAAATAGGGGGGTCGACCTATTCCACGGCTCCTAGAGAAAAATAATGAGGGTGTCACGGGGTATGACTATATAGGTCTTGTAGAGGAGAAACAGGCGCTTCTTTTGCGCAAGGTATCGAAGGGCGCTATGTTCAAAAATCTGAAACTAGAGCCCAAAATTTTGAAAAAAATGGTCCAAAATAGGGGGTCGACCTATTCCACGGCTCTAGAGAAAAATAATGAGGGGTGTCACGGGGTATGACTATATAGGTCTTGTAGAGGAGAAACAGGCGCTTCTTTTGCGCAAGGTATCGAAGGGCGCTATGTTCAAAAATCTGAAACTAGAGCCCAAAATTTGAAAAAAATGGTCCAAAAATAGGGGGGTCGACCAATTCCACGGCCCCTAGAGAAAAATAATGAGGGTGTCACGGGGTATGACTATATAGGTCTTGTAAAGGAGAAACAGGCGCTTCTTTTGCGCAAGGTATCGAAGGGCGCTATGTTCAAAAATCTGAAACTAGAGCCCAAAATTTGAAAAAAATGGTCCAAAATAGGGGGGTCGACCTATTCCACGGCTCTTAGAGAAAAATAATGAGGGGTGTCACGGGGTATGACTATATAGGTCTTGTAGAGGAGAAACAGGCGCTTCTTTTGCGCAAGGTATCGAAGGGCGCTATGTTCAAAAATCTGAAACTAGAGCCCAAAATTTGAAAAAAAATGGTCCAAAAATAGGGGGGTCGACCTATTCCACGGCTCCTAGAGAAAAATAATGAGGGGTGTCACGGGGTATGACTATATAGGTCTTGTAGAGGAGAAACAGGCGCTTCTTTTGCGCAAGGTATCGAAGGGCGCTATGTTCAAAAATCTGAAACTAGAGCCCAAAATTTGAAAAAAAATGGTCCAAAATAGGGGGGTCGACCTATTCCACGGCTCTTAGAGAAAAATAATGAGGGGTGTCACGGGGTATGACTATATAGGTCTTGTAGAGGAGAAACAGGCGCTTCTTTTGCGCAAGGTATCGAAGGGCGCTATGTTCAAAAATCTGAAACTAGAGCCCAAAATTTGAAAAAAATGGTCCAAAAATAGGGGGGTCGACCTATTCCACGGCTCCTAGAGAAAAATAATGAGGGGTGTCACGGGGTATGACTATATAGGTCTTGTAGAGGAGAAACAGGCGCTTCTTTTGCGCAAGGTATCGAAGGGCGCTATGTTCAAAAATCTGAAACTAGAGCCCAAAATTTGAAAAAAATGGTCCAAAAATAGGGGGGTCGACCTATTCCACGGCTCTGAGAAAAATAATGAGGGGTGTCACGGGGTATGACTATATAGGTCTTGTAAGGAGAAACAGGCGCTTCTTTTGCGCAAGGTATCGAAGGGCGCTATGTTCAAAAATCTGAAACTAGAGCCCAAAATTTGAAAAAAAATGGTCCAAAATAGGGGGGTCGACCTATTCCACGGCTCTTAGAGAAAAATAATGAGGGGTGTCACGGGGTATGACTATATAGGTCTTGTAGAGGAGAAACAGGCGCTTCTTTTGCGCAAGGTATCGAAGGGCGCTATGTTCAAAAATCTGAAACTAGAGCCCAAAATTTGAAAAAAATGGTCCAAAAATAGGGGGGTCGACCTATTCCACGGCTCCTAGAGAAAAATAATGAGGGGTGTCACGGGGTATGACTATATAGGTCTTGTAGAGGAGAAACAGGCGCTTCTTTTGCGCAAGGTATCGAAGGGCGCTATGTTCAAAAATCTGAAACTAGAGCCCAAAATTTGAAAAAAATGGTCCAAAATAGGGGGTCGACCTATTCCACGGCTCTTAGAGAAAAATAATGAGGGGTGTCACGGGGTATGACTATATAGGTTTGTAGAGGAGAAACAGGCGCTTCTTTTGCGCAAGGTATCGAAGGGCGCTATGTTCAAAAATCTGAAACTAGAGCCCAAAATTTGAAAAAAATGGTCCAAAAATAGGGGGGTCGACCTATTCCACGGCTCCTGAGGGTGTCACGGGGTATGACTATATAGGTCTTGTAGAGGAGAAACAGGCGCTTCTTTTGGCAAGGTATCGAAGGGCGCTATGTTCAAAAATCTGAAACTAGAGCCCAAAATTTGAAAAAAATGGTCCAAAATAGGGGGGTCGACCTATTCCACGGCTCTAGAGAAAATAATGAGGGGTGTCACGGGGTATGCTATATAGGTCTTGTAAGGAGAAACAGCGCTTCTTTTGCGCAAGGTATCGAAGGCGCTATGTTCAAAAATCTGAAACTAGAGCCCAAAATTTGAAAAAATGGTCCAAAATAGGGGGTCGACCTATTCCACGGCTCTAGAGAAAAATAATGAGGGGTGTCACGGGGTATGACTATATAGGTCTTGTAGAGGAGAAACAGGCGCTTCTTTTGGCAAGGTATCGAAGGCGCTATGTTCAAAAATCTGAAACTAGAGCCCAAATTTGAAAAAAATGGTCCAAAAATAGGGGGGTCGACCAATTCCACGGCTCCTAGAGAAAAATAATGAGGGTGTCACGGGGTATGACTATATAGGTCTTGTAAGGAGAAACAGGCGCTTCTTTTGCGCAAGGTATCGAAGGGCGCTATGTTCAAAAATCTGAAACTAGAGCCCAAAATTTGAAAAAAAATGGTCCAAAATAGGGGGTCGACCTATTCCACGGCTCTTAGAGAAAATAATGAGGGTGTCACGGGGTATGACTATATAGGTCTTGTAGAGGAGAAACAGGCGCTTCTTTTGCGCAAGGTACCGAAGGGCGCTATGTTCAAAATCTGAAACTAGAGCCCAAAATTTGAAAAAAATGGTCCAAAAATAGGGGGGTCGACCTATTCCACGGCTCCTAGAGAAAATAATGAGGGGTGTCACGGGGTATGACTATATAGGTCTTGTAGAGGAGAAACAGGCCTTCTTTTGGCAAGGTATCGAAGGGCGCTATGTTCAAAAATCTGAAACTAGAGCCCAAAATTTAAAAAAATGGTCCAAAATAGGGGGGTCGACCATTCCACGGCTCTTAGAGAAAATAATGAGGGTGTCACGGGGTATGATATATAGGTCTTGTAAGGAGAAACAGGCGCTTCTTTTGCGCAAGGTATCGAAGGGCGCTATGTTAAAAATCTGAAACTAGAGCCAAAATTTGAAAAAAATGGTCCAAAATAGGGGGGTCGACTATTCCACGGCTCTAGAGAAAATAATGAGGGTGTCACGGGGTATGACTATATAGGTCTTGTAGAGGAGAAACAGGCGCTTCTTTGCGCAAGGTAGAAGGGCGCTATGTTCAAAATCTGAAACTAGAGCCCAAATTTGAAAAAATGGTCCAAAATAGGGGGTCGACCTATTCCACGGCTCTAGAGAAAAATAATGAGGGGTGTCACGGGGTATGACTATATAGGTCTTGTAGAGGAGAAACAGGCCTTCTTTTGCGCAAGGTATCGAGGGCGCTATGTTCAAAAATCTGAAACTAGAGCCAAAATTTAAAAAAATGGTCCAAAATAGGGGGTCGACCTATTCCACGGCTCTAGAGAAAAATAATGAGGGTGTCACGGGGTATGATTATAGGTCTTGTAGAGGAGAAACAGGCGCTTCTTTTGCGCAAGGTATCGAAGGGCGCTATGTTCAAAAATCTGAAACTAGAGCCCAAAATTTGAAAAAAAATGGTCCAAAATAGGGGGGTCGACCTATTCCACGGCTCCTAGAGAAAAATAATGAGGGGTGTCACGGGGTATGACTATATAGGTCTTGTAGAGGAGAAACAGGCGCTTCTTTTGCGCAAGGTATCGAAGGGCGCTATGTTCAAAATCTGAAACTAGAGCCCAAATTTGAAAAAAATGGTCCAAAATAGGGGGGTCGACCTATTCCACGGCTCTAGAGAAAAATAATGAGGGGTGTCACGGGGTATGACTATATAGGCTTGTAGAGGAGAAACAGGCGCTTCTTTTGCGCAAGGTATCGAAGGGCGCTATGTTCAAAAATCTGAAACTAGAGCCCAAAATTTGAAAAAAAATGGTCCAAAAATAGGGGTTCGACCTATTCCACGGCTCCTAGAGAAAAATAATGAGGGGTGTCACGGGTATGACTATATAGGTCTTGTAGAGGAGAAACAGGCGCTTCTTTTGCGCAAGGTATCGAAGGGTGCTATGTTCAAAAATCTGAAACTAGAGCCCAAATTTGAAAAAATGGTCCAAAATAGGGGGTCGACCTATTCCACGGCTCCTAGAGAAAATAATGAGGGGTGTCACGGGGTATGACTATATAGGTCTTGTAGAGGAGAAACAGGCGCTTCTTTTGCGCAAGGTATCGAAGGGGCTATGTTCAAAAATCTGAAACTAGAGCCCAAAATTTGAAAAAAATGGTCCAAAAATAGGGGGGTCGACCTATTCCACGGCTCCTAGAGAAAAATAATGAGGGGTGTCACGGGGTATGACTATATAGGTCTTGTAGAGGAGAAACAGGCGCTTCTTTTGCGCAAGGTATCGAAGGGCGCTATGTTCAAAAATCTGAAACTAGAGCCCAAATTTTGAAAAAAATGGTCCAAAATAGGGGGGGTCGACCTATTCCACGGCTCGTAGAGAAAAATAATGAGGGGTGTCACGGGGTATGACTATATAGGTCTTGTAGAGGAGAAACAGGCGCTTCTTTTGCGCAAGGTATCGAGGGGCGCTATGTTCAAAAATCTGAAACTAGAGCCCAAAATTTGAAAAAAATGGTCCAAAAATAGGGGGTCGACCTATTCCACGGCTCCTAGAGAAAAATAATGAGGGGTGTCACGGGGTATGACTATATAGGTCTTGTAGAGGAGAAACAGGCGCTTCTTTTGCGCAAGGTATCGAAGGGCGCTATGTTCAAAAATCTGAAACTAGAGCCCAAAATTTGAAAAAAAATGGTCCAAAATAGGGGGGTCGACCTATTCCACGGCTCTTAGAGAAAAATAATGAGGGGTGTCACGGGGTATGACTATATAGGTCTTGTAGAGGAGAAACAGGCGCTTCTTTTGCGCAAGGTATCGAAGGGCGCTATGTTCAAAAATCTGAAACTAGAGCCCAAAATTTGAAAAAAATGGTCCAAAAATAGGGGGGTCGACCTATTCCACGGCTCCTAGAGAAAAATAATGAGGGGTGTCACGGGGTATGACTATATAAGGTCTTGTAGAGGAGAAACAGGCGCTTCTTTTGCGCAAGGTATCGAAGGGCGCTATGTTCAAAAATCTGAAACTAGAGCCCAAAATTTGAAAAAAAATGGTCCAAAAATAGGGGGGTCGACCTATTCCACGGCTCCTAGAGAAAAATAATGAGGGGTGTCACGGGGTATGACTATATAGGTCTTGTAGAGGAGAAACAGGCGCTTCTTTTGCGCAAGGTATCGAAGGGTGCTATGTTCAAAAATCTGAAACTAGAGCCCAAAATTTGAAAAAAATGGTCCAAAAATAGGGGGGTCGACCTATTCCACGGCTCCTATAGAAAAATAATGAGGGGTGTCACGGAGTATGACTATATAGGTCTTGTAGAGGAGAAACAGACGCTTCTTTTGCGCAAGGTATCGAAGGGCGCTATGTTCAAAAATCTGAAACTAGAGCCCAAAATTTGAAAAAAATGGTCCAAAATAGGGGGGTCGACCTATTCCACGGCTCCTAAAGAAAAATAATGAGGGGTGTCACGGGGTATGACTATAAAGGTCTTGTAGAGGAGAAACAGGCACTTCTTTTGCACAAGGTATTGAAGGGCGCTATGTTCAAAAATCTGAAACTAGAGCCCAAAATTTGAAAAAAATGGTCCAAAAATAGGGGGGTCGACCTATTCCAGGGCTCCTAGAGAAAAATAATGAGGGGTGTCACGGGGTATGACTATATAGGTCTTGTAGAGGAGAAACATGTGCTTATTTTGCGCAAGGTATCGAAGGGCACTATGTTCCAAAATTTGAAACTAGAGTCCAAAATTTGAAAAAAAATGGTCCAAAAATAGGGGGGTCGACCTATTCCAGGGCTCCGAGAGAAAAAAAATGAGGAGTGTCACGGGGTATGACTATATAGGTCTTGTAGAGGAGAAACAGGCGCTTCTTTTGCGCAAGGTGTCGAAGGGCGCTTTGTTCAAAAATCTGAAACTAGAGCCCAAAATTTGAAAAAAATGGTCCAAAAATAGGGGGTCGACCTATTCCAGGGCTCCTAGAGAAAAATAATGAGGGGTGTCACGGGGTATGACTATATAGGTCTTGTAGAGGAGATACAGATGCATATGTTGCGCAAGGTTTTGAGTGGCGCTATAATTTAAACTCACATTTTGAAATTTTTACATGATTTCCATTATCAGTACAGTAAAATGATATGAAAAATAAGCAATAGAAACCAAGAAATTAACAATGTTGTTATAGGTAAAATAGCGATAAACAGATTATAATAGATTCATTTCAAAGTCTGGTTGGTAGTGTTTTTGTTGGCCAACGTGATAACCCAAAGGACCAATCATGCTTTGTGTACTACTTCGAATTCTCCTTCATGATGTGGTTATGACGGTCGGCTACACTCGACTTTCCTAGCCACATTGGGATAGGTAGAATGGACAACAACGTCGTTTTTGTTTTAATATCACCTTGACCTCTTTGTTGTGTATTTTAACCGTCCATAGTTTTGTGGGAATGCGTGACTTAAATAACGTTTAAAAAGCATCCTTGATCGTCACACCTGTCTTATTCTTTTCCAAACTCATAAATCGAAAATAAACTGACAATGCCATGGCTGAAAATGAAAGGACTAACAGACAAACAATAGTACACATGACATATCAAAGAAAACTAAAGAATAAGCAACACGAACCCCACCAAAAACTAGGGGTGATCGCAGGTGCTCCGGAAGGGTAAGCAGATCCTGTTCCACATGTGGCACCCGTCGTGTTGCTCATCTTATAACACATCCGGAAAAATAGTCTAATTCGGAAGGTTACATTCATAAAAGGGAAGGGGATTGTAGTTACGATGTAAGGAACATATCCGATATTATCTGTGAAACGCTTATTCCATAACGTTCAACCAACTCGTGATGGGGTGCGAAAACTTACGAAGGGATGAGTGTCCCCCATCACTGATCATTCTCATTGATGTATTTTCCCAACAATAGCAGTATGGCAGCGTCGAGGCTTTCGTCTACGAACACTATTAGGAGAATGTTATATGCTAGACCCTCAATGGGCATTCACATCCACTGTAAAATCTATGATGACTTGGTGATGAGAAGACAGATTCAGTGCAAAGACTGTTACGTCCGAGTTGGATGTAACAACGCTGAATGATTCTGTCTCTGTCAATTCTACCCCACACTCTCGCGCAAGTCGATCCAACTTTGATTGTCAATTTAGCTTTTAGGAAGACAACACGAATATCCAACACATTCACGGTGATCATTGTTCGGACATAGCCTTCAAAGAGTTCAAAACCTCATGTAACAGCTGTTAGTGTTAGCCTTACGTATTGTTACCTTCAATTTATTAGAACCAAGGATATTTGGATATACAGAGAGCTAAAAAATAGAACCAGATGTTATCTTTTATAAAGAAAGTATCTATACAAATACTTCTTCGTTGAAAACCAGTGATGGTCGAACCATAGGTGGTCCTCCAAATGTATGTTCGTATGCGAGTTCGATCCCTTCATGGGGTTGTCCCAGGTTTTAAATTTGTAGTATATACTACAATGCTGGAAAGATCACACGGGTAGTCTTAAATAACCAAATTAAGTATAAAGTTGAAAAGCATTGGAAACTCGAAATTCATAAAGGTTTTACCAAAAATAGATAGGGTAATTCATTCCTTAAGCCTTGGTCACACCTAAACGGGTAGGTCGAACGGATGCCTAACGGATAACTTTTTTTCAATCCGTTCATGTCCGTTAGACGTCCGTTCTTATCCGTTAGACGTCCGTTCATATCCGTTGCATGTCCGTTAAGCGTACGTTTTATCCGTCGACGTTCGTTCTGTCCGGTGTTCAAAACTTTGAACGGACGTCCAACGGATAAAATGTTCGTTGAACGTCCGTTAGGCTTCCGTTTTGTACGGTACTCGTCCGTTTCGTTTCCGTTTTGTATCCGTTACGTGTCCGTTATACATCCGTTGAAGGTCTGGAGGATAACTAAAGCAATTGTCACACCTTACCGGATAGCACTAACGGACGCCTAACGGATGAAAATAAAGGTTGTCCGTTGACAAAATTGTTATCCGTTGGGAGTCCGTTGATGTACTGACCGAATAAAACGGACGTGTAACGGATGCCTAACGGTCACACATCGGATATGCAACGTACGAGAAACGGAAACGTACCGGACAGAACGGATGTCGAACGTACACCCAACGTACGAGTACCGCATAAAACGGACACCTAACGGAAGCGTACCGGATAAAAGGGATGAACATTATATACGGAAAAATTAAAGGCGACAATAATAGTACATGTACATCGCATAAAAATGTGTAGGTGTAACTGGTTTCGGTTTATTCTTCAAAATACCGCAAAAGGTCAGTGTCTGACCTGAATAAGAGCTGCTTGATTGTGAAGAATCGCCCTTACTCTAAGGTCGATTATGAATAATATGAATTCATGAAACTTAAGAAATATGACATACCAATAATTGGCATTTCTGACGTGAAATTTTCAATTGGCATTTATCCGTTTCAGATCCGTTCATCATTCGTTTTATCCGTTATACGTCCGGTAGAAGTCCGTTTCTCATTCGTTCAACATCCGTTTTATCCGTTACACGTCCGGTAGAAGTCCGTTGGTGAATTTATCTTCCAGACCTCCAACAGATGTATAACGGACACGTCACGGATTCAAAACGGAAACGAAACGGACGAGTACCGTACAAAACGGACGACTAACGGACGTTCAACGGACATTTTATCCGTTGGACGTCCGTTCAAAGTTTTGAACATGCTCAAAATTTTCCACCGGACAGAACGGACGTCGACGGATAAAACGTACGCTTAACGGACATGCAACGGATATGGACGGACGTCTAACGGACATGAACGGATTGAAAAAAAGTTATCCGTTGGGCGTCCGTTCGAGCTATCCGTTAGGCGTCCGTTCGAGCTATCCGGTAAGATGTGACCGAGGCTTTACCAACGGACTTACACTGGTCGTTTAACGGATAAAACGGATATTGAACGAATGAGAAACGGACTTCTATCGGACGTATAACGAATAAAACGGATGATGAACGGATCTGAAACGGATAAATGCCAATTGAAAAATTCGTGTCAGAAATGCAAATTATTGGTTTGTCAGATTTCTTAAGGTTCATGAATTCTTTTTATTCATAATCGATCTTAGAGTATGGGGACGCCTTCACAATCAAGCAGCTCTTATTCAGGCCAAACACTGCACTTTGGTGGCATTTTGAAGAGCAAACCAAAACCAGTTACACAGAATCATTTGGAATATTTATGAGATTTACATGTATTATTATTGTCGCCTTTAATTTTTCCGTATATCTTGTTCATCCGTTTTAATCGGTACGCTTCCGTTAGGTGTCCGTTTTATGCGGTACTCGTCCGTTGGATGTACGTTCGACAGCCGTTCTGTCCGGAACGTTTCCATTTCTCGTTCGTTGCATATCCGATGTTAGTCCGTTATGCATTCGTTAAACGTCCGTTTTATTCGGTCAGTACATCAACGGACTCCCAACGGATAACAATTTTGTCAACGGACAACTTTTATGTTCATCCGTTAGACGTCCGTTCATGCGTAAGGTGTGACCGAGGCTTAAATGACATTGATTCCTTAGTAATTCGAAAACTTCGTAAGTTAATCGAAAGCTGAACAACCATTCTGTAGCGATACAAGGACATCAATGCAATCATCGCAAGTTCGGAAATGTCTATAATGTTACTAATACCATAGTTACCAGTATGAACGTCATTGTTTTAAACTCCTCGTCGTCGTTTTTTCTTGTAATTGTCAATACTGTTTTACTTGTAGGAGTTATTTCTGGTCATTTTGTCCGATTCGTTAACCAATTCGGTCTTTTTTACAAAATGACGCTATTGATGTATTGATCGGCGTCAATTCTTCGTGTTAAGAGATCTGATGGATTGCATTCTTTTGGACAATATCTCCATTCATATTGATTTGTAGATTCCGTAATTTCTCGCACTCAAATCTCATTTAAATCGTTTCAACGGTTTCGACGATTTGAACCAGTGTAATAATATGCAGCTATCCGACCAGAAAACTACTTTTTTACATTCAAAAGTTGATTTTACATGTGACGATTGTCTAGTTCGGATAGCTGCGACCATAAGATCTAGTTGCTGTAGTGTTAGGTTTTTTCGTTTCCGTTGTTCAGATATGCAGTCGCTTCATACGCTTTTAGACTGGCATCGCAAAATTCGTGTAGTTCAAGTCGTTCCGAAGTAGAATTACTGGAAAATTATATCTCGGAAATACGATTTCTGTCCCTTTCTGTAAGTCGCTTGCAACATTAATCCAAGTAGCCTTCAAGTTTTCCGGAACTTGTTCATCCCAATCAAGTTTACTTTTCCATAGATCCTGTATGAGCGTCTTTGCTCGTATTATTACCGGACTCAATATTCCTAGTGATTCACATATTTTCGAAGAATGTTTCAAAATCTCCCTTACAATGTCTCGTAATAGAATCTCACATTTCTGGTACATCAGATCATCGGATTTGCTGTTCCATAACATACCAAGCACTTTTGTGTTCATGTCCGTATCTTTTTTCCGTACATTTTCGGTCTTGGCTATATATATATATATATATATATATATATATATATATATATATATATATATATATATATATATATATATATATATATATATAATATTATTTTCTGTGACTGTATATTACATTAATTTGTAGGATCCTTTACTATAGATAATTTAGCTGATCTGTAACAATAACATCTTCATGCCTTATATATCATGTACTGTAGTACGCCGCTAGATTAAAACTGACGAGGAAAGGTAACACACGGCCAGCGAAAGCTCTTTTTTGAGAGCCCAGGTGGTCGTGTGGTCTAGCGGGACGGCTGCAGTGCATGCGATTTGGTGTCACGATATCACAGTAGCATGGGTTCGAATCCCAGCGAGGGAAGAACCAAAAATTTGCGAAAGCAAATTTACAGATCTAACATTGTTGGGTTGATGTTTAGACGAGTTATATATATCTAGCGTACATTCTCACTGTTCATAGGTTGAATCCGGCTTTCTTCAACATTGCTCTCGCTTCCTTATAATACGTATTAGCCTCATCCTCGTTCTGTAAACTTGTCAACATATTGTCCACGTAAAAGTCTCTTTCCATAAATGTAGCTGCTGTAATGTTGTAATGTTGTAAATGCTTCAGTATCGTGTCGTTGAGCATAAACGGCGAACAAGTCGCTCCGAACAGAACGGATATGAACCTGTAAGTTTGTAGATAACGTGTTTGGTCGGATGGGTTACTGAGCCACAAGAAACGTGTAGCGTATGGGTCATCCTCGTTTAATCCTTCATGCAATAAGGCTTTTTCAATATCCGTTGTTATGACGACAGGGTTGGCTCTAAATCTCATTAGAATTTTTGTCAGGTCATTTAGCTTCGACGGCGTATCAAAGAGGCAGCCATACAACTTGGTGAATTAGGCAACTGGCGACAACTGCAGTCATTAACAATTCTGATAGGCGTAATGCTTGATTCCTTCTGTACTGGATGATGAGGAATATAGTTTTTTTTCTTGAGTGTAAGCTGTTTCATCCACTCTCTCTATGAATCCAGTTCGTTCCTGTTCTTGTATTATGTTCCCATACTTCTTTAATATATCAGATTTTAGAGTATGCCTTTTAATGGTGTTTTCTGTCCTTCTTTTCATGACTGCTTTTGAAGGCAATTCATCATGATCATGTTTCCATGGTTACTAAGCGAAATATTTATTTTTTCTGAACTCAATTGATCTGTCTTGATATGCTTTAATATAGGCATCGTCGTCTTTATCTAACTCCTTACTATTTATACCTATTGATTCTAATTTCCAAAATATCTCTAGATTGTTTTATTCATCTTTATGTGATATTAAAACATTAAACATGCTAGTTTCCGACGTGTGAGTTTTCTTACCGTTTGTATGTCCCGAAAGCAAATATCCGATATTGGATATTTCACGGCGGTTGGACCGTTTCTCCGTAGAATATGGTCTTCTGCAATATCCCTGTAGTGATCTGCGCCTACAAGCAACGATATCTCGAATGAATCTTGCTGTGTCATCGTGTGCGCTAACTTTGAACCACGCAAATAACTGTTCTGTGTATCATTATTACGTATGTGATTCTGTAGAGGCGTGGCGATCATCGGAACTATCAGTACTTTGGCAATACGTGTTTTGCATCGGTTTTCAGATAGATTGTTATCTTTTCTAAGTGTCTCATGTTTTTCTCTTCACCTCCAAATGTCGGTAAATGTTTTACCTCTGTTCCTTCTATCTATAAATTGAGGTTTTTCGCAAAGTTCTGCGTCAAAAACGATCTTTGAGCTCCTTCGTCAAAAAGAATATTCGTATCGATAAAGTGCTGATTCGAGCCTACTTGAGCTACGGCGGTTTTCAAAAGTATCGATTGAGAATACAAAATGGTAGTATCTTCTTTCGTATCATGAATGTCATTTACAAGGTGAACGTTAGGCGGGTTGCTGGTCTGATTATCTTTTTCGAGAAAATTCATATGCGCTGAATAAATAAAGTCAACAGTAGTATACCGCTTTTCGAAACTCATAGATCGATAGAAAAAAAAATCCGAGTTACAAACTAAAACTGAGGGAAACTCATTAATTGTAAGAGGAGAACAACGACACAACATTAAAATGCAACACACAGAGAAACGAACTAAGCATTTGACAAAATTCAATGAGAATAACAAATATAACATCAAAACTAAATACATGAATTTTGGATAGAAAAGTACCGTGACACGTCTAATAGTAATGTGAATGCACACTCAAATATATGAGGTAACAAACGACACAACATAAACACAACGTTATAATGTATCACAGACAGAAAAGAATTATAATAAAACAATGGCCATATTCCTGACGAGCTGCTATTCCCGATTCTATGGCTTACCTCATTCGCTGGTTTTATATTGTTTGTTGGACGTGCATTACACAAGCTTGTATGGTGTTTCTTATTACAATGTCTTCATGTGTGTTTAGATTAAAATTCATTTATTATATGTTTACCAACGCAGTTAAAGCATAACTTATCACGTTTTACTATGATCATATGGGATTCTGCGTCGGTTATTTAACTGCAATGAGTCGGTGCGTGTATTTCATGACAGAAAGCGCAAGGTCTAGTCTCAATATTCTTGTAATATTCCGGCAAAAGAAAGACAGTGTTGCGGGCAAATCGTATGTCGACTCTATCTCTTGTCCTGCGTCAATTATATTGATCTCATCTAATATGCTTTTACGGAGGTCCCGTAATAGCCATGTTTTTGTTCTGTGTTCTCATGCGAGATGGTGTCTGACTTCCCTGGGTAATTTGTTCATGATAATGGGAACAAGTAGAGGGCCGTATGTTTCCTGTGTCTGACCCAAAGCTTCTAATCCCCTGACCTAACCTTCCATTTTATCGTAAAAACTTTGCAAGCTTGTTAGTTGATTTCTAAGCAAAGGGATTTCTAATAATGGCTACATGTATGCATTTATTATTTTGTCTTGTTGACAAAACATATCTTTAAAAATAATTACGGCGTCATCGTAGTTTACGTTTGTGAGTGCAAAACCTGCTATTGATGCTAGGGCTTCATGTTCTAGCTGTGCTTTCAAGTACTTCAATTTTTGTATATTTGTAAGTGACAGGTTAAGATGTACGGCCGACTCATATGAGTCCCAGAAGGTTGCCATTTTAAAATGTTACCTGAGAATGTTGGAGGCGAAAGTTTTGGTAGGCGGTGACTCTGATTACTAGCTGACGAAAACGTACTTTGCTGCATGTTGAATGTGTAACTGGGTTTTACAGATGGGTTTTCAAACGACTATGCGTTGTTCGGGTTGGCTATGTTATGCGTTGGAACAAACGTTATAGTTTCTGGATTAAAATAGTGTGGGTTGTTGTATGTGATTCAATATGACTGGACTGCGGGGTTTGGACATTTTTTATGAACTTACGTATGTGTCGAATCTTCGTTTCCATAGTCACTGAATTTATTACCTCATTTTCCACATTTTCCGGTTCTGTTAATTTTAAAATTTGTTCGTTTAAGTCCTCAAACAATAGATATAGGAAGATGTGGTGTGAGTGCCAATGAGACAACTCTCCATACAAATAACAATTTAAAAAGTAAACCATTATAGGTTAAAGTGTTTGTTTATGCATCAGTTTTGCAAGCGTTACAATGATTTCTATTTAATTGAAATTCGAATTCTCTTTTGCTTTATCTAATCTTCTGAATAATCTGGTAACAGCACTCCTGTTCCCCGATATGAATGATATCAATTTTTCGAGATCCATCGGTCACAGCACCATACATATAGATGATAGTTAAGTCAATGTGTACTACAACAACAGCCATTACATTAAATCTACAAGTACTTATTTCCACCAAAGGCGACGTCACTGACAAAACGACGTCGATCATGAGAAAGTACAATAGTTTAGACGGTATGTTTCAACATCAACATTGGTGATGATATCATCATGTAGGCCGATCTGCATAGAATTCAAGAAATCTACAGACTACCACAGCAACCGAATGAGAGAGAATCGAACTTTGAATTACCTTCACTTATATTCAACTACATTATGGGGTATGTGTTTAAAAGGTTCGAAACATCTTTAGCATTTGACATGAAACAGAGACAGTCAGTTGCATCGAATTTTTTTTTCTTCAAATGCTATCAAACACTAAGGGATGTTTTCTAAAACATTTTCAAACGTTTAAGGGAGTTTTTACAAACGATTTACATAAAATGATGTTTGTAATACTAGTAATTGTCGATCCCAAACAGCATGAAACTCTTTAATTGCAAGAAGTCCCGGATAAAAGCACACCATCAAGTCTAGTAACTTACATTAAAGACTTAGCAAACAAGGTTGAGTAAAGAACTCAACAAGTCTTCCAACTTTTCGTAGCTTGTCCAGAGAAAACAACTGCTTCTCAGACCACCAACACGAATGACGACCTCTTTGCGATCTTACCGCTACATGTATTGGCTTCTCCAACATCTGATTTGCAGATGCATAACCTATCAAATCAGCTGAACATACTATCGTGACATCGTGAACAGGAGTATCTACATTTAAATATATCTAATGATGTAGACTTAACCTTCGGACAACGATCTGAAAACAATGATAAATACATCGGATATGCACCCTTTAACTTTGAACACAACATAGAAAACTAATGACTAACCAACACGAACACCACCAACAAATCTGGTTGATCTCATGTGATTCGGAAGGGGAAGCAGATATGCTCCACATGCGGCACCCGTCGTGTTGATAGTGTTATTACAAACCCCGTAAATAGTCTAATTCGGAAGGTCACATTCGTTGTTTATGGGGGAATGGGTTGAAGTTACGACGTAAGGAACATATCCGATTTCATCTGTGAAACGGTTATTCCATAACTGTCAACCAACTCGGGACGTCCGTTAACATTACGATAGGATGATTTCAACTTTATATTTTCGAACTCTTGATTTAATAGCTTCGTTGTGATCACCAACACTCTTTCAAGGAAATCATGATAGGAAATACAAGCCTGGGCAATAGTATCGATTTGGAGATATGTATTCAGTATGTAGGCGCTGTTGGAATGTTGCTACATAGAAATGGAAAGTTCAAAATTGGGAAGCTGAAATCATCTCTTTTGTCGGAAATTTTTTCAACCGACCCTCATTGTCAATTTCTAGATGAAAGTTAAGATATGAGGCAGACTTAACTGTATCTGTTAATCCTTTATATCTAGTTTTGAGCAATTAAGTTTCAGATTTTCGAACATAGCGCAACTAAAATACTTACGCAAAAGATGCGCCTGTTTCTCTTCTATATGACTTATTAAAGTCATACCCCATGACACCCCTCATTCGACCCCCCTATTTTTATACCATTTTTTTTCAAATTTTGGGCTCTAGTTTCAGATTTTTGAACATAGCGCCCTTCGATACCTTGCGCAAAAGAAGCGCCTGTTTCTCCTCTACAAGACCTATATAGTCATACCCCGTGACACCCTAATTATTTTTCTCTAAGAGCAGTGGAATAGGTCGACCCCCCTATTTTTGGACCATTTTTTTTCAAATTTTGGGCTCTAGTTTCAGATTTTTGAACATAGCGCCCTTCGATACCTTACGCAAAAGAAGCGCCTGTTTCTCCTCTACAAGACCTATATAGTCATACCCCGTGACACCCCTCATTATTTTTCTCTAGGAGCCGTGGAATAGGTCGACCCCCCTATTTTTGGACCATTTTTTTCAAATTTTGGGCTCTAGTTTCAGATTTTTGAACATAGCGCCCTTCGATACCTTGCGCAAAAGAAGCGCCTGTTTCTCCTCTACAAGACCTATATAGTCATACCCCGTGACAACCCTCATTATTTTTCTCTAAGAGCCGTGGAAAAGGTCGATCCCCCTATTTTGGACCATTTTTTTCAAATTTTGGGCTCTAGTTTCAGATTTTTGAACATAGCGCCCTTCGATACCTTGCGCAAAAGAAGCGCCTGTTTCTCCTCTACAAGACCTTTATAGTCATACCCCGTGATACCCCTCATTATTTTTCTCTAAGAGCCGTGGAATAGGTCGACCCCCCTATTTTGGACCATTTTTTTCAAATTTTGGGCTCTAGTTTCAGATTTTTGAACATAGCGTCCTTCGATACCTTGCGCAAAAGAAGCGCCTGTTTCTCCTCTACAAGACCTATATAGTCATACCCCGTGACACCCCTCATTATTTTTCTCTAGGAGCCCTGGAATAGGTCGACCCCCCTATTTTTGGACCATTTTTTTCAAATTTTGGGCTCTAGTTTCAGATTTTTGAACATAGCGCCCTTCGATACCTTGCGCAAAAGAAGCAGCTGTTTCTCCTCTACAAGACCTTTATAGTCATACCCCGTGACACCCCTCATTATTTTTCTCTAAGAGCCGTGGAATAGGTCGACCCCCCTATTTTGGACCATTTTTTTCAAATTTTGGGCTCTAGTTTCAGATTTTTGAACATAGCGCCCTTCGATACCTTGCGCAAAAGAAGCGCCTGTTTCTCTTCTACAAGACCTATATAGTCATACCCCTTGATACCCCTCATTATTTTTCTCTAGGAGCCCTGGAATAGGTCGACCCCCCTATTTTTGGACCATTTTTTTCAAATTTTGGGCTCTAGTTTCAGATTTTTGAACATAGCGCCCTTCGATACCTTGCGCAAAAGAAGCACCTGTTTCTCCTCTACAAGACCTTTATAGTCATACCCCGTGACACCCCTCATTATTTTTCTCTAAGAGCCGTGGAAAAGTTCGACCCCCCTATTTTGGACCATTTTTTTCAAATTTTGGGCTCTAGTTTCAGATTTTTGAACATAGCGCCCTTCGATACCTTGCGCAAAAGAAGCGCCTGTTTCTCCTCTACAAGACCTATATAGTCATACCCCGTGACACCCCTCATTATTTTTCTCTAGGAGCCGTGGAATAGGTCGACCCCCCTATTTTTGGACCATTTTTTTTCAAATTTTGGGCTCTAGTTTCAGATTTTTGAACATAGCGCCCTTCGATACCTTGCGCAAAAGAAGCGCCTGTTTCTCCTCTACAAGACCTATATAGTCATACCCCGTGACACCCCTCATTATTTTTCTCTAGGAGCCGTGGAATAGGTCGACCCCCCTATTTTTGGACCATTTTTTTCAAATTTTGGGCTCTAGTTTCAGATTTTTGAACATAGCGCCCTTCGATACCTTGCGCAAAAGAAGCGCCTGTTTCTCCTCTACAAGACCTATATAGTCATACCCCGTGACACCCCTCATTATTTTTCTCTAGGAGCCGTGGAATAGGTCGACCCCCCTATTTTGGACCATTTTTTTCAAATTTTGGGCTCTAGTTTCAGATTTTTGAACATAGCGCCCTTCGATACCTTGCGCAAAAGAAGCGCCTGTTTCTCCTCTACAAGACCTATATAGTCATACCCCGTGACACCCCTCATTATTTTTCTCTAGGAGCCGTGGAATAGGTCGACCCCCCTATTTTTGGACCATTTTTTTCAAATTTTGGGCTCTAGTTTCAGATTTTTGAACATAGCGCCCTTCGATACCTTGCGCAAAAGAAGCGCCTGTTTCTCCTCTACAAGACCTATATAGTCATACCCCGTGACACCCCTCATTATTTTTCTCTAGGAGCCGTGGAATAGGTCGACCCCCTATTTTTGGACCATTTTTTTCAAATTTTGGGCTCTAGTTTCAGATTTTTGAACATAGCGCCCTTCGATACCTTGCGCAAAAGAAGCGCCTGTTTCTCCTCTACAAGACCTATATAGTCATACCCCGTGACACCCCTCATTATTTTTCTCTAGGAGCCGTGGAATAGGTCGACCCCCTATTTTTGGACCATTTTTTTCAAATTTTGGGCTCTAGTTTCAGATTTTTGAACATAGCGCCCTTCGATACCTTGCGCAAAAAGCGCCTGTTTCTCCTCTACAAGACCTATATAGTCATACCCGTGACACCCTCATTATTTTTCTCTAGGAGCCGTGGAATAGGTCGACCCCCTATTTTTGGACCATTTTTTTCAAATTTTGGGCTCTAGTTTCAGATTTTTGAACATAGCGCCCTTCGATACCTTGCGCAAAAGAAGCGCCTGTTTCTCCTCTACAAGACCTATATAGTCATACCCCGTGACACCCCTCATTATTTTTCTCTAGGAGCCGTGGAATAGGTCGACCCCCTATTTTTGGACCATTTTTTTCAAATTTTGGGCTCTAGTTTCAGATTTTTGAACATAGCGCCCTTCGATACCTTGCGCAAAAGACGCCTGTTTCTCCTCTACAAGACCTATATAGTCATACCCCGTGACACCCCTCATTATTTTTCTCTAGGAGCCGTGGAATAGGTCGACCCCCCTATTTTTGGACCATTTTTTTCAAATTTTGGGCTCTAGTTTCAGATTTTTGAACATAGCGCCCTTCGATACCTTGCGCAAAAGAAGCGCCTGTTTCTCCTCTACAAGACCTATATAGTCATACCCCGTGACACCCCTCATTATTTTTCTCTAGGAGCCGTGGAATAGGTCGACCCCCTATTTTGGACCATTTTTTAAATTTTGGGCTCTAGTTTCAGATTTTTGAACATAGCGCCCTTCGATACCTTGCGCAAAAGAAGCGCCTGTTTCTCCTCTACAAGACCTATATAGTCATACCCGTGACACCCCTCATTATTTTTCTCTAGGAGCCGTGGAATAGGTCGACCCCCTATTTTTGGACCATTTTTTTCAAATTTTGGGCTCTAGTTTCAGATTTTTGAACATAGCGCCCTTCGATACCTTGCGCAAAAGAAGCGCCTGTTTCTCCTCTACAAGACCTATATAGTCATACCCCGTGACACCCCTCATTATTTTTCTCTAGGAGCCGTGGAATAGGTCGACCCCCTATTTTGGACCATTTTTTTCAAATTTTGGGCTCTAGTTTCAGATTTTTGAACATAGCGCCCTTCGATACCTTGCGCAAAAGAAGCGCCTGTTTCTCCTCTACAAGACCTATATAGTCATACCCCGTGACACCCCTCATTATTTTTCTCTAGGAGCCGTGGAATAGGTCGACCCCCCTATTTTTGACCATTTTTTTCAAATTTTGGGCTCTAGTTTCAGATTTTTGAACATAGCGCCCTTCGATACCTTGCGCAAAAGAAGCGCCTGTTTCTCTCTACAAGACCTATATAGTCATACCCGTGACACCCTCATTATTTTTCTCTAGGAGCCGTGGAATAGGTCGACCCCCTATTTTTGGACCATTTTTTTAATTTTGGGCTCTAGTTTCAGATTTTTGAACATAGCGCCCTTCGATACCTTGCGCAAAAGAAGCGCCTGTTTCTCTCTACAAGACCTATATAGTCATACCCGTGACACCCCTCATTATTTTTCTCTAGGAGCCGTGGAATAGGTCGACCCCCCTATTTTGACCATTTTTTCAAATTTTGGGCTCTAGTTCAGATTTTGAACATAGCCCCTTCGATACCTTGCGCAAAAGAAGCGCCTGTTTCTCCTCTACAAGACCTTATAGTCATACCCCGTGACACCCCTCATTATTTTTCTCTAGGAGCCGTGGAATAGGTCGACCCCCTATTTTTGGACCATTTTTTTCAATTTTGGGCTCTAGTTTCAGATTTTTGAACATAGCGCCCTTCGATACCTTGCGCAAAAGAAGCGCCTGTTTCTCCTCTACAAGACCTATATATCAACCCCGTGACACCCCTCTTATTTTTCTCTAGGAGCCGTGAATAGGTCGACCCCTATTTTGACCATTTTTTCAAATTTTGGGCTCTATTTCAGATTTTTGAACATAGCGCCTTCGTACCTTGCGCAAAAGAAGCGCCTGTTTCTCCTCTACAAGACCTATAAGTCATACCCCGTGACACCCTCATTATTTTTCTCTAGAGCCGTGGAATAGGTCGACCCCCTATTTTTGGACCATTTTTTCAAATTTTGGGCTCTAGTTTCAGATTTTGAACATAGCGCCCTTCGATACCTTGCGCAAAAGAAGCGCCTTTTCTCCTCTACAAGACCTATATAGTCATACCCCGTGACACCCCTCATTATTTTTCTCTAGGAGCCGTGGAATAGGTCGACCCCCTATTTTTAGACCATTTTTTTCAAATTTTGGGCTCTAGTTTCAGATTTTTGAACATAGCGCCCTTCGATACCTTGCGCAAAAGAAGCGCCTGTTTCTCCTCTACAAGACCTATATAGTCATACCCCGTGACACCCCTCATTATTTTTCTCTAGGAGCCGTGGAATAGGTCGACCCCCTATTTTTGGACCATTTTTTTCAAATTTTGGGCTCTAGTTTCAGATTTTTGAACATAGCGCCCTTCGATACCTTGCGCAAAAGAAGCGCCTGTTTCTCCTCTACAAGACCTATATAGTCATACCCCGTGACACCCCTCATTATTTTTCTCTAGGAGCCGTGGAATAGGTCGACCCCCTATTTTTGGACCATTTTTTTCAAATTTTGGGCTCTAGTTTCAGATTTTTGAACATAGCGCCCTTCGATACCTTGCGCAAAAGAAGCGCCTGTTTCTCCTCTACAAGACCTATATAGTCATACCCCGTGACACCCCTCATTATTTTTCTCTAGGAGCCCTGGAATAGGGCAACCCCCATTTCTTCAAATGTGTATGTTAGTTTAATTAAACAATGACATCACATGTGCGATAATTTACAGGGTAGGACTACTTTTACATGCGTTCTAAATTGATTTGGTACATTGGTGGCCCTACACCTACAAATAATCCGTTGATAGATGCAGATTTACTATGGTACTGAATATTAGCCTTAAAAGAGATGTGACTTGTTTTATCAATGGATGGGATAAAAACCATTTCAAGCTTGAGTTTAAATTGCAATATTTGGACTGATTTTCTGCCTTTTTAAACATTTTTTGATTTAACGGCCGTTGCTGTCTTATTCATTTTTTTGGTTTCTCGACATATCGCCTTATTGTTCGCTGGCTTATTGTTCGCTAGCTATTGTTCGCTAGCTTCTGCCTGGTACTTTGTAATGTATTTAGCCTTTTAACTTTTTTCATTCGAGCGTCACTGATGCTTTTTTTGTAGACTTAACTCGTGTCTGGCGTACATCATTTTAATTCTGGTATCTTTTTATATCTTCATACCTTTTTATATAATTTGTAAAAGTGTGCACAGGTTTATAAACTTCTGAATTAAGAAATGCTTCGGCAAAACTAAGTTTCCCTGTAGAATGTTTGAATTGATTTAAGTAAAATCAGGAAATCCTTAAACATGTTAAAGTTTGAGATGTTTTATGAGACCAAAATAAGTATTTTCATAAGAGGTCCCAATCAATTGCATGCCACAGGTTTCACCGCATACAACATCTAACATGAGTAAAGACAGCTTCAAATACGATTCGGATATGATAGATAAAATAAATGCATCCTGAATTCCAGATTATAAGGCAAACTGAGTGCATAAAATATTGCGATAGGCTTGTGCAATTTGCATAAGTCATCTGGTTAGTAGGATTGCCAAAGGGTTATAATTGAGAAAAAAAAATATGTGCATTCCCAAGTGATAAATATAATAGTCGAGCTTTAAAATAGCTATTCAAATAGAAGCTGTAAATATATACTTTCAACTGGCTTCTTCTTTTCACAGTCAATTATTTCAATTCAGAAGCAAACACAAATTCAGCAACAATCTTTTGGTGACCCGGCAGTCAGCGGTCTTAGGTTCATGTATTGCTTTTCTTTTTTTAAAGAAAGCAACTTGTTTTAATTGTTGTGCACGTGAAGGAATTATGTCTGTGCAGAGAAATGAGAACCGGTTTAAATAAGCAGATACTGTAGGTGGGCAGCTCTTAGCATACGGTCCAATCAAACAAGTTTTATCTCTATATAGTCCTATACATAAACATATGATGAAGATAACTTAATGCTTAGGCAGAGAGATAGGTCAGGACGAGTACAGAAACGATAAAAGTTGTATTTATAAATTATTTCAACCGTATAGAAGCTAAATTCGTCTACTGTACTAATATATTTATCCACAACACTTGTTAGCCTGTTGATAAAATTTCTGTTTCTATCCAATATACTGTCATTTTCTGGTAGTCCAAATTCATCCCGGATGGCCTCCATTACAAGACCTATACCTATTGTATTTATTGTTAAATTGCATGAACTATTGGCCACTGGATGTTAAGCAATCAATTACTATTGACGTTTATTTCTTACATACATGTTTTGGGTATAATAAAGCTATAAGAGAGAGACTAAAGGTTAAACTGAAAAAACACTATGGATGAGTTTTGTTTATTTATTAATAGCGAAGACTCGCTTTCAACATTTGCAAATAACGTAGGTGGCAATTTCAAAGTGCGCCTCCCCAAACGCTATACGTTGGATGGATCGTGGGAATGTGCATTATTGGAGGTGTCGTTCATACCGGAATTAGAGGCCCCAACGAGACGCATGTACTTTTGTTTCGATTTCGTGCACCAGTCGTACGTGAGGGAAACGGCTCTCCCTATTCTCCAGTCGATACGGTTATTGAATGAAGATATCACGGACGTGACGTTTAAGAAAACAATCTTTTTTCCGGTCACCAGGAATGAATTGTATCACATCGTATTTGTGTTGAGAGACGATCATTTGCAAACATGTCGTTTAAAAGATGACCACGTATTTCTCTTGCTACATTTTCGCAGGAAGAATCTATAAGAGGTAACTACACATTCATATTTAGGACATTACGAATATGTTTAATTGCAATATTTGCCGTAAAGTATATGTGTGGCCACACGATCTTCAAAGACATATGAGAAGTAAGCATTCTTCCGATGAGTCACTATACCACCCAGATGTTACCCAGCAGCAGCAGCAAAAGCAGCAGCAGCAGCAAAAACAAAAGCAGCAGCAGCAGCAGCAGCAACAACAACAACAGCAATAGCAACAACAGCAATAGCAACAACAGCAAAAGCAGCAGCAGCAGCAGCAGGAGGCTTTCGTGTTTAGACACCCTTTTACCATGATCGTGTCCGGTCCCACCTCCTGCGGAAAAACTCATTTTATGAAAGATGTGCTTCAACACATAAAAAGACTGTGTAGTCCTAGTCCAGAAAGAATTATTAGGTTGTATAAAAGGTGGCAACCTCTTTACGAGGAAATACAACGAACAGTGCTTCCACGCGTTGAATTCATTCGTGGAATTCCTTTTGATCTCGAAAGGGACGATTTATTTCGATCCCAACATTCGAAACATGATCCTATTAGATGATCTCATGTCGACCTCGGCCAAAGACTCCAGAATAAATGATTTGTTTACGGAAGGGAGTCACCATAGAAATTTATCGGTCGTCGTTTTAAATCAGAATTTATACTTTGGCAAAGACCCCACCCAAAGACGAAACTGTCATTATCTCGTTCTCTTTAATAACCCCATTGATCGACAGCCCATAATGACTCTAGGCCGACAGATGTATCCTTCTCGAGGAGACTTCCTTCTCCGGAAATTCGAAGACGCAACGAGCACACCTTTCGGATACCTTCTTGTTGACCTAAAAGCTAGAACCCCGGAAGCCTCCAAATTGCGCACAGAGGTCTTGCAGATCGGTCAAGGAGAGACACCTGACCGAGATATGGAGGACACCCGTCTCTCTGAAGACGAATGTTCGATCTCGTCAGACGAAGATATGGTCGACGAGACAACAGACCTATCGTCAGACGATGCTGAAAGACGAGAAGATCTCATCGCCTGTCGGGATTGTGGAGTAGTGTTTGCTCACCTTCGTGGATTGGAAGCTCATAGTCAGCAAGGGTGTGGGAAGAAAAACGGCATTGCTCTCCCGATGACCGGAAAAGATGTAGAGGATGCTTTGAGCGGATTACCCGTGACCGTGTGCTGTGCAGAAGACTTACCTAGCTATGTGAGCGACAGGCCTAGAACGTTTGTGGTCAATGTGGACAACTGTGATCAAAAGGGGAGTCATTTGGTGGCTTTCCATTTTCCAGCATCGGGGTCACCCGAATTTTTCGACTCCTTAGGACGATACCCGGAAACGTACCAACGCTATTTTAGAAATGTACTCATCGTGAACGGACCGGAATACTGTGTCGTTTGCAATCAAATTCAACCCGATGATTCAGATACCTGTGGCTTGTTTTGCATTTATCACGTCAAATTGAGATGTCGGGGACTGGAGATGAAGGACATTATCAGCTGAGCACCTTTTCATCCACTGACTTAATTAAGAATGACAGCAAACTCGTAGCCCTATTTGGTTAAATACAAAAAAAAATGGAAAAAAAAATGAAAAAAAAAGAATCTTAAACCACCTACATGTATATGTAGCAGGTCTCAAGTCCTGAACCGGTCTGGTATCTGGAAGTGTGAGAGAGATTTATCCGAACACCACTTTCTAGGGTGTGACGTAACGTCCACCTTGGAGGGTAGCTTGGTCACATATTTAGGTATAGCGTCCGCGCCTAAGCCCAACTATAGCCTCTGCACCCAAATAAGGTGTTCGTGTGAGTCATATCCTTAGGTATGCATCCCCATGTCGAGTCCGACTCTGATGTCCGTGCTGAGACCCAAATATAGCATTAGTGTACGCGCGCAGGACTAACTATAACGTCTCGCGTCCCGATTTCAGGTCCAAATAATGAGTTGGTGTCCCGATGTCGGGGGTCATACTGCTCGCATTACACTACTCCCTCTCATGTTAAAGCAGGACCCCCTCTGCCCTAAAAACCTATAAAACTGATGTATTCCTCTGCATAGAATAGAATAGAATATTATAGAATATTTTTATTTCCCAAATTACAGGGCCCATAAAGGGCATAAAATCAGATACAATTGATTTACATAATTGGTAACAACAACAATAATAGAGGCATATACATATATATTTGGAATATTAGCATTGGTCAGAATCAAGCTAAAAACCACATATATATTGTGAATAAAAGAATAATAAAATTACATTATATATGTATTTATTCTCAAATTATTTACTTGACTTAGTGTCAGTGTCCATACCTGATCTCCTTAATTCAAAACAGTCACAAATATAACAACCCAGTTTTTCCATAAGAGTAACATTTTCTTGGGCCAAGAGCCATAAAAATTTAGAAGCTTTATTTAAATTTATAAAATTATAACAATTGTTAGAAATGTCTTGAAAAAAATCGTCCCTTTGGATATCATAAAGAGGGCATTCTAATAAAAAAACGAAGCTCATCTTCAACTTTACCAAGTGAGCAATAAGAACAAAGACGCTCAGATCTTTCTATATGTTTTTTTGAATATCTGTCTGTCTCAATTTTTAAAGAGTGATCGAGCGCTTATTCTTAATTTACAAATTGACTGTCTTTTGTTGAAGTCCTGTAATTCTAAATATTTTTCTTTTTTAAAACAATTTTTATAGAAAAATAAGTACCAAGCTTCCCTTTTTCAGAGTTAATTGTTTGATACTTCAGTTTATTCCAAAATGTTTAAGTAACTTTTACATAATTTATTTTTAACATACTGACATAAAAAACCAATTGATTGGTCAAAGTTTGGTAATTCAATCTCTCTCTGAATATAATCTATACTAGAATACCATGTATTTACATTAGAACTATGTAACTGCATATATACGTCAATCCTAGCTGCATTTATAAAGGTCTTGGTGGTTAGTATAGAGAAGGACTATAAATAAAGAATTGAGGGGAAAATAAGGTGCTATTAAGAATTGAGAAATAAATGGCATATATTAAAATGAAGATCCCCTTCCAGACCCTCTTATTTATTGTGGAACTTCTTAATTTTTCAAAAGTTAAAGTCATTATAAACGAGTGACCGGTGAAAAATAATGTTATTCTAATTCTTGAACCAATGCATACTTTAGAACCACATACTATCAGAGACAGACATAATAAAATTGAATTATATGTCTCTGATACTACCAATTGCGGAATATAATATCTGTAATAATCAGTGAGACAGCAAAGCTGAAATAAATTGAAGTTAGCGATTGATTTTAAGCTCTATCAGACTAGAGGTGAGGATATCATTGTAGCTTTTGTTATGGTTTTTCTAGCTAATATTTAGCACAGAGACTGAGTAAAAACATATTCATTTGAATTTTATTAGGTCTTTCCACTTTTCTGTGGAAAGACCTATTGTTTTTCTTCTGATTATTTTTTTTTTTTTCTTCCGCCTAATTTTGTTCTTGCGATAAACATTTGTTTCGCAATATGTCGCTTAGATATTTTGTATATGATATCGAACAGTTTATGCGCTTTTGAAATTTACCCTGCGTAAACGAATACTTTTCTTTGTAGGAGTTATCTCCCCAAACACTGTTTTCCTTGTTATGGCATCTCCTTCGCAACCGTTAAAGATTATGACAAATTTATTTTACAAAATTGTTCGTTACATCCTCAGTAATTTTTGGCGTATTTGGATCGAAGCGATTCGAAGAAATTTTATAGGAGTTATCTATCTTTTCGGAATAAATTTGTCGGTATGTTTTTTTAACTCATAAACCGTTAACCGTATAACCCTGGAATGTTTTTATTTGAGTCCCCTGATTCCTAACTTAGAAAATTAGGTCAAGGTCAAAGGTCAAGGTCATATTTTAGATTTTCATATGTCTTTGATTTCCCTATAACTCTTGAACGGTTATAGATACAAAAAAATTTAGCAGTGAAAAATGCTTGGTACTTCAAGGGGCAACTTTTTTTTACATTATGACTATATTGATTTTACCATCATGTAAGGGACATAACTCCCATCGATGGTTTTTAAAAGGCCATTTTTAGGCAAAACTCTTAAACAAAAGGTCCTTGACCCATAGGGTCTTTTGCAATGACCTTGTGGAGCAATGACCTTGACGAAGGTTACAAGGTCAAAGGTCAAGGTCATCAAATTATGTGGTTTTGGCACTATTTAAACAGTTTTATGTGTGTTTGAATTTCAACCAACCAACCAACCAACCAACATACCAACCAACCAACCAACCAACCAACCAACCAAACAATCAATCAATCAATCAATCAATCAATCAATCAATCAATCATGATCATGATCAATCAACCAATAATGATCATGATCAATCAATCAATCATGTTTCCGTCTCATGTGTTTCTTATAGGGTCCAACCAACCAACCAACCAACCAACCAACCAACCAACCAACCAATCAACCAATCAATCAATCAATCAATCAATCAATCAATCAATCATGATCATGATCAACCAATCATGTTTCCGTCTCATGTGTTTAATATAGGGTCCAAGATCTTCTTTGTGTCTTTTTCCGTGTTTCAATTGACCCTATCCAATGTGTTTAACCAACCAACCAACCAACCAACCAACCAACCAACCAACCAACCAACCAACTAATCAATCAATCAATCAATCAATCAATCAATCAATCAATCATGATCATGATCAATCAATCATGTTTCCGTCTCATGTGTTTAATATAGGGTCCAAGATCTTCTTTGTTTCTTTTTCCGTGTTTCAATTGACCCTATCCAACGTGTTTAACCAACCAACCAACCAACTAATCAATTAATCAATCAATCAACTAATCAATCAATCATGATCATGATCAATCAATCATGTTTCCGTCTCATGTGTTTAATATAGGGTCCAAGATCTTCTTTGTTTCTTTTTCCGTGTTTCAATTGACCCTATCCAACGTGTTTAACCAACCAACCAACCAATCAACCAACCAACCAACCAACTAACCAACTTATCAATCAATCAATCAATCAATCAATCTGTATGACTGTTTAATCATGACAGTTTATTGAAGGAACAAACTCTCAATTATTCAAGAAAAATTGAAATTTAATATTGTTCTTACGTCACTTCTGAAAAAAAAATCCACATGTTCTCTGAAACTACAAGTACAATCGACCTCAAAATTTGCAGTCAGCAGGGCATACATGTACTAAACGTTTATAAAAAAACTTGGTGCAGATATCTCTCAAAGCTTTTCCTAGAGAAAAGAAATGGCAATGCCGTAAAAATAGCTTGCTAGGTCCGTAAATCTCAGTAAAAACCTACAATAAATTGTCCGCTCCGAGTTTGAAATACTAATCTGTGTTACAAACAGGTGCTGAAAAATGTACATTATCAGAAAATAATCAATAAATGTGTTTTAAAGTTACACCGGATCAATTAAATCCAAAACATGCACTACTTGTGAACTGTCATCAAAATGTCAATTTCCTACAATGACAAAAGAAATTACATTGTGTACATTCCATCTCTATAGATGTTGTCTGTTTAACGTCCCCACCTAAAAAGAAATAAAAAGACTATCTTTTCGTTATTATAAACCCGTGTCACGTGATGTGGCGCGCGCGCTGTACCTAAAATAAAAGAAAAACTTTCCAAACTAAACATGAAACTTCTCCGGTAACAATAATATAGACCCCATACAGAAACAAACAAACAAACAAACAAACAAACAAACACCCCCCAATTCAATTAATTTTACAGGGGGAAAGACCCCCTACAATTGCTTTTTTAAAGCAATTGATTTATATTTTTTTCTTTCATTCTTTCTTGAGATAAATTAACGCATCACAGTTTGTTAGATATCAAAGTAATTAAGCCCATTTTCCAAATATGTTCCCAGAATGCCAGTTTATCAAGGTTAGCTTTAAATTGAATATGTTGTCAGTTTATGTTATAATTAAAGATAAATATATAACTTGGATGATATAATGAGATAATATAACAACTGCATCATCCTATCAATATCTAACAGTTGATCGAACAACATCATTCCAAAAGGGTAATTATAATGATTATTTTTAACGACAGCATCTGGGGGAGTGATAGCACCTGCTTTGTATAGTGAATTAGGGATGAACAGCTGGAATATGTGAATAGGTCACTCTTTCTTGCTTCAAGTTATATAATTAGTCGAGAAATTAAGACGAATATATGTCAAGGGTTGCTGAACCATATATAAGTACTTGAAACTGATAAGATGTCGTTTTTTTCACAGATTGAATTAACATTCATACGCTAATGCATCAGATATTTGTCAAATCTATTTAATTTAGCCTCTTCCTGAAAGGGTTACTGATGCAAGTTCAATGGGTATATTTCCTGTCAAAAATATTTTGATAGGATATGTTTGTTTTGTTATTCGAAATATTATGAGGTTTGGGAGCTCGATCAGTGTCTCAGCTGCTCATCCCTATCACAAAAATGTCGAAGTGGCTCGGTATAGAAAACAAATTATAAGTGTGTATTTACATGTTTTATAGTCATCGATGTAAATGTTTCTATCAATTTTCGTAGCCAAATTCTCAAGAGTGACAGTCCATGCATGGTCAACAAAACACCGTAATTATACCCTCATTTTAATGAAAGGAAAATAAATAAATATTTGAGAATAAATTCGTCCAAAAACAAAATTGTCGACCTCTTTCGAACGGCAATTTACATTCCATTGTCAGGAATTACCTTAATTAATTCCCCCTTTTCAAAAATGATTTAGCCACCCCTTTTCACTGTTCACTTTTATAAGATATCCTGTAAAATATGTGTCTCCGTTCTTGACCGTTAAACCGAAATATTTTGATCGGGGTCCGGTATTGTAAGCCCATCCATCCAACTGGACCTTGGATACGAAAAGATTGGTGTTTCAAACATGATTCATTTCATCATACTAATTTATCTGGCTTCTTCTGCACAGGGACTTTAGAAAGTGCCTGTTCTGCGGCATACGTATCATATTAAATTTAAATCATGAAAAAACCTTCTCGCAGGGACTTTCTATAATATATATCTAAGTATTTAAAAAGTCCCTGCCTCTCGATACTGGAATATTTCCTAAAGTCGATGCTCTATCTTTTTAACATCTGATACTGAAAATGACAAGCTGGTCCAAAAAGGGGGTACAGTTTATGGTTCTCTCCTAACTAAGTAAAATCATAAGAAGCCAGAATTGTTACTTATTTTGTTGATTACATGTAACATAATAAAAATCAAAATAATAATTTATCGTTAACATTCACGAAAAAAAATTGATGAAATTCAATTCAAATCAAATCAATATTTATTGTCATATAAACTCTGAACAGTAAGTTTGTGACAAATAATATAAACATACACAAAATACATTTAACAAACCAACAAATAAAACATAAAAAAAAAAAAAAAAAAGTAAAAAAGCACGAAAACAATCTATCTATATGATATATAAATATATTTTATAAATAAATCAAGACTGCGTCCCCTGTCCTAAGGTATAATGCCTGTTTTAAAAGGGACCCTAAGTTTTCTACTTCTTTTGAGGTTGATGGACAAAGAAGATATTCATTTTTTTTTTCATTTTCTTGCCAGGACATAAAATTTGGCATATGTTTAATTACATTTCCTATAAATTCTTAGTTTAGCATTTTTTTACAGTATAAAATAAAATGGTCTTCATCCTCCATTGTATTACAGGATGTGTATAGTCTTTTTTCTCAAGGTTTTTTTTAAATGTCTTCCTTTTCCTATCATTAAATTCGCTAATTCTCATTTTGTTATGTTACTTCTCTTTTCAAAAGATTTACAGTTTAAGGTGGTACCTAACACTACAGGGAGATAACTCTGTAAAGTCAGCTAAAAGTTTTAATTACGTTGTGTTGTAAAAGGAATATTAAGCTTCTCAATGATCAAAATTGGTGTTTGTCAAAATTAATTGCTATATATATATAACCAGTGTGATTTTTCTGGCAAAACGGTTGGTTCAAAAAATTTAAAATTTTTATGTTTTTGTTAAAGTGTCAAAGTAAATGCTTTGACAAGATTACTTAGCCAGAATGAAGATTTTAATATGCTCTTTTCAAATATATAATAAAAAGGAGGGGTCACCGTGCTATTTTTCAAGCTATGAGTCGTTGAAAATTACCTAAATTTGGTTAGATTGTTCATGGGAAAACACATTTGTGTGCATAAAAAAAAATCTATGAGATAGAATTTTGAAAAAAATTGTAAAAAGATAGGTTTTGTAATATGTTTAAAGAAAATAAAAAGAAAAAATGGTGTCACCGAACTTGTTGTCTTGCTACAAGTAAAAAGAAAAAAATTCCCTATCTGTCCAGTATAAATTTTTTACTAAAAGAGTTATCTTCCCTTAAATGGCTCGTTTGAAAAAAATGATTCTAAAAGCAAGAAAAATTATATTTGTTTAAATATTTTGGATTATACAATAAATTGCCAAGTTTTCTTTATATTATTAAACAGTCTAACCATTAAATTGCAAATCTGTCTTCATATTTGCAGATTTAGGCAAATGGTATCCGGTCGTTCCGGCCCCAAACCGATCCGGCCCCAAGTCAATCCGGCCCAAAGTCGATCCGGCCCAAGTCGATCCGGCCCACGTCGATCCGGCCCCAAGTCGATCCGGCCCCATGATAAAACATGAATTAACTAGATTTTGGAGGAATTTGTCACAAACTTTAACAGTATAAATGGAATTTGAAAAAAGTGCCCGATCGATGATGGATGACAACAGGTCAGTGAAGTATTGGAGTACCAGTTAACGAACTATTTTAAATCCATACGAAAATAAGTGTTATTGTGTCTATTTGTATCGCAGTTTCTACATTTTTAAATTATGAAGTTATTTTCCATGATAACTTTTACTTTGAATTTCATGGCGATTTTTATTTTATTCAGTTCACACACAGAATAGCTAAATAAATATTTACAGTCCAAAGGACCTATAAAATTTAACGCATAATAATGACTTATTTAATCAAATCATTAGTCTATAATTGGTTTGTTTATTCAACAATTGTCTGATGATTGTGAACTAAGGTAATGCCACTCGTAATCACTTAATTTAATCCAATGCTGATTAATTAAAGTTACATGTACGTAATCTGTTTTTCAACAAGGTCTTTATAGTTTAATCTTCTGGTTGGTGTATATTATAATAATTATTTGTATTTTTTTTGCAGGTTACATCATAGGCTTCTATAACATATAAAAATATTCTATTCTATAACACTTTTTTTTGTAACATCGGATATAGTCAACATATTTTTCTTATTTTGACAATATTTTGAATAGTGTAGATAAAAAAAAAGTCATATGAGTATCCATTATTCTTTATTGCAAGAAAACAACAAAACAATGACATTTAATGCACGTTTTCACTCTCTAAAATATTATATCAGCACTCTTTTATAGAAAGGATCCGGCAAATCAAACAACATTTCTCAATTTTAGAAATTTTAAGAACTTAAAAAGAAAAACAAAGTTTATATGTATCAGCTTGGGGATCGGCTTGTACCGTTCATGTATGTAACTATTTGTTATTATATGTTACACAAGATGAAAGACTTGTTAGGATCACAGTCAATTGAAAAAAATGCTAATTACTGCTGATTAATGTTGATGTCTGAATTCTTTTATATACGTTTTAATATAATTATACCCAATAATCTTGAAAACTTGTAATAAAGACATAATCAACCTAGTTGTTTTATCTTAAGAAAATATTTTTCAAAGGCCTTTTTTACTTTTTTTACCGTACACCTTTAACATTATAATAAAAATAATAAACATTTATGAATTACAATTAATATATATTTATTTTTATTCCTTAGAAATATTTTTTTTTATTGGGGCCGGATCGACTTTACATATGGGCCGGATCGACGTGGGGCCGGATCGACGTGGGACGGATCGACTTTGGCCGGATCGACGTGGGGCCGGATCGACCCGAAAGCTAGGCAAATAACTAGACCGATTTTTTACTGTGATTGTTCAATCCAAGATGGCGGTATACCATGAATCTACCTTAAGTAATTTTCCATCTCTAAATTTTGCTTTAAACTTTTATATAAATACAATTTACTTTTATGGTTCATCATAACAGGGACTTCCTAACCTAGTAAATTTGTATATGGAGCAAGTCACTAATTATGAGAACATTTTTATGTTAAACATTGTTAAACATGTTAAAGTTTAAAAATTTGAAAATTCGAACGATAAATCCGAAATTACTACAAATCTGCGACGGAACTTGTTTGATTTTTCACAAATTCTTGTATTTCCGGTTAAACAAAATATTGTCTGCACATGTTCCCGTATGATTAATGTAAGATATTGATCATGTTGTTTGTATTTTTTAAAACAATATGGCTGGTTTATGAAACAACACGATTACATATTTCTCGACCTAGATCTAAAACAACCGTTCAAAGCTGAAAAGGAAAAATATTTCCAAAATTCATCATAACAAACTGACATATGATTAGTCCAAATAATTATGACGTCTTGAAAGGCTATTATAATTTTTTTCTTTGACGCCTTACATCGACATAAGGCGTCAAAGAAAAAAATTATAATAGCCTTTCAAGACGTCATAATTATTTGGACTAACATATGATATGATAATTATATGATATATCATGCTGTATTTACACTCTAAAACTTACCTTTGTAAAGACTAACCTGTAAAGTTTGGAAACTTTAAGGCCTGGCCAGAGGCACTTGTCTCAGAATTTTGTTCTTATATACCTTAATTTAACACAAGGTACATCATGTACATGTACTTAACTTGCATTTCATAGAAAAATCACAGGCTTTGACAAAATTCCATTATATGCCCCTTTTTTAGCTGTCAATCCCACTAAAAGTTGTTATATCCTAAATCTAAATTGATTTATCATTACAATGGTACACAGTGGCGGATGCAGGAATTTTCGAAAGGGGGGTGCTAGCCCAGGGCAAAGGGGGGTGCAAAACATATGTCCCGATTCAAATGCATTGATCGGCCAAAATAAAAGGGGGGTGCGCACCCCGGAACCCCCCCTCTGGATCCGCCACTGGTACATTTGTTGTCTGAATCATCCGTAGCTATCCTACCCAAGTATGTGAATTGTAATTGATTGCGGCAATATAAATATTCTGTCAATTTTTCAACAAACTTTAACATGTTTGTTCAAATACTTAAAATTATGCGACTAGACACCATTTGAAGAAAAATAAAGTCAGGGCGAATAGATCCTGGGTGAAAAGGTACATGTATCAGGGAGAACAGGTCCTATAGGGCGAACAGACCCGGATTCCTGTTCCTTGAGTACCTGTATTTTTTACTAGACTACTCAAAGTCTCAGGACAACAAGACCGGAAGAAGGAAGTAGATTTCTGCATTCTGCGCAAATGCAGGATTTAAAAAAAAGTTTACGATTTGAGTTCATTTAGGCTTAAATTAAAATATTGTTTGTTTGCCCTTTACCGACCGACCCTGTAAATTCGTTCCGCCTGAAAATCTTTTATTTGTATTTATCAGCAAGATTTTATTTTATTTTATTTTTTCGTTCCTACCAAAAATCTTATATTTGTATTTCCAGCTTAAAACTTTTTTACCGGAATCCTCGGGTTTTACCTTTATCGTATAACGTCAAGTCCGTTTGGTATCACGTGAGCGTTTGACATGAACACTTGCATTTAGAGTTTCAAAGCATTTGTTTGAAATCGATGTTGAACGCTTTGAAATCATGATATGATGTACGTTACTCTGTATCTTTAAACTTGAAGAGCAGGGTTCATTTACAAAACTATCAACGTGTGTACAAACTATTTTGTAAACGGACGTTGTATTCTATGTAGGGATTGCCTTTTGCAAGGACGTATAACTAACATACGTCCTTGGCCGTTTTGTGATCCGTAGATCAGGATGATTATGTTAACGGTGCCTTCGACCAGTATTGCTATATTCATTATATCTGACATGAACCAAAGGTGACAAACGCCTTTAAAGTGGAGAATATTTGGCAGTAAAATCGCCCAAGTTTTCCATACATATCATTTATAAATGCGATGTAAAATACATGACAATTGAGTTTCAAGTCTTGTTGCATTTTTATTGGCAACATAGGCACAACCGAAAATTTAAACACTCTAGGGACTTTTTCTACTAGTAAGGGGACGACCATTTGATATTCTGGGGGGGGGGGGGGGGGGGGGGGGGGGGGGGGGGCAGGAGGATTTGTTTTTGATCGGTTATTTATTTTCGTAAACTAAGAGGACAGATTATTCATTTTCTGCACTACTGAAGCAAGATTTTTCATTTTCATTAAAGCAAGGGACTCATTATTCATTTTCACGACTATATTTATGATATTCTAAAACATACAATTTTTAAATGATTTGTTTATTATAAATAATACATGTATAGTAAAGTCATTATGTAGCATTTAATCAGAATTAATCATCATCCTCTGCAGAAAGGAATCTCTTTATATTCCCACCTGCATATACATGTATTGCATACATACATATAATTAAAGTTTGGTTGTAACTAGCCTCTTTTAAAAGTATTGGCAAACATGTTTCGCCGAGCGGAGCGAGGCAAATTTTTTTTTGAAGGGTTTTGAAGCCACTGCAGGCCCGAGAAGCTATAGAACAAATGATGCAAAATCATACTTTCTGGGTGTTCCGAATACCATTTTATATTCTGAAAATGCAAGTTTTGTTTTAATAATTTTTTGACAATATTTTGGTCTCAAAGCAAAATGTATAAATTCAGTGTAAGACTTAAGCATGTTAAGTTTCTACTCACTGGGACAACATCAAAAGACCAATGTGCATGATAAAGCAAAAATGTAATTCACATAGTTAAGTCTGTGGCTGCTGTTTTTTTAAACTCATGATCAAGTTCATATCAAAATTACTAGATTACAAAAGGAATGCAACACTGACAGAATACAGAAGGGCAATCAATGAACAAAAGACAAATAAATAAGAAACATTGATCCCGAAAAATCAGGGCTACGTCTGAGGGAAAACAGAACTTGCTTCTTGCAAGGCACTCGCCGTGAACACAATTTGATATGGAGACAAGCGTTTGGTTTTGAAATTTCCTACATGTATGAGGCATTTGCCTCAATGTAGTTTCGGCCCTGTAATAAAATAAAAGTGAGGTAAGGTTTCCTGAGACAATATACCTCAAGATAAATGAAACCAAATTTCAGAAATTTCAAGTATATTTAAATAATATTTATACTTTTATTATTAAAAAAATTGGGAAGAGTTTCCCGATTTTTTGGGGAAAAAAGATGAATTTATGAAGAATCTGGTGCCATCTCATACTTTCGATTAGACCTGCTGAGTTATTTATTTTCAAGACATTGCAAGTCAGGTAATTCATTTTCAAACTACCACAGAACAAACCATTTATTTTTGTGATTATCAAGGCCAAGTTATCTATTTTCAAAATCCTCCTGCCCCCCCCCCCCCCCCCCCCCCCCCCCCCAGAATATCAAATGGTCGTCCCCTAATGTATGTCTGCCTGGACATATTTTACCAGGACAATATTAACTCTTACAGAAAACCTTTAGGTAGAGGTAAGCGAACAAGGTACGTAGTACAGAATATTAGTGCAAGTTAAAACTCTTCAAAGTTCCAGGCATATAAACGTTGAAAATATATTTTGATATTTGATAACAAAATAGTAGTGCATATGAATTAACTTCACATTCTACATGATATATTTTTTTCAAAACTTCCTGGGACTATTTATACAAATAGTCCCAGAAACTTTTTAGCAAAAGCAAAACAGACAAAAATGACATTATGAAGATTTTGTATCTATAAAATAAAATATTATACCTACTTGCCTACCAATGACAAAAATATACCGACCCAAGTTATTTTTTTGGGGAAAAAAATAAAATATTTTACCTACCTACCTACCCTGTTTCAAAACATAGGGTCGGAAAAGGACAAACAAACAATATTTTAATTTAGGCCTTAATAGTACAATGAAAATATCGGGATATTTCCCTATTTTTTTATTATTGATTTTTCTACTGTTAAATGCATTTTGTGTTGTAGAAAGATAAAATAATTTTTCATGTATGTGTTTTTGGATAGACATTTTGTTTTGTTCATGCTGAAGGTGTAAAAATAAACAAACACCTGCTTCCACTTAGTTACAACACCCTATAACCATGCATGATAACTCACCTATAGTAGCCTATACATGTAGTTGTGGAGATATCTATTTCTGTCTATTGTCAAGGACAATCAATACAATACAAAACAGTTATTACATGTACCTGAGAGTGAGCACCTCAAAGTTGTATCCGAACTCAGTTTATTTTTTCACCTTCTGCAATATGAAATAGTCTATTGACATGTAATGACTTTTTTTGACCCAAATCAACACACGTGATAGTCACAACATGTGTCGACATTTGTCCATATAGTTATTGAACTTATGAATTGAACTTTGAAGAACATGCATGATAAGGAAACTAACAATAAAAGAAATGTACATTTGAAGACCAAATAATTAGCTAGTCAGGAACAAACATATTATTGTATTATACCACATCTCCTTACATATGTATCTTTATATTATCTAGACTAAGAACATTGAAGAAATAGAACCTTGAGTAGTTGAAAATAGAATTTTGTTTTAAACCAATTTTGATCATTGTTGATGTGTTTAATACAGAGATTTCCAAAGAAGATAAGACAGTGTGTTAAGAAATATATGGCAAATAGACATGATAGAGTAATGATAGATAAATTGAAAGAAAAATAGTTTTTAATCAGGTAAGTTTATACAATCTTGTTTAGGTCTTTTGGTGGAGACATGAAAATGCAGTTAACTCATTACTACTCCCACTTATAAAAAGAGAATGATGAATTAAAAGGAAGGAAAACAGTTTATGTGAATACATAAATATAGAAGAAGAGTTTTATAACAGCTTTTTAGCAATTATCAATTATGATCCATTAACAGGCCTGGGGCCATTACATTGCAATGTAATGCATTACATTACAATTACTTTGTGATTCTTCCATTACAATTACAATTACATTTTTTCTCACATGTAATGTATTACATTACAATTACTTTGCCTGTGTAATGCATTACATTACACATTACTTTTTCAATATAAAAACTAAAAACATTTCAAAAACAGATTTTTATAAGAAATTATTACCTGGGTACATGTATATATGTACATATAATATACAGTGTTATAGACATAGACTTCAAATACTGGTTAATTAACATGTCCATTGCTCTTTATTATCATAAGTGTTTCAAACATGCTGTCATTAAGAGAACAATGATCAGGTCTGTACACCTTTCTGGCAATTAATACTAAAAAGCCTTTCAACAGGAGCTGATATGGAGGAAATGGCTAAATACTTGATCATGTTGATATAGCTGTATTATTGCGAACCCTATCATAGTTTTCCATAGATTCACCTGCAAGTTACCTGTCCATTTAAACTTTTGTAAGTTCTATATATTGTCCCATTGAACAAATACAACAGGTATTGTTCTCTGTATAGTTTATTTGGTGGGACCTTTAAATTTCTTCCAAGAGAAATCTATCACTCATTGATTAATTTACCTGAACAAAAAATTGAACTGTCAATGATAAATATACATGTACAAATAATAAATAAAAACTCCTGCAAAACTGCATGTGGCATTGTATTTATTCAATATCAATAATACATTTTTAATAGTTTCAATATAAACACTGATTCAAAAATTAAAAGTTGATTTCTGATCAAACTTTTGTATAATTAACCTTATAACCTATAGGAGCGTAAGCTTGTCTAAGTGGGGATTAGTTTATTCATACTTCAGTATTTATGATAGTAAAATGAATCTCAGCCAAGTGTGCATTGCTATTATTTAGTTACGTTAGTTTGCAAAATAAATTTCAAAGTCATTTTCAAGATTTCAAAATTATTCAAGATGCAAAATTAAAGCGTTTTTTTAATCAAATTAATCATTTTTTTTTTATCTAAATTGATGTAATGTGTAAATAATGTATCCAATGCAAAATTTGCACTTTGCATGAATCAAAAGAACTACATAATACATGAACAGTCAGACTCAACAATAACCAGGGGAGATAATTTTAATGAATATATCCACAGTGTTTAAAAATGTTCTCAGATTTTTCAAGCGTTATGCCATCTATAACTGCATCACATATTGCAGCTCTTGTAGTGGTCAAAAGTAAAATAACAGTGATTTTATAAAATAGGAGTACACATAAATTATTGTACAAATGTTACTTTTTGGTCTTCCCTTACATAAAACAGCAAGAAAATTATTAATCTATTTAGATAAATAGTTGAGAAATCAACATAAAAGGAATAAGTTGAGATGAATAACTATTTGTGAAATAAGTTGGTTTACAGAATTTGAAAAATAAACAAAAACACACATTCATACACCTTGGGCATCTATTATAATGAGTTATGTCCTAATAAATACACTATTGGCATCCTTTCATAAAAAAAAAAGTTTTGAATGAAGAATAAAAAACAACAACCAGGGTATATTGAACAATAACAAGTGTATTTTCATTTATTTGGAAGATTTTTTTTTTACTCAGGTAAATTAATCAATGAGTGATAGATTTCTCTTGGAAGAAATTTAAAGGTCCCATCAAATAAACTATACAGAGAACAATACCTGTTGTATTTGTTCAATGGGACAATAGAACTTACAAAAGTTTAAATGGACAGGTAACTTGCAGGTGAATCTATGGAAAACTATGATAGGGTTCGCAATAACTAAAGACAGATGCACTGAATTTGACATCAAGTATTCAAGTGGATTGATTGACATTTCTTCACATTGCTCTGACAAGTAAATGTCAAAATCATGCATGTACTGCACCAACTTGTGTCTACTCTTTGGTGGAGTATTAGGAGGCATGAAACTGAATAAGTCACTTTTAAGTTCCTTCGGTGGTGAAAAATAAATAAATTTTCATATAATTTTGTTTCTATCAATCATTGATCACTTAAAATCCTTAATCATTAAGACATCTAAAAGGGATTTCAAAGGGATATAATAAATGTGTCATTAAAGGATTATCTTGTTAAATGCCTAAGGGCTCTGTGAGGACAAACATAAGTTGAGAAGATTTAATTGCAATAAAAACATTTTGATATTAATTAGGTAAAATAACAATACAGACAGGACCCAAACCCCAGTTTGGTGTAAAAATGTTGATTGACATATTCAATCTTTCATTGAAATACATGTATAGAATTATGAAAGTTTCATCTTTATCTTTTTTCCATCCATCTATATAGTGTTGTTTAATATTTTTTTAGAAATTTTTTCATAGAGCACCAAACACCAAAATATTCCCAATATCTTTTTATACAAAAATCAGAAAAAGACTTAATGATTTTAACAAGTTTATATTTCTTACCTTAATATGTGTTTTAACGTTTGATGCAATTTATTTAAAACAGTAATTAACTGTAACAATAATTTTATTCAATACTTTCTTTTGTTTTTGTTAATATTTTATTTTTATTTTACAATGTTCTTCAATTTCATGTATTTTACAAATTTGTAATGAAAAGTAATGTACAGTAATGGAGGCATTACGTTGATTTGTATGCCCCACCTACAATAGTAGAGGGGCATTATGTTTTCTGGTCTGTGGCTCCGTCCGTCCGTCTATGGTTCCGTTCGTCAGTCCAGGTTAAAGTTTTTGGTCAAGGTAGTTTTTGATGAAGCTGAAGTCCAATCAACTTGAAACTTAGTACACTTGTTGCTTATGAGATGATCTTTCTAATTTTTAAGCCAAATTAGACTTTTGACCCCAATTTCACGGTCCACTGAACATAGAAAATGAAAGTGGGAGTTTCAGGTTAAAGTTTTTGGTCAAGGTAGTTTTTGATGAAGCTGAAGTCCAATCAACTTGAAACTTAGTACACTTGTTGCTTATGATATGATCTTTCTAATTTTAATGCCAAATTAGATAATTACCCAATTTCACGGTCCATGGGACATGGAAAAGGATAGTGCGAGTGGGGCATCCGTGTACTTTGGACACATTCTTATTAACTAAAGTAATCATCACATTACATGTAATTGTAATGCAGAAAATGTGCATTACAAATTACTTAGCATTACATAAAAAAGATGTACATATTGTAATGTAAAATGTAATATTATAATGCATTACAATTACAAATTACCATTACCCCAGGCCTGTCCATTAACTGTGGTGTAACAGTACAACAATAGAACAAAATAAAATTCAATTCCCATACAGAAAAAATGATCACTAGGCCAACTGCATTGCTCAACTGGCCACCAGTTGAGCTAACAATTGAGGGACAGTTGAGGGCTAGCTGGCCATCAGTGGAGCAAATAGTTGAGGGCCAGTTGAGGGCTAGCTGGATTTTTGCCATGCAAATTAGGTAGCCCTCAACTTTCAATGCTCAACTTTATGCAAATTAGTTGAGCAACGTTGAGAAAATATAATAGTTGAGGGCTAGGTGTCCAACAGTTGAGCAATTAGAGTTGAGGGCTACCTGGCCAACAGTTGAGGACCAGGTCATTAAAAGTTGAGGGCTAGGTGGCCAATAGATGAGGGCCAGGTCATTAAAAGTTGAGGGCTAGGTGGCCAATATATGAAGGCCAGGTCATTAAAAGTTGAGGGCTAGGTCTTAAAAGTTGAGCATTATGTGGTAATTGTAAACTGATGACTACACATTGTAGAAAAAAATTAAAATTGTGTATTTTTATAGTCAAAATACTGCTGAAAGATCTTAACTCACAACAGACTATATGAATGCTGTATCTTTGCCTTTTAGAAGTTATCTAGCAGAAGAATAGATCTCTAGTTTTATACCAAATTCATTATATTGGAATATTCTTATTTTATTAGTAATACTTTCTAAAACAAATTGTCTTTAAGTTGATAATAAAATAAACATGTCTCCTGTCTTACACATTTTGACAATATATAAATTAATGCATAAATATATTGTCTAACTTTTTTCTTCACTTTTAAAGTTTATAAAGAAAACACTTTAAATATCACTATTTTGACCTAAAAGAGCAAAATTATACACTTATTCAAAATGGTGGAAATCAAATCTAATCCAATGTACTTACCATTGAACAGATGTTTCCAGAAATATGTGTTAAAACATCAATCTAAATCCAAGAGTCATGTCATCAGAAGAATACACTGCACTTTTCAATGTCAATACAGTTATTTGTAACTTTTTATACGACCGCAAAATTTGAAAATTTTTTCGTCGTATATTGCTATCACGTTGGCGTCGTCGTCGTCGTCGTCGTCGTCGTCGTCCGAATACTTTTAGTTTTCGCACTCTAACTTTAGTAAAAGTGAATGGAAATCTATGAAATTTTAACACAAGGTTTATGACCACAAAAGGAAGGTTGGTATTGATTTTGGGAGTTTTGGTCCCAACATTTTAGGAATTAGGGGCCAAAAAGGGCCCAAATAAGCATTTTTTTGGTTTTCGCACTATAACTTTAGTTTAAGTTAATAGAAATCTATGAAATTTTGACACAAGGTTTATGACCACAAAAGAACGGTTGGGATTGATTTTGGGAGTTTTGGTTTCAACAGTTTAGGAATTAGGGGCCAAAAAAGGGCCCAAATAAGCATTATTCTTGGTTTTCGCACAATAACTTTAGTTTAAGTAAATAGAAATCAATGAAATTTAAACACAATGTTAATGACTACAAAAGGAAGGTTGGTATTGATTTTGGGAGTTTAGGTCCCAACAGTTTAGGAATTAGGGGCCAAAAAGTGACCCAAATAAGCATTTTTCTTGGTTTTCGCACCATAACGTTAGTATAAGTAAATAGAAATCTATGAAATTTAAACACAAGGTTTATGACCATAAAAGGAAGGTTGGTATTGATTTTGGGAGTTTTGGTCCCAACAGAATAAGGGGCCCAAAGGGTCCAAAATTAAACTTTGTTTGATTTCATCAAAATTGAATAATTGGGGTTCTTTGATATGCCGAATCTAACTGCCATGACTGTGTATGTAGATTCTTAACTTTTGGTCCCGTTTTAAAATTGGTCTACATTAAGGTCCAAAGGGTCCAAAATTAAACTTAGTTTGATTTTGACAAAAAATGAATCAGTTAGGTTCTTTGATATGCTGAATCTTAAAATGTACTTAGATTCTTGATTATTGGCCCAGTTTTCAAGTTGGTCCAAATCGGGGTCCAAAATTAAACTTTGTTTGATTTCATCAAAAATTGAATAAATGGGGTTCTTTGATATACCAAATCTAACTGTGTATGTAGATTCTTCATTTTTGGTCCTGTTTTCAAATTGGTCTACACTAAAGTCCAAAGGGTCCAAAATTAAACTTAGTCTGATTTTAAACAAAAATTGAAATCTTGGGGTTCTTTGATATGCTGAATCCAAAAATGTACTTAGATTTTTTATTATGGGCCCAGTTTTCAAGTTGGTCCAAATCAGGATCTAAAATTATTATATTAAGTATTGTGCAATAGCAAGTCTTTTCAATTGCACAGTATTGCGCAATGGCAAGAAATATCTAATTGCACAATATTGTGAAATAGCAAACTTTTTTTTTTATTAGAGTTATCTTTCTTTGTCCAGAATAGTAAGCAAGAAATATCTAATTGCAAAATATTGTGCAATAGCAAGATTTTTTTTAATTGGAGTTATCTTTCTTTGTCCAGAATCAACTTAAATCTTTGTTATATACAATATACAATGTATATTCACTTTTTACTACCAACTGATAAATTAAAATAATCTTTACCATTCAGTGATAACAAGCAGTTTTTTTACATCTTAATATTTTATGATGTATTTAAATGAGAAGTTATTGTTGCAAACTCCATTAGAAATTTTAATTGAGATAAGTTTTGGAATAAGGGAAAGGGGGATGTGATTAAAAAAATTGGGTTCAATTTTTCTCATTTGAAATTTCATAAATAAAAAAGAAAATTTCTTCAAACATTTTTTTGAGAGGATTAATATTCAACAGCATAGTGAATTGCTCTAAGAGAAAACAAAAATTTTAAGTTCATTAGAACACATTCATTCTGTGTCAGAAACCTATGCTGTGTCAACTATTTAATCACAATCCAAATTTAGAGCTGAATCCAGCTTGAATGTTGTGTCCATACTTGCCCCAACCGTTCAGGGTTCAACCTCTGCGGTTGTATAAAGCTACGCCCTGCGGAGCATCTGGTTTTATCTACATTCATTGTAAAACTCATATTTTATTCATGATAGCTCAGAAGACATCTTTGCTTGCCATGTGCATGCTCAAACCCAGTTCAAATTTTAAATGTTTGAGGTTCTTTTGGGTATTGTGACAGTGTGATCACTTTGAGATTTGCCCCTAATAATAACTGTTTATTACCTAAATCTTGAATATTTGATATATCTTATAATAAAAGAAATACTGTTTGTTTTTTTATCTTTATGTCAAAGATTTAATTAAGTTAAAATACAGAAAAAAAATGAATAAATTTGAAAACATGTGCTTCCCTTAATTTTGCCTCAAACTTTGTGTACATTTATAAATGATACTTCCTGTCCATTTGCACTAAAGCCAGATAAAACAGATGGCACATAACATTTATATCACCAGGTCATATTTCTAATTGCTCAACTTTTCCTCAACTACAAAAATTTCAAAGTCTGAATGCTCAACTTTTCCTCAACTACAAAAATTTCAAAGTCTGAATGCTCAACTTTAGCTCAACTACAAAAATTTCAAAGTCTGAAAGCTCAACTTTTGCTCAACTATATAAAAACCAAAGATCAATTGCTCAACTTTTCCTCAACTTAATGGCCAGCTTCAGTTGAGGGCCAGTTGAGCGACATCTATCCAACATACAGTGCTTGGCCAGGTTTGAGTTGAGCTAAGATGCTCAACACCTAGCCCTCAACTATTTTGCTTAAAACAGCTAGCCCTCAACTGTCTGCCACATGGCCATCAACTGGCCCTCAACTTTTTTCTGTAGGAGTTATAAAAGAATTAACTCATCAGATTGACACAAAGAAGAAAACATTAAAAGACTTCACATTGCTTAAGGAATATACTTGTGTCAGAATTTAAATAAGATGTTCCAAGTTCCAACTCCTTGGTTTTTTTCCTACAATGCAGGTTGAAATATTTTGCCCCATATCACCCCTTTTTCTTTCCACTATTATAAGCATGACAAGACACCAATAGTTCATAAAACATTTTAAAAGGTCAATTACCAGAATTTAAAGCAGATTCAAGATTTCATTAATGATTTTATACAATGTGCGTGTCAAATTACATTTGAATGATGTCAATACTAGTGACAGTAAGGGGTACTACTTGTACATGTACAATTAATCTTATTTACTTGCAGAAGTAAATAATATACCATGAATACCTGTACTATTTAAGTAAATTATAATGTTTCAATAATCTCCCCTTATTTTTCTCAAAATTTACTTGCTAATTTTTTTTTCTTTCAATCCAACATATCCAGCAAAAATTCTAAAGTTTTGTGATATAAAAACATGCGTTTAACTTTTTTCTCAGATTAGTTCACAATTTTTGATCTGACAGAGTTCAATGTTTCAACTCATTAATTCAACAATAAAAGTAAAACTGATTTTTTAAAGATCCAAGTATCTGGGCCCCCCTCTAAATCCGCCTCTGCTTTCCACCTTTCTGTGGAAAGACCTATTGATTTTGTTCTGATTATTAGGTCTTTCCACCTTTCCGTGGAAAGACCTATCGGTTTTGTTCTGATTATTAGGTCTTTCCACTTTTCCGTGGAAAGACCTATAGGTTTTGTTCTGATTATTATTATTATTATTATTAGGTCTTTCCACCTTTCCGTGGAAAGACCTATAGGTTTTGTTCTGATTATTATTAATTTTTTTTTCTTCCGCCTAATTTTTTTCTTGCGTAGTATTGATGTTTCAAAAGATGTCGCTTAGATATTTGGAATATGATATCGTATAGTTTATACGCTTTAAAATTTTACAACCGCATAACAAAATACTGTACGTTGTAAGAGTTATCTCCCCAAACACTGTTTTTCTTGTGGCCACTACTCCTTCGCAACCATTAAAGATTGCGACAAATTTATTTTACCAAATTGCTTGTTACATCTTCAGGATTAGGATATTCATTTGGACTGAAGCTTTACGGAGACTCCATATGAGAGTTATTCCCCCTTTTCCATTTAATTAAGTGATATTCATTTCCAACTGGTAAACCATAAGTGATAGAGACCTAGGGTCTTCAGATTTGATGTCCTTGGTCCCAAAAAATGAAAATGAGGTCAAGGTCAAGGTCAAAGGTCAAGGTCATATTCTAAAATTTGATTTTAGCTTATTTTCACTTATTTTCAAATACCGTATGACATATCGACAAATGTTTTTTCCTAAATTGTTAGTTGCGACATGTACTTGTATATTTTGGTTGAAAGGGTGCGCATACAATAAATTGAAGTTTTTGTCCATCTTACATTTAGAATTACGCGTAAAGTGGTATTACTCATTAACCCAACATATTAAAGACCTAGGGTCTTATGATTTAAGGTCCTTGGTTTGTGACCTTGAAATTGAGTTCAAGGTCATAGGTTAAAAGGAAGTTCTAGATTTTGACCTTTGCTTTAAATTCATATAAATACATCATAAAGCCATAGGAACTAATATTTTAAACTGATTTTTCATATTTCAATATCAAAATAGATCTTCACTAGTGGAAAGACCTACAATTGTTCTCTGAACAATTGGTTTTTAATTATTAGGTCTTTCCACTTTTCCGTGGAAAGACCTATTGAATTTGTTCTGATTATTAGGTCTTTCAACCTTTCAGGTGAAAGACCTATTGTTTTTGTTCTGATTATTATTTTTTTTTTTCTTCCGCCAAATTTTTTTTCCTTCACTGTTTTTTTGTTTCCCAAGATGTCGCTTAGATATATGGTATATGATATCGAACAGTTAATGCGCTTCTGAAACTGACACCGCGTAACAAAAACATTTACCTTTTAAGAGTTATCTCCCCAAACACTGTTTTTCTTGTGGCCACTACTACTTCGCAACCGTATAAGAAACCGACAAATTTATTTTTCCAAATTGCTCGTTATATCCTTAGGATGTTCTGTTTCATTTCAACGGAAGCTATCCGGAGACTCCATATGAGAGTTATCCCCCCTTTTATATATGATATCAGTGATATGCATTTCTAACTGGTCAACTATAAGTGATAGAGACCTAGGGTCTTTTGATTTAAGATCCTTGGTCCAAAAAAATGAAAATTAGGTCAAGGTCAAAGGTCAAGGTCATGTACAAAGGGACAGATTATGTGATTTTGGCACTACTTGAAGAGTTTTATGTGTGTTTGCCAACCAACCAACCAACCAACCAACCAACCAATCAATCAATCAATCAATCAATCAATCAATCATGTGTTTAGTATAGTGTCCAAAATCTGTGTTTCTTTTGCGTTGTTTTAATTGACCCTATCCAACGTGTTTAACCAACCAACCAACCAACCAACCAACCAATCAATCAATCAATCAATCATGATCATGATCAAGCAATCATGATCATGATCAATCAATCATGATTGTGATCAATCAATCATGATCGTGATCAATCAATCATGATCGTGTTCAATCAATCATAATTCCGTCTTATGTGTTTAATAAAGGGGTTCAAGATCTTCTTTGTTTCTTCTTCGCAGTTTCAATTGACCCTATCCAACGTGTTTAACGAACCAACCAACCAACCAACCAACTAACCAACCAACTAACCAACTAATCAATCAATCAATCAATCAATCAATCAATCAATCAATCAATCAATCATGTGTCCGTCTCATGTGTTTAATATAGGGTCCAAGATCTTTGTTTCTTTTTCGCTGTTTCAATTGACCCTATCCAACCAACCAACCAACCAACCAACCAACCAACCAACTAATCAATCAATCAATCAATCAATCATGATCATGATCAATCAATCATGTGTCCGTCTCATGTGTTTAATATAGGGTCCAAGATCTTTGTTTCTTTTTCGCTGTTTCAATTGACCCTATCCAACGTGTTTAACCAACCAACCAACCAACCGACCGACCGACCGACCGACCAACCAACTAATCAACCAATCAATCAATCAATCAATCAACCAACCAATCAATCAATCAATCAATCAATCAATCAATCATGATCATGATCAATCAATCATGTTTCATGAAAAATCGAAATTCAATATTGTTCTTGCGTCACTTCTGAAAAAAAAATCCACATGTACTCTGAAACTACAAGTACAATCGACCTCAAAATTTGCAGTCAGCAGGGCATACATGTACTAAAGGTTTATAAAAAAACTTGTTGCAGATATCTCTCAAAGCTTTTCCTAGAGAACAGAAATGGCAATGCCGTAAAAATCGCTTGCTAGGTCCGTAAATCTCAGTAAAAACCTACAATAAAATGTCCGCTCCGAGATTGAAATACTAATCTGTGTTACAAACAGGTGCTGAAAAATGTACATTATCAGAAAATAATCATTAAATGTGTTTTAAAGTTACACCGGATCGATTAAATCCAAAACATGCACTGCCCGTGACCTGTGATCAAAATGTCAATTTCCTACAATGACAAAAGAAATGACATTGTGTACATTCCATCTCTACACATGTTGTCTGTTTAACGTCCCGACCTAAAAAGAAATTAAAAGACTAAGTTTTCGTTATTATAAACCCGTGTCACGTGATGTCGCGCGCGCTGTACCTAAAATAAAAGAAACACTTTCCAAACTAAACATGAAACTTCTCCGGTAACACAATACTATAGACCCCTTACACAAACAAACAAACAAACAAACACACACACACACACACACACACACACATCAATCAATCATCTTTTTAAGGGGTGAAAGACCGTTCACAATTGCTTTTTAAAAGCAATTGATTTATATTTATTATTTTTTTTTTTTTTTTTTCTTCCGCCTAATTTTTTTCTTGCGTAGTAATGATGTTTCAAAAGATGTCGCTTAAATATTTGGAATATGATATCGTAAAGTGTATGCGCTTTTAAAACTGACAACTGCGTAACCAAATACTTTGCGTTGTAAGAGTTATCTCCCCAAACACTGTTTTTCTTGTGGCCACTACTCCTTCGCAACCGTAAAAGATTACGACAAATTTATTTTACCAAATTGCTCGTTACATCTTCAGGATTAGGCAATTCATTTGGACCGAAGCTTTCCAGAGACTCCATATGAGAGTTATTTCCCCTTATGTAAATGATATAAGTAATATGCATTTCTAACTGGTAAACCATAAGTGATAGAGACCTAGGGTCTTCAGATTTGAGGTCCTTGGTCCAAAAAAATGAAAATGAGGTCAAGGTCAAAGGTCAAGGTCATGTTCTAAATTTTGATTTTTGCTTATTTTCACTGATTTTCAAATACCGTATGACATATCGACAAAAAAATTTTCATAAATTGTTATTTGCGACATGTCCTTACTTGTATATTTTGGTTGAAAGGGTGCGCAAATAATAAATGGGAGTTTTTGCCCATCTTATATTTAGGTTTACCCGTAAAGTGATATTACTCTTTAACCAAACATATTAAAGACCTAGAGTCTTTTGATTTAAGATCCTTGGTTTGTGACCTTGAAATTGAGGTCAAGGTCATAGGTTAATAGGACGTTCTAGATTTTGACCTTTGCTTTAAATTGATATTAATACATCATAAAGCCATAGGAACTAACATTTTAAACTGATTTTTCATATTTCCATATCAAAATAGATCTTTACTAGTGGAAAGACCTTCAATTGTTCTCTGAACAATTGGTTTTTAATTATTATTTTTTTTTTCTTCCGCCTAATTTTTTTCATGCGTAGTATTGTTGTTTAATAAGTTGTCGCTTAGATATTTGGAATATGATATTGTATAGTTTATACGCTTTAAAAATTTACAACTGCATAACAAAATACTTTACGTTGTAAGAGTTATCTCCCCAATCACTGTTTTTCTTGTGGCCACTACTCCTTCGCAACCGTAAAAGATTACGACAAAATTATTTTACCAAATTGCTCGTTACATCTTCAGGATTAGGATTTTAATTTTGACCGAAGCTATCCAGAGACTCCATATGAGAGTTATTCCCCCTTATGTATTTGATATAAGTGATATGCGTTTCTAACTGGTAAACCATAAGTGATAGAGACCTAGGGTCTCTTGATTTGAGATCCTTGGTCCCAAAAAATGAAAATAAGGTCAAGGTCAAAGGTCAAGGTCATATTCTAAATTTTGATTTTGGCTTATTTCACTTATTTTCAAATACCGTATGATATATTGACAAATAATTTTTCATAAATTGTTAGTTGCGACATGTCCTTACTTGTATATTTTGGTTGAAAGGGTGCGCATACAATAAATGTGAGTTTTTGTCCATCTTACATTCAGAATTACGCGTAGAGTGGTATTACTCATTAACCAAACATGTTAAAGACCTAGGGTCTTTTGATTTAAGGTCCTTGGTTTGTGACCTTAAAATTGAGGTCAAGGTCATAGGTTAATATGACGTTGTTGATTTTGACCTTTGCTTTAAATTCATATTTCTACATCATAAAGCCATAGGAACTAACATTTTAAACTGATTTTTCATATTTCAATATCAAAATAGATCTTTACTAGTGGAAAGACCTACAATTGTTCGCTGAACAATTGGTTTTTAATTATTTTTTTTTTCTTCCGCCAAATTTTTTTCTTGCGTAGTATGGTTGTTTCATAAGTTGTCGCTTAGATTTTTGGAAGATGATATCGCATAGTTTATACGCTTCAAAAACTGACAACCGCGTAACCAAATACTTTACGTTGTAAGAGTTGTCTCCCCAAACACTGTTTTTCTTGTGGCCACTACTCCTTCGCAACCATAAAACATTATGACAAATTTATTTTACCAAATTGCTCGTTACATCTTCAGGATTAGGTTGGCTGTTTATACCGAAGCTATATGGAGACTCCATATGAGAGTTATTCCCCCTTATGTATTTGGTATAAGTTATTTGCATTTCTAACTGGTAAACCATAAGTGATAGAGGCCTAGGGTTTTCGGATTTGAGGTCCTTGGTCCAAAAAAATGAAAATAAGGTCAAGGTCAAAGGTCAAGGTCATATTTTAAATTTTGATATTGGCTTATTTTCACTTATTTTCAATTACCGTATGACATGTATGACATATCGACAAATAATTTTTCATAAATTGTTAGTTGCGACATGTCCTTACTTGTATATTTTGGTTGAAAGGGTGCGCATACAATAAATGGGAGTTTTTGTCCATCTTACATTTACAATTACGCGTAAAGTGGTATTACTCATTAACCAAACATATTAAAGGCCTAGGGTCTTTTGATTTAAGGTCTTAAGTTTGTGACCTTGAAATTGAGGTCAAGGTCATAGGTTAATAGGACGTTCTATATTTTGACCTTTGCTTTAAATTCATATTAATACATCACAAAGCCATAGGAACTAACATTTTAAACTGATTTTTCATATTTCAATATCAAAATAGATCTTTACTAGTGGAAAGACCTTCAATTGTTCTCTGAACAATTGGTTTTTAATTTTTTTTTTTTTTTTTTTTCTTCCGCCTAGTTTTTTTTTCTTGTGTAGTATTGTTGTTTCATAAGATGTCGCTTAGATATTTGGAATATGATATCGTATAGTTTATACGCTTTAAAAATTTACAACCGCATCACTCAGGGGTTAAAATTTTTTGTTACAGCTAACTAGCCCAGGACTTATTGGCAGCAGGATTTTACTAGCCCTGTTGGAAGAACTGCTAGTCCATCAAAACTGACCTGCTAGCCCTAGTATGCCTTAAAAATCAAGAGTTTGCTGCATAATACAAAGTGGGTGTCCTTTGTTTTGAATGAACCATTATACACTGTATTAAATAATTTTTGTTGATCTGTTATTTATTCTTTTAGTGCTTAACCTAACTAAGTTGTGTCCACATTCAAAGCAGACTTTTTATTTGCGTGCTTGGGGCAACTAACGGCAATATTCACAGAGCATTGTCTGTTTTTTTTCCTCAGCAACAGCCAACCTTGCCAGGGGAATCATGGTGTCCCAGTTCTGCCAACTTTTCAGGAAGTGAATGTGTGATTTTTTGGTCAAATTGTAAAGATAAAAGAGAAAAAACAATAGATCAAAGGAAAATGCCGCCAAATAAGCATGAACATGTGCGAGTCTCGCGCTAAAGACTTGGCAGCCCTTCTGTCCTGGACACTATTAATTTTTTTCCGCGGCTTTTCCCTGTCGTATTTAGCATTTTTGGGGGATGAATTTTCAGCCTCGTTACTCCTTTCATCTACCGTTTTTCGTTTTGAAACTGACGAAGTTCCTGGGGTTCCCGTACTAAAATATTAAAAAATATTTTGTTGCATGGTTTCGTGCTCAAGAGCTGTGCAACAAGACAGGTCAATACCAATCAATACATCATACCCCCAAATACCGTTAATTGAAAATCTCGGCACGATAAGCAATGTACAATACCCAAAGCCATGGTATGAGAAATCGTTATTTAAAGTACGGGAATTGCAATCAACACATGATACCAGGCCACCAGACATGCCTGAGTTAATTGTTCTATTTTTAAAATATGTACAACAGGACCTGTACAAACCAGTTCAAATTCTTGGAATCCTAGATGAGTTAATTGAATCGATTGGCTAACATAGAATAGTGATGAAGGGATCTTTCACTTTCTATTTTGGAAACGTCAAGATTTTTTTGTTACTAGTCCGTCGGGCATATCGGATTACACATTTTAATTGCCCGAGGCGTAAATGATCTAGTCCCGGGCGTCGGGCTAGTGGATTTTTTAACCCCTGATCACAAAATACTTTACATTGTAAGAGTTATCTCCTCAAACACTGTTTTTCTTGTGGCCACTACTCCTTCGCAACCGTAAAAGATTACGACAAATTTATTTTACCAAATTGCTCGTTACATCTTCAGGATTAGGGTCTTCATTTGGACCGAAGTTTTATGGAGACTCCATATATATGAGAGTTATTCCCCCTTTTCCATTGAATTAAGTGATATGCATTTCTAAATAGTAAACCATAAAATGATAGAGACCTAGGGTCTTCAGATTTGAGGTCCTTGGTCCAAAAAAATAAAAAGTAGGCCAAGGTCAAAGGTCAAGGTCATATTCCTAATTTTGATTTTTGCTTATTTTCACTGATTTTCAAATACTGTATGACATATCCACAAATATTTTTTTATAAATTGTTAGTTGCGACATGTCCTTACTTGTATATTTTTGTTGAAAGGGTGTGCGGACAATAAATGGGAGTTTTTGCCCATCTTAAATTTAGAATTACGCGTAAAGTGATATTACTCTTTAACCAAACATATTAAAGACCTAGGGTCTTTTGATTTAATGTCCTTGGTTTGTGACCTTGAAATTGAGGTCAAGGTCATAGATTAATAGGACGTTCTAGATTTTGACCTTTGCTTTAAATTCATATTAATACATCATAAAGCCATAGGAACTAACATTTTAAACTGATTTTTCATAAATCAATATCAAAATAGATCTTTACTGGTGGAAAGACCTTCAATTGTTCTCTGAATAATTGGTTTTTCATTTATTTTGTTTTGTTTCTAAACTAATGCTAATCTGAATATAGTATCAATTATAAATTTCAGATTTTTTTTAATTTCCCCAAACATCATTGAGACAGTAAATAAAAATATATGTACCAATCTGAGGTACTATCTGTCATTAGGTATATTTTATTTATTTTTTAGAGAAAAGAATTTGTTTAGAAAAAATGGCATCAAGTTTTAGTTCACAGACGTCATCAGAAGATACACCTAGATTTATGTCAATTTTATCCGGAGAATGGATGGACCTTCCCATAGATTCAAGACATGGAAAATGTCGTAGTGTAAGTGACTTTGAAAAACTGAGCCGAGTGGGAGAGGGGACATATGGAATAGTATATAGAGCCAGAGATAGAAGAACAAATTATATTGTTGCATTGAAAAAAATGAGAATGGAAAAAGAAAAGAATGGGATTCCAATCAGCGGTCTTCGTGAAATTAACATTTTGCTTAATCTTCGACATACAAATATTGTTGAAATGTCTGAAGTTGTTGTAGGAAGGAGTCTTGAAAGTATTTTTCTGGTTATGGAATACTGTGAGCAAGATCTTGCCTCTTTATTGGACAATATGTCTGCCCCGTTCACAGAGGCGCAGGTCAAATGTATAATGATTCAGTTATTAAAAGCACTGAGGTATCTGCATGAAAATTTTATCCTTCACCGAGATCTAAAAGTATCAAACTTACTTATGACAGATAAAGGCTGTGTTAAAATAGCTGACTTTGGATTGGCCAGGAAGTATGCTTTCCCGGAACAACCAATGACACCAAGAGTTGTAACTCTTTGGTACAGGGCACCAGAACTATTATTGGGATCTAAGACGCAGACGACAGCCTTAGATATGTGGTCCGCAGGCTGTATATTTGGTGAGTTGTTGGCTCATAAGCCTCTCTTACCAGGTCGATCTGAAATCCATCAATTAGAAATGACCATAGAACTGTTTGGTACGCCAAGTGAGGCAATCTGGCCGGGATTCAATGACTTACCTGGAATGAAAGATATTACTTTGAAGAAACAACCGTACAACAATGTTCGTCATACTTTCCCATGGTTGACCGATGCCGGAATCAGACTTTTGAATTATTTGTTCATGTACGACCCAGAAAAGCGAGCTTCTGCCGAGGATGCTCTAGATAGCTCGTATTTTAAAGAACAGCCTTACCCGTGTGAACCAGAGTTTATGCCATCGTTTCCTCATCATAGGTTGAAACGCAAAGAAGAGACAAGAGGAACATGATTTTTGTAAGGAAGATTAGATCATGGAGAGATTTGTTGTAAAGTAAAAGTTACAATTGCAATCAAGTTAGAATGTTGAAATACATTAAAATTATTATGTATGAGACAAAAGTCAATTACAAGAAAGAGGAATGTTTGAATGGAAATTGATTTTTTTTTTTATATTCTTTCTATATAAGAAGCTGTTCAACAGTTGAAGTAGAGGTTGAAAATATGATGTAAAAAGAGCATGACATTTTTTAAAATGCCAATAAAATTTATATTTGTTGTAATAAAATACTTGCAATCACCAAAAACACAATGTCTGAACTAAATATGAGAAATTTTTGATCATTGTTATACATTTTGTATATCATATATCATGTTGTATATCACAATGTATCATTGTATACACGGTATATAAAAGAAAGGAAACAATTGATTGGATGCTATTATCTGGTAACAACTACATCGTAATAGTCTGATTTTTTAAAGGCAGTGCTTTAAGGCCTGACTTTCAAGTCATGAGGTTCATTTTTCCTTACGCAAATCTTTGCTGGGGGTCATTTTGCAAGAAAAAGATCCGGAAATGTTTAAATTTCTCCTCTACTTTTTGTGGTATGTATTGGTTTTTGTTCCTTTCATTTACTTTGGGAAATAAAGAAACGATCAGTGTGTATTGTTCGTTTTAAAAATCTGTTTATTAATGTGTCTTTTGCATTATAAGCTGTCAATCTGATTACAAACTATCATTATTCGAATTCCGTGTGGAAAGAGGTCCGTTCAATTTCGAGTACTATTTGCGATCTAAAGATATTTTAAAATCATTTCACTCGTTGATATAACATGATATTATAATTAAAAGTCGACTGACCGTGAATTATATTGCATAATATACAATTTAAAGTATTTCTGTACGTGAAGCCGTATGACGTTATAGTTATTTCGGTCTCAGTTATGTAAAATATGAAATTATCGTTCCTGAATAGGGTTCCACTAATTAAAGACAAGAAGCGTCAAAAAGTGATATGAAGCGACAATAAAATTAAAAAAGCGATAAGAAGCGACAATATAATTAATTTAGCGAGAAGAAGCGTCAAGAAGACTATATAGCGACTATACATAAATAAAAAAAAAATGTCATTGCAACAACTTATTCCCCATAGATATTAAAAAAAACATGCATTATTTTTTATTATAGGGGCGGTTATAAAACATTTTTTTATATTACTGTACATTGATAGATAAAAAAATGTTTTTATTAAGAAGAAAGGGATTAGTTTTTATTAGATATAAAAAAAAAGATATGAGCTGCGTCGGATAGAAATCGACCTTATGCAAGTGTATGTACACAAATACATATCTAAGACTTTGATCGATTTTGAAATAACTAAGATATAAAAGCTGTATTTTGGTCCGTTTAAAAGGGTTGACTTCTTATGAAAACCTACTTTTGTAACAATTACAGACTTTCCGTAGAAATTATTTTAACCCAAAATAGGTTAACAGAGGTATTGATTTTCGTTTGCATAAGGTCGATTTCTATCCGAAGCAGCTCATATTTTATGCACACGCTAAAAATTGGCCATCAAAAAAAAAAAAAATTCAATTTCCTTTTAAAGAATTTATTGAATCAAAACCATGCAATATCATTTCCTTTCTAACAGTGAAATTCTTCTTTTTCATAGGGACATATTTGATAGGTGTAGCTTCACCCTATCACATCAAATGAGAATAGCCTCGTGAGAGAATTACGATTCGCTTGTCCCTTGTTAGTTATTGTCGCTTCGTCACTAAATTAAACTTCTTGTCGCTGTTTGTCTCTAAAATTCTTCTTGTCTCTTATTAGTGAGACCAGTCAGTTCCGTCCTTAACTTCCGTTTTTGCACTGCAAAACAATCACACAATTAACGATGCCTAGTCCTTGTTGGTGTGTACCTGAGTGTCATTTAAGAGGAGGACTTGCATTTCTAAATGACTTAATAAGAAGAAAAAGTTGGATCAACGCCATGTCTCAAACGTAGATTGTCATGTGCGATGCAATCGTAGAACCCATATCAATCAGCTGTTGTTTGCAAGGCACATTTTACTGAAAACGACTACGTTCAGGAAACTATTCATGGTAAAACTTTATTTTCTTTAAGAAATATATACTGTTATTTATATAATCGCCATGCAAGTAAACCAAAGTCTGTTTGCAACCGCAATTATCGTTTTAGAATAAAAAGGGGGGTGAATTCAAGACGTCATAACTTTTGGGATTACGATTCAATATCATCTGTGACATTTTTTGGTTAATACTACAATTGTATGGTTTTTCTACAAGAGATATATTATACTGATAATTATTTTAGCAGTAATTATGTAAATTTCGGTTGTAATGACAAGAATTCATGAGCTATGCCTCGGGCTTTCTTGAAAAATATCAATGACAATGTAAACAGGAACAAAACATTGACATGAATGATGCTCTCCACCTATGTTATAGTTATTTAGGTATGTGTGTTGCACAAGTCTTTCACAAGTTTCAAAAAAGCTAATGTTATAAAACTTTTTTCAGGGCACATACCCACTTTACAGAGACTTGTCTACTGCCATGCATTCCCATCCTATTTTCATGCACCATTTGTAAGCAAGAGACTGAATGGTTTACAAAATTAAAAATCAGGACGGTGTCCCGTTAAACCAAAAGAACTAAACTGGATGAATATTGTAGGAGAAATCTAGAGAAAAGTTTTGATTTGTGAAATTGGTTTTCCTGAACAGATGTACATTCATCCTGCAGGAAAGATTTATAACTGTCCACCACCAACTGACGAGCTAATGTTGAGCTTCACAGATGGAATTACTCAAACACCATAAATGCCTATGTTTTCAGCACAGATTTCACAAATCATGACACAGCTGTGCATTTTTATGGTCTGTGCGTCCGTTCGTCTGTTCGTCCGTCCGTCTGTTCCTCTTCAGGTTAAAGTTTTTGGTCAAGGTAGTTTTTGATGAAGTTGAAGTCCAATCGACTTCAAACTTGGTACACATGTTCCCTATGATATGATCTTTTTAATTTTAATGCCAAATTAGAGTTTTTACCCCAATGTCACGGTCCACTGAACATGGAAAATGATAGTGCGAGTGGGGAATTCGTGTACTGGGGACACATTCTTGTTTTATACCTGTTAAGAGTCGAAAACTAAATATTATTTTTATATAAATAAACATATATTGTGTCATTTTAGAACTTATATTTTTCCAAAGGATGCATGAATGAAAGTAGTGAAATTCATTTTGCTTTGATATATAGATTTGAATTACAATTGTTCATGTTATTGTAATGCATATAAAAATAAGGAGATGTGGCACAATGTAAATATATGATATTCTGTGAGTTTATCAAACTAAAGGGGATAGGAATGGGTATAAGCAGTTACAGGACTGTACTACTGTACAATCTCCAACAATGAGAAAAACTCATACTGTAAAGAGAATTTCAAATTTACAAGTAAGTTTTGTTTTTGCATTGAATAATTTTCTTCTATTGTCTTAAAAGCAAATATCGGAAGTGGTTAAAATGCTAATGAGACAGCTTTTATGGCCACCAGATGTCATTGTTACCTTGATTAAAAACTCCTTTTTAGCTCACCTGACCTGACTCATCACTTGGTTTCGTCGTCCACAAACTTTTACAAAAAATCTTCTCTGAAACTACTGTGCCAAATTTAACCAAACTTAGCCAAAATCATCATTGCGGTATCTAATTTAAAAAATGTGTGGTGAGATGGCCACTATGGCCAAAAATAGAACATACAGGTAAAATGTAGATTTTGGCTTATAACTCTGAAACCAAAGCATTTAGAGCAAATCTGACATAGGGTGAAATTGTCTCTTCAGTGAAGATCTATCTGCTCAGGAATTTTCAGACAAATCTGACAACCCGTTGATGGATTGCTGCCCCCAAATTAGTAATTTGAAGGAAATTTTGCAGAGTTTGGTTATTATCTTAAATATTATTATAGATAGGGATAAACTGTAAACAGCAATAATGTTCTGCAAAGTAAGATCTACAAATAAGTGAATATGACCAAAATTTTAAGTTGACCCCTTAAAGAGTTATTGCCCTTTATAGTCAATTTTTAACAATTTCATAAATTTTTGTATTTTTTGTTAATTTTTAAAAAATATTTTCAACTGTAAACACTGGGCCATGTTTATTATAGATAGAGATAATTGTAGCACCAAGAATGTTCAGTAAAGAAAGATCTACAAACACATCCCCATCATCAAAAACACAATTTTGTCATTTTATATGTGTCCGTTGTTTAATATGCACATAGACCGTCCAAGGTGAGCGACACAGGCTCTTGAGAGTCTCTAGGTCAATAATACAGGTAGATAACTTTATCATGTTTATACTGAAAAATAATTTTGCTTGGAGGGAGAATTTTAAAAAAGTTCTGTCTTCAAAAGAGTTGACATGTTACTATGTACATTAACCATTATGTTACTTGATGTTCTAGCAATACACACAGAACGGAGACTAGTCAATCTTTGTGAATTATTTTTCATAGGATAGGAGTAATTGAATATGTGTATATAATCAATAATTAAAAATAGTTTTATTTACATTAAAAAGGAAAAGTTCTTATGTCTTAAAAATGCATTTCATGGCGAGGTACAGAAAATATACTGTAAACAGTAGACTATAGATATAGGTGAACTAGGTACAAGAGAACTCTAAATCTTAAATACTACAAACCACCTCTGTTCTATGGAAGATAATGATATAACTGGACTAGAAATACACACAACCTGTAATTAACTGCCTTTACAGCGCTTTCGCGCTTTGATTTTAGAACATAACAGTTATACAGATAGTAACCAATGAAAATCAAAGGAATAATGTTTAAGCATTTGGCTGTGAACAGACACTTTGAGAGTTAAGATGGTTTATACATGTTTTTAAACACTCAATCCTCCCCTTACTTTGGACAGTGGTGTAACAGTACAACACAATACTATCAAAATACATTAAGAAGGGCATGTATCATCAATAATCAGAAAAACACCAAAGAAAATGACAAAGGGAACAAAGTATCAATCAGAGTACTAATAAATATAAAATTAATGAGATGTGACATTACTGCAAATGAGTCACAATTGGACAACTTTCTTTATTTGTATATTGATTGGCTGCCTTTTTTTTTTTATCAATACAGGTATCATACCCATATTATGTAAATCACATCTTTTATTAATTTTATCATTTCTGTATGTCCATAGGAGCTGGCAAAACTGGTTAATGTCCCCTGTGCAATTTTTTATGTCCAGCATGATCATGAGGCATTTTTGTTGTAGATGTGGGACATAGGGATCCTGCTTTTGTCGTCAGCATCTAAATTGTAGGCAGTGTCATGATTAAGGTGCAAATTGTGATTGAAGCTTTTTTTATGAAATCGATTACATTTTCAAACCTAAAAGAAATTTTATAAAATTTTGGAAGAAACTTTTATGACAGATAAGACAGACTCCAGAGTAATATTTGGTAATTTTTTTTTGCTGTATTTTACAAATAAAAGGACACAAGTTTTTGTCTCTCTTGCAACTCAAGTTGATTACCAGACACAGTGACTACTATCAGACATAATTATAGGATAAATGCATATAAACAAATCTTTTTTTATATAGGTAGAAGAACTGGATGCTTCATACTTAGTGTATACATATGCCTTTAATATGTAACGAAATGTCTGTGCATCAGATGTCTATTGTTCTGACCTCACTTTCATCCCGTTCCCCTTACACGAATGTGACCTACCGAATTAGACAATTTACTGGGTTTGTAATAACATGAGCAAAACGATGGGTGCTACATGTGGAGCAATATCTGCTTACCTTTGTGGAGTTTTTTAGTGAGGTTCGTGTTGATTGGTCTAGTTTTTAATTTTGTGTCTTGTGTACTATTATATATCTGTCCTTTTCTTTTTAAGCCCTTGCGTTGTCAGTGTATTTTCGATCTATGAGTTTAATTGTCCCACTAGTATCTTTCGCCCCTCCCTCATGGTTTAGCAACTTCTTTAAAAAAAAAATTGGCGTGTGGATTTCTCAATTATGAGGAATAGGCAAACTATATTTGGTATATGGAGTCTTTGCAAGACAGGGTTGACCTATCCTTGAAGTCATGTCATTGGATCAACAATAAAGGTTAAAGCTACATGACAAGGTCCATTTCTCAGATACTAGAGGTAGTAAGTCAAAGTCCATTGATCATTAAGCAACCAACATTCAATCAGTAAGTCAACTGTACTAGGTGTTTTACATTATTGTACATTTTAGACGTTAGCCTGGCAGGTTTCCTACGACCTTGACCTCAATTTTATGGTTTATTGGTCATAATATCATAAACCAATTCCCAATAAAATTAAAAACCACCAGTTAATATCTATTTTGATATTAAAATATTAAAAATCAGTCTAAAATGTCAGTTCATATGGCTTTATGATGTATGGATATGAAGTTAAAGCAAAGGTCAAAATCTAGAACGTCAAATTAACCTATGACCTTGACCTCAATTTGAAGGTCACAAACTGAGGATCTCAAATCAAAAGACCCTAGGTCTCTAATATGTATGGTTAATAAGTTATAACACTTTACACATAATTTGAGATATGATAGGAGCAAAAACTCCCATTCATTGTCTACGCACCCTTTCAACTAAAACTATTAAGTTACGACATGTCACAACTAACAATTTAGTCAAAATAATTTGTCAAAATCTTATACGGTTTCTGGAAATAAGTGAAAATAAGCCTAATTCAAAAATTAGAATATGACCTTGACCTTTGACCTTGACCTAATTTTTATTTTTTTGGACAAAGGACCTCAAATCAAAAGATCCTAGGTCTCTATCACTTATGGTGTTCCTGTTTAAAATACATTTCAAAATTTCAAATACAAAAGGGGAAATAACTCTCATATGGATCGTTCATATTGCTTCGGTCGAAATTGGACAAATCATGCAAAGGATATAACGAGCAATTTTATAAATAAATTTGTTATAATCTTTTAAGGTTGCGAAGGAGTCGTGGACACGAGGAAAACAGTGTTTGGGGAGATAACTCCTACAAACAAAAGTATTCAGTTACGCAGGGTAAATTTCAAAAGCGCATAAACTGTCGATATCATATACTAAATATCTAAGCGACATATTGAGAAACAAATGTTTATCGCAAGAACAAAATTTGGCGGAAGAAAAAAAAAATAATCAGAAGGAAAACAATAGGTCTTTCAACAGAAAAGTGGAAAGACCTAATAAAAAAAAGTAGATAATATATGTGTTATCGGTTCCCGAGGTATTGGTATTTGTTATAATACGACTTGTCCATTAATTTGTCAACACCAATATTAGACTTGAAATAACTTGTGCTTTTTCGTGTTGCTCAGTCTTACTTTTTTCTGTGTTCGGGTTTTTTTTTTGCGCTGTCGCTTGTCTAATTTTTCTTTTATTTTTTAGCCATGACGATGTCAGTTTATTTTCGACTTTTAGATTTGAATGTCGCACTCGTTCTTTCCCCTATCTTTAAATTGTAATTGGAACAATTAAAGTGTTAAGTTTTAAATACAGAGTAATTGAATCAATTTAAATGTACATCTCAAACCAATCACATTTTCATAGAAGTCTTGATTAACAAACAAAGGTAAGTTTTTAAGACTTGTGATGAGGTCATTGTTACTCCATGAAAGTGTTGATCGGTGTACAAACTCCGTTAAAAATGTCTCTAATCAGTTGCGTAGAGTTCACCGCAGGTCACTTTGATTTTGTTCTTGTTTATATTAGAATTATGATCTGGTCAACAATTTCAGACGAAAGACAGTTTGACTTTTTACTTCTTGTTGTGCACATGAAAACATTTCTCAAAAATGAAATAACGTTGCTGGTACACTACTATTACAAATAGTATCATCAGGATAAACATATTTATGTTGTTAATTGATTTTATGTTATTTTATTGTATTACGAAGGGGATATTTCAACGGAACTAAAGAGAGTGGAAACGTGAAGAGAAATATCTCAATATGTATAACAGGCAAACGAGTATCCGAATACTTAAACTGTACTCGAGTACCCAAGTACTCGTTGCAATCCCTATTTTTTACATGTCCCTTTGGTATTATTTGCCTCTCTCATGGTGTCTGAGATAACGATACCATTATTTCAATCAGCCCGATCATTCCATCGTTTCTATGACAGTTCGCATTATCGAAAAAATATACCATAGCTCTAACAATCCTAATCTTTCAACGACTCTCCGTAGACAAAAAGAAGACTACTGGATTAGACAATTGGGAACTGCAACACCGTATGGCTGCAATGACAAAATTGATGGTATAGGTATTCTATCTAGTCCTTCGTGTAACTCGGTGAATGTGATGAATATTTTCAACTCGACTCCTCGACGTAGACGCAGTCATGGTCATCGTCATTATACATCACGGTGACCTTCTCTGCATGATGTCTCTATTAATGACTTGCTGCCATTCATACAAAAGCCGTTAGGTATTCATCACATTCGCACGAAACTTTATTCATTACCGCTTTCAAAACTTCATTCTTTGTTCAATTTATGTTTGGAATCCACTGTTACAAACCCTCATTCAAACCAATACAAATTTCAAGCTATAATTTCGGATATTGCAAGCCAGTTCGCATTGGAAAAGATGAAAAAGAGAAAAGATCTTTTCTAAATCTTTCCTTTGCCAACAAAAGTCTCGATGGCGTCAACCTATAGGCAATATCCTTCATCATAAATTAGTTCAAACGATATTGACGATATTGACGACTTCAAGTCTAAACCTCCTGATTGCACTTGTGCTAGTTCCCAATTCACATATAATCCTGCTGGCCACGTTATTACCGGTGACCTTACCATTGTTAATAACACTTCTCTACGAAATGTGTTATCGAAAGGTCCGAAATATCGTGAGCCTAAATCCATCAATTGGAAATACAATTTTAAAATTTTGATGGATTCAGTCGAGGATTATGCCAGGCAATGGGCTAAACGTGAAAAGGAAGACGTGGACACTATCCGAATGGATTAAGGCAGTGAGGTCGTTAATACAAATCAGAATTAAGAAACTGAATGGGTCCATCAATGCCCATGCTACGTCAATCTTTAAAGACCCAAATGTTGCTTACCACTTATCCGACCTCCATGATAAATATGTTGTTGTCCCCGCAGACAAAGCCCCAAATAACATCGTTTTTGTATGTAAAAGTCACTATTTAATTTCTTGATAAACGAATTAGGTATATAGACAATTCACTTTGAAACTCAACATATACCCTCACGACACTTACCAAAGAGGAAATCCTGGATAATCATAGGTCTGTTCTTTGTTCCTTTGGTATTTCAACCAAAGATGAAGAACTGGATCTTCCAACACTGTATTGGATACCTAAACTGCATAAGTGTCCTTACAAACAACGGTATATTGCTGGGTCTTCCAAGTGCTCCACGAAACCTCTTTCTAAATTATTAACATCTATTTTATCAGCAATCAAAGACGGGCTTCAAAGTTATTGTGAAACTGCATATTCTAGAGGTGGCGTGAATCAGATGTGGATACTTGAAAATTCCAAAGATCTTTTAGAGTACATACAATCTAACTCTCTTTCATCTTGTAACAGTATTAAAACATTTGACTTTTCTACTCTTTACACAAGTATTCCACATTCCAAACTAAAAGACAAATTGAAAGAGTTGGTATTACTTTGCTTCATAAAAATGAATGGCCAACGTAGATACAAGTATCTTGTAGGGAGGGATAAATCATACTTTGTAAAGAATCACTCTGATTCAAACAAAAAATTCTCTGAAACCGATGTTATCAAGATGCTTGATTTCTTGATTGACAACATATTTGTAACGTTCGGAGGACGTGTTTTTCAACAGACTGTCGGCATCCCAATGGGAACAAATTGTGCCCCTCTACTTGCCGACTTGTTTCTTTATTATTATGATGCTGACTTCATGCAGGAACTTCTTTGGAAGAAAGATAAGAAGTTAGCAATATCCTTAAACTCTACTTTCCGCTATATAGATGACGTTCTTTCACTAAACAATTCAAAATTTGGTGACTATGTGGAACGCATCTATCCCATCGAATTGGAGATAAAGGATACAACAGATACAGTTAAGTCGGCTACGTATCTTGACTTACATCTATAAATTGACAATGAGGGTCGGTTGAAAACAAAACTTTACGACAAAAGAGATGATTTCAGCTTTCCAATTGTGAACTTTCCATTTCTAAGTAGCAACATTCCAGCAGCACCTGCATACGGGGTATATATCACCCAATTGATACGATATTCCCGTGCTTGCATTTCCTATCATGATTTTCTTGATAGAGGGTTACTGCTCACAAGGAAGCTATTAAACCAAGAGTTCCAAATGGCGAAGTTGAAATCATCCCTTCGTAAATTTTACGGACGCCATCACGAGTTGGTTGACCGTTATGGAATAACCGTTTCACAAATGATATCGGATATGTTCCTTACGTCGTAACTACAATCCGCTTCCCTTTCATGAATGTGATCTACCGAAGTAGACTGTTTACCGGATTTGTAATCACATAAGCAACACGACGGGTGCCACATGTGGAGCAGGATCTGCTTACCCTTCCGGAGCACCTGAGATCACCCCTTGTTTTTGGTGGGGTTCGTGTTGTTTATTCTTTAGTTTTCTATGTTGTGTCATGTGTACTATTGTTTTTCTGTTTGTCTTTTTCATTTTTAGCCATGGCGTTGTCAGTTTGTTTTAGATTTATGAGTTTGACTGTCCCTTTGGTATCTTTCGTCTCTCTTTTAGATATATATGGGCTAATGTGAATTTATTGAAAACCTTTAAATTTGAGTGTTGTCCAGCATTGAGATTTCAAAATTGTATAAATGCATTGCAAATAAAGCAAATGGGGTCCTCACTGACACATGTTATAGAATGTCAGGGCAGACCTTTAAGCAAATTTGAAGAAACAAATGATACTAGTATTCAAGGAATTATAATCTTTTCCGAACCTATCACTACCATCAAAATGTCAAGGTATTTTTTCAATGATAAAGCTGAAGCAAAAATTCTGATTGTTCCAATAGTGCATGAAATCATAAACCAGTGTATGTACTGATTACCAATGAAGTACAATAGCCTAAAATTTAGATTCATTTCGTTTTTTAAAATCCACATGATGCAATTAGATATTTCATTTCTTAATTATTACAAAAGTTCTGCTTGGGACAAATTTTTGGTACTAAATCTGGTACCTGCCACTATAGCATATAACCGGCTATTTTTAAGTTGATTTACAGCTAATTTCCTAATGCATGTAAAGCAAAACTTTGGTTGGCTTGCTTGCTTTGTTTGTATAATTGTTTATACAAGCTTTGTTAATTTACATCTTTAAACAATATATATAGGCATAGTTTAACCAGTTTATATAATACTTGAATTTAATTGTATGTTATCCTAATAATTGTCCAATATAAAAACAAAGCAAGCAAGCTAACTAAAGTCTTGCTCTACATGCTGTAGGAAATTAGCTGTAATTCATAGAAAGGTGGTATTTCTCTTACTTTGGTCATCGTACGTAAACCTTTGACATTCATCATCACCTATGCACTTATATAACAAATGATATATATAGCAATGCCGTGTACATTGGCCTTTTTAATGTGCTCACAACTATTCTTTTTATGCAGTGAATGATTAACTCAGTGATTGGGGTGTTGTCAATATATCTAACTTGTATAAAAACTACAGTTGCAACTCGCTGATATAAGATCGATTTTGTGCGGTTTTGAATGCTCGTCAATTTCCTTAGGATTTTATGGTCTCAGACTTTTTTTCATAGATTTTTACACGTTTGAACTTTTTGTGTTAATCTATATAAACAAAATCACAACAGTAGTATGTGTCGTAAACATATGCATAGCCATCATATTCGTTATGTTATCTAGTTTATTAAATAGGTCACTGCTCTACTGAATTGTTAACGGTTGCAACTTCCTGGAAAAATTTACATTAGACTCGGGATGCAACTTCATCGGGAAAAGTCGACCAAATAAAATGTTTTGACTTTTCTATTTAATCCTTCAAATAGAAATTCACTTTATAACTAATCCTTCTTTTAATTTGAACAATTTAAATAAGTTAGTTTGAATATTCATATTGGTTGTAATTGGATCGGTTCTTACACTATTTGTTCGATACAAATGACGAATAAATAAACACTAAAAATAATTTAAATGTTATATTGATAGGTGTACCATGGAAGTATTATATTGACAATATTAAAAACCAATTCTTTAGAGAACAATTGAAGGTCTTTCCACCTCGATAATAAGAATGAAATTTAAAAAACAATGTTAGAAAATTTCACTCCTTGTTGATGTAATTTGGTTGTTCAAATTGATATAAAAATAAGATTAATAGGTATATGCAGAAGACTTAATTGTTTTATTATGAACAGAAAATATTTTTTAGCAAAGGTCAAAATCTAGAACGTCAAATTGACCTTTGACCTTGACCTCAATTTCAAGGTCATAGGTCAGTGATCTCAAATCAAAAGATCCCAGGTCAATCATTTGTATGGTTGTGGAGAAATACTGATTTCAAATACATAAGGGGAGAATACTCCTATAAGGGTTAACCAAAACACTTCGACTGAAAAGGTTGAAGTTGCGCCTTTTTGTAAACAGTAATTTGGCAAACAAATCATATCATTAACTGTAACAGTTTCTTTTGAATAACGATAACAAGCAAAATTCAAAATTTATAACATGACCTTGACCTTCGACCTTGATCTCAATTTCAAGGTCATAGGTCAGTGAACTCAAAACGGAAGACCGGAGGTCAATCACTTGTATGGTTGTGGAGAAATACTGATTTGAAATACATAAGGGGAGAAAACTCATATAAGGGTTAACCAAAACACTTTGACTGAAATAGGTTGAAGTTGCGCCTTATATTAAACAGTTATTTGGAAAACACATCATATCATTTACTGTCACAGTTTCTGTGGAATAACAAGCAAAATTCAAATTTAGAACATGACCTTGACCTTTGACCTTGACCTCAATTTCCTTCAAATGGACCAAGGACTTCATATAAAAAAACTGTAGGCCTCTACGACTTATAACGTATGAATTTATCCAACAAATCGCCTATCCTAAATTTTCAAAGGGAAATAACTCCCATAAGATGTCTTCCGATCACTCAAGTCAAAATAAACCAAATCATTCTCAAGAGGAGACGAACAATTTGGTGAAAACAGTTTGCTAAAATCTTTTACGGTTTTAGAGATATAGCGATAACAAGAAAAAGGGGACGCGGGGAGATAACTCCTATAAGAATAAGTGTTCGGTCACACAGGGTGAGATTTGAAACCCCCATTACTGTACAACATCATTGGCCAAAAAATCCATTCGATATGTTGTGAGACAAAAAAGCATCTCAGACGGCAGAAGAAAAAAAATAAATTAAAAACCAATTCTTCAGAGAACAATTGAAGGTCTTTCCACCTCGATAATTAGAATGAAATTGAGAAAAAGATGTTAGAAAGGGTCACTCCTTGTTGATGTAATTTGGTACCTCAACTGATATAGAAAAATAAGATTAATAAGTATATGCAGAAGACTTAATTGTTTTATAATGAACAAAAACAAATTTAAAGCAAAGGTCAAAATCTAGAACGTCAAGTTGACCTTTGACCTTGACCTCAATTTCAAGGTCATAGGTCAGTGATCTCAAATCAAAAGACCCCAGGTCAATCACTTGTATGGTTGAAAAGAAATATCGATTTCAAAGACAAAAGGGGAGAAAACTCATAAAAGGGTTGACCAAAACACTTCGACTTAAATGGGTTGAAGTTGCCCCTTGTTGTAAACAATAATTTGGCAAACACATCGTATCATTAACTGTTACATTTTCTTTTGAATAACGATAACAAGCAAAAATCAAAATTTATAACATGACCTTGACCTTTGACCTTGACCTCAATTTGAAGGTCATGGGTCAGTGAACTTAAATTAGAAGGTCCGAGGTCAATCACTTGTATGGTTGTGCAGAAATAATGATTTCAAATACATAAGGGGAGAAAACTCCTATAAGGGTTAACCAAAACACTTCGACTGATTAATTTGAAGTTGCGCCTTATTGTAAACAGTGATTTTGCAAACATATCATATCATTAACTGTTACAGTTTCTTTTGAATAACGATAACAAGCAAAATTCAAAATTTATAACATGACCTTGACCTTTAACCTTGCCCTCAATTTTCTTTATTTGGACCAAGGACTTCATATCAAAAGACTGTAGGCCTCTACAACTTATACTGTATGAATTAACCCAACATATCGTTTATTTTAAATTTTCAAAGGGAAATAACTCCCATAAGATGTCTTCTGATTCCCTCAGTCAAAGTAAAACAAATCATTCTTAAGAGTAGACGAACAATTTGGTGAAAACAGTTTGTAAAAATCTTATACGGTTTTAGAGATATAGCGATATCAAGAAAAAGGGGACGCGGGGAGATAACTCCTATAAGAATAAGTGTTCGGTCACACAGGGTGAGTTTTGAAACCTCCATTACTGAACAACATCGTTGGCCAAACATCCATTAGATATGTTGTAAAACAAAAAAGCATCTCAGACGGCAGAAGAAAAAAAAAAAAAAAAAAAAAAAAAAAAAAATAATCAGAAGAAAAACAAAAGGTCTTTCTACGAAAAGTGGAAAGACCTAATAATAATAATCAGAAGAAAAACAAAAGGTCTTTCCATTTACTATACAAATGTATTTAAAATGGTGCTTTTAACAATTATAACATTTACATTACAAAAGAATGAATTTGAAATTGTTTAATTTTAAGATTGTTAAAAATGATTACGAAACAGCGTATACAAAGGCCGATCCTTGATAATTTGCCACTAACAAAACGTTATCTTTTTTATCAAAATAAATTGCACGGGGATCTAATATTCCATGGCTTGAATCTAATAGTATCTTAGTATTCACCCCATCTGGCGATATCAATACTGCTAGAACACACCCGTGATATCGCGGGTCCGTGACTGAATTAAAGTATATAACTATGCGCAAGCCTTATTTTAGTATTATTTTTTATCTGATAAAGTCATGCCGATTATAAGATACACAATTTTCTCTGCTTTCAAATCTTTCTGTTTGAACCCGTCGAACTGAAACTTATCAATTATTGGTAATATTAATTATTTGGACAACAAAAGGTCCTGGAATGGAGTATTTTTTATCAACAGCATTGTCCTATGTTAGTTATAAATAAAGTTGAATTCTTTGATTCACTGTTTTATGTCATGCCCGCTAACAAATTTAAAACGGTTCCTATATACACCTTATTTTTAGTCCAGATTTTTAGTATTCGTATTGTTATCTTAGAAAGTCTTACTGATTACTGAGGTAACAATTTGACAATGATTGAATTTAGTAGTGTCAACCCTGTGATTATGATCCGTGTATATAGCATAATCCTAAATACACCGTTTGGTGGTGCACCTGTTAGATGCAGAACGTACAGATAAGGTAATAGGTAACAGGTGAATATACTATTGGTATCGATATCGGACTCGACCCTGAACTTCTTAATTATTGGCAATATTAATTACGTGGAAAACAAAAGGGCCTGGAGTGGTGTAATTTTTAATCTACACCTTTGTACTATATTAGTTATATATAAAGCTGAATTCTTTGATTCGTCGTTTTTACGTGATGACGGCTGACAAATTGGACTTCGTAATTTTAGTATTATAGATATTGTTTGATTCAGAACCGGCAACGTAAATATTGGAATCCGAGTCTAAGGTGATGCTGCATGGTTTTCTAAGAATACTAGAGTCTTTGTATGTCCAAATTAATTCACCCTTGAAATTAAAACATGTAATGGCATTAGAAAGACAATCCGAATGCACGATACGATTTTGGCATGATGAAATATAACAATTCCTTCCGTTAGCCATTGGAAAACTAGAATTGTTAGTTACGCTTCCTTGTGACGTATCAACGATTTTAATTCCGTGACTATGCGTACAAACTATGTATGATCCGTTTTGGAAACTAACACCATAACAATACCAATTGTTCATGTAGACATTCTTGACAATGGTCCCACTGTTAATATCGAGATGATAAAGGTTTTGTTCCCCTCTACCACCTGATACAATAACTGTTTTTGCATCAACAACCGCAAGACCAAATGCACTGCACGATTTGATAGCTATCCTAGACTCAAAACCTCCATTTTTATCATATTTTAATATGCCGTTGTTGTAATCTGATAATAATATTTTGCCAGTCGGTAACATAGCACAACCAGTGATTGTAGTACCTGTTTTAAAACTGTGCACAAGTTTGGACTGAATATATTGTATTGGTTTTGCTATTGGTTGTGCTATTTGAGGCGGAGTATACAGTTGTGCGGATTTATCACCAACCCAGGAAAAGGATATTTCAGAATTGGCGTTTTTCACCTCTACCTTTGCAAGATTCTTAGTATTCTTGATAAGGGTTTTGAGTTGATCATCAAATATACATTCTATAGTGATGTTGTTTAAACTTATAAAATATACAATATTCAAAATGTAATAAGAAGTTCACCTATGGCTGTTACAATATATGTACAGATACATGCAATTCTTATGAACACATATAACCAATCTATTCTTAGTTGTCATAGTTACATAAAAATAATAAATTGATAAGTCATTGAGCATTTGGAAATACAATAAAAAAAATACACAAAAGCGTAACCCCATAAACAACAGCAAAGTTAGCTCACTGATATCGAATTCTAAAGTTGTCGTCGCTGATAATCTGAAATTATCAAATATCCATTCCTGACTAGTCTTTTTTCTATTTACTATACAAATGTATTTAAAATGGTGCTTTGAACAATTTTAACATTTATATTACAAAAGAGTGAATTTGAAATTGTTTTATTTTAAGATTATTAAAAATGATTACGAAACAGAGTACAGAAAGGCTGATCCTTGATAATTTGCTACTAACAAAACTTTATCCTTCTTATCAAAATAAATTGCTCGGGGATCAAGTATTCCATGACTGGAATCTAATAGCTGCCTAGCACTCGCCCCGTCTGGCGATATCAATACTATATTGTTTGATGCAGAACCTGCAACATAAATATTGGAATCAGAATCTAAGGTGATACCACATGGTTTTCTAAGAGTAGAGTCTTGGTAAGTCCATAGTAATTTCCCCTTGAAGTTAAAACATTTAATGTTATCAGATTCGAAATCTGTAAGAACGATAAAATTTTGACATGATGCAATATAAGAATCCTTTCCACTATTTCCAGAATTAATTCTTGCTTGAGGTCCGCTATCTTTTGACGAACTGCGGATTTTAATTCCACCCCCATTTGTACAAACTATGTATGATCCATTTTGGAAACTAACACCGAAACACCAATCGTGCATGTCGACCATCTTGATTATGTTGCCATTGTGTATATTACTAAGGTATAAGTTTTTTCCAAATCCACCCCCTGATACAATAACCGTATGTGCATCAACAACCGCAAGACTAAATGCACGACAGGTTTTGATAGCTATTCTAGACTCAAAACCTCCATTGTTATCATATTTTAATATGCCGTTGTTGTAATCTGATAATAATATTTTGCCAGTCGGTAACATAGCACAACCAGTGATTGTAGTACCTGTTTTAAAACTGTGCACAAGTTTGGACTGAATATCTTGTATTGGTTTTGCTATTGGTTGTGCTATTTGAGGCGGAGTATACAGTTGTGCGGATTTATCACCAACCCAGGAAAAGGATATTTCAGTTGCGGCGTTTTTCACCTCTACCTTTCCAAGATTCCTAGTTTTCTCGATAAGGGGTTTGAGTTGATCATCAAATATACATTCTATAGTGATGTTGTTTAAATTTCCACTACACTGTAATGATTTTATGTGCTTCTCCTCAGACGAGGCAGATTCTTTTAGTTCTCTTATTCCCATGAAAATCTGTAGGTTTGATACGCTTTCTTTTATTAATGAAACATTTTTTTGAAGTTGTGTGATTTTGCTACTGCGTTCTTTCAGGTCTTTTATGACCATCTCCATTTTTTGCTGACTTTCCTTTTCTGCTTCCGATAATTCTTGAAGTAATGATTTTTCCAATAGATTCAGCAATTTATTAATTTCTTCTCTTTTTTCTTTTACCTTTTTTACTAAAATTTCTTTCTGTTGTCGTATTTCGGTAAGATTTCTTTTTCTGTCTTTTATAGCGGTGTGAATGTTTTCACCAATATATTGAAGTATTTGCTCAATATCATCCAACGGTGATGATTTGTGTAATGCAGGCACTGATAGAATATCGTCAATGAGTGTTATCTCTTTGCAGTCCTTGTGACTTGATATCAAGCATAGTTTGCAGCATACATTGTCGTGGGCTTTGCAATAAAATTCAAGAATGTTTTCATGATCCTCACATTTAATGCTGATATTCTTTATAAATGTAGGTAATTTTTTGTATTCAATAATGGATGTTGTCTCATGTGTGTTGGATAACTTTGCTACCTTATGATGATTCTGACAACCCACACAAAGAAAATCCTCACATTGGGGACAAAATGCATCTGCTGGCTTTGAAATGTCCAAGCGTTGACAAATGTCACAAAATTCAGCCGACTTGTCCGCCATGTTAAAATTATAAGACTTGTTATTTCGAAATTGTAACTTATATCTGATTTTTGTTAAATATTCCGTATTGACGATCTAATCTTCAATGCTGTAAAGAAAAGTTAGCAGTTATATTAAACATTTGTGTACATTTGATTTATAATTAATTAACGGTTAAGAATAAAAAAACAAATTAAAAGAGAAACGACAGGAATTTTCCAAAACATGCTCAACGATACAAAGGTCAACAATTCATCACCCAAACCACACTGACGAGACCAACAAACGAAAACAAATAACGAACAATACATGGTATAAATTGTTTAACTTGGTCCAGGAACACAAAATGTAATTGGGTTAAACCAGTTTTATGTTGGCAAGAAACTTCCTCTTTGCATATCTGGAACAGGTTTATAACTAAAACACAAAATACATAACAAAACCTACACAGTGCAACGACCAATGTCATCACCACTAATTTGGAAAAGGAGTAAATTAATGAAAAGCACGAAAGAGTTGGGTTTCTATCTTTATCCTTAAAATTCAAACCCCAAAGGGGAATCATATCTATGCATAAAAAAAGTAAAATAACAAAAATACTGAACTCCAAGGAAAGTTCAAATGATCAAATGTGGAAATCAAAAGCTCAAACGCATAAAACATCTGTTACATTCTGACTTGGCACAGGCAGATACTTATATGTCTCTTGTACAGGCATTTCCTGAGAGAGATTTTACTTTTAAATGCTTTTCAAAATTTTATAATAGAAAATTAAAGTAAAACATTATACGTATATTTATGTAAGTATGAAGATATAATTACTGTCAGTCTGAACAGTAATAAACTAAAAATGGAATAAAAAAAAATTGTTCAGTGTTTTAAGAGCTGTTCAGTACAAAACTACAATTTGATATGAAACTTGATTGGTTAATAAGTACAAGAACAGTGTATGAACAGCCAGGTCCATTATCTAAAAAAAGATAAATTTGTAAAGGTTAAAGAAAACGGTGCAACCGTTTCAGATCATAGGTATCATATCACAATATTTCTGTCTATATATATATATATATATATATATATAGATTGCCTAACAATGTAATTTTAACACACTATTTAGTATGTAAATATAAGAATGTTTAAAATATTTACAAAATGATGAAAATAAACGCAATATTTCGCTAGACCAACTAGCTTTATCAAGCGTGCATCTATCCAGGTGAAATCGGATGTAGATGATAAGAAACTTTTGCAGCTCAACGTCTGTGTTGCACTGAACTGCCTTCAAAATAAGAAAATTTTGCAGCTCAATGTATATGACCTCTTGCATTTAGCTGCTTTGAAAATAAGAAAATTTTGCAGCTCAATGTACATGTTGCACTTGGATTTAGCTACCTTAAAAATACATAATTGGTAGTTGAAGTTAGCAACGTCCATTGGCCAATATTTCGGGATAAAAAGGACGATGCTTTGTTTTAAATTATTCTTTATCTTTCCTGTATCTTTTTTCGTCTTTTTCGTTAAGACCATCAGGTTCTAAAGTGTGGAGTTGGTGGATCCAAAAGTTTTCTCTTCTCCTTCTCGCCGTGGTGTCCCATTCGGTGTTGACTTCTATAATTTGGAAAGTGACATTATCAAAAGGATGTTTCGTTGAACGAAGATGTCTTGTGAGAGGACAGTTTTTGTTGGTTTTGCACGATGAACGATGGTTATTGAGCCGAATATTAAATTTGTCCATTGTTTCTCCCACATACTGAATGCCACAAGTGTCACATGTTAATATATAAATTGAGTTCTCCGTTTTACAGTTGGAATTAGAGTAGATGGTATAATTTTGTTTAGTAACGGAGCTGATGAAAGAACTGCTTGTATTGGCAGCTTTACAACACAAACAATTCCTTCGACCACATTGTTTGTAGCAACCGGGCGATGGATTAGGCTGCTTGGTTAATACAGATGTCACTAATTTGTCACGGATGTTTTTAGGTCTTCTGAAGGCCATGACTGGTGGTGAAGAAAATACTTTTTTTTAGATTTAAATCATTTTCTATAATTTTCCAATGCTTCTGAACAATGGATGACACATTTTTAAAATCAGGATGGTAAGTGAGTACAAGGGGTGTTCTGTTAGCTGCTTTATTCTTATCTTTGTACTCAAGAAGTTCTTGGCGACTAGTTTTGTTTGCTCTTTCGAAAGCGCTATCAATAATGTTGTTATTGTATCCTCGAACAACTAGATGTTTACGAAGTTGTCCAAGTCTAGCATTTTTCGTATTTTCAGTAGAGCATATTCTCTTGATTCGCAATGCCTGGCTGAATGGGATACCACGGGAGCAGTGTTTAGGATGGCAACTTTTAGGAGAAAGGAATTGATGTTTGTCCGTTTGTTTGGTATGAAGGTCCGTTATAATGGTTCCGTTTTTGATGTAACTCGTAGTATCGAGAAAGTTTATTTTCTCCATAGATGATTCATATGTAAATTTTATTGAATGGTGGAAAGAGTTGCAGTGTTCTAGATATTCATTAAGATGTTCTTGTGAATCTGTCCATTTGAAATCAATATCGTCAATGAATCGGAACCATGATAAGGGCTGATATGGAGCACTAGCCAAGAGGCGTTTTTCAAGTTGGCCCATAAATATGTTGGCATATGACGGGGCCATTTTTGTGCCCATACTAGTACCGTCTATCTGGAGATAGTGTTTTTCATTGAAAGAGAAGTTGTTATTCTCCAGTACTAGTTTCAGAAGTGTAACAAGGCACTCAGTAGGAGGATTTTTTTCACTCCGAGTGTTCCATGCCTCTTCACAGGCTGCTATTCCTTCGTCTTGTGGAATGTTGGTATACAGAGAAGACACGTCCATGGATGAAAGTATAGTATTGCTTGGTAAAGGATTGAGGCTTTACCAAGCAATACTATACTTTCATCCATGGACGTGTCTTCTCTGTATACCAACATTCCACAAGACGAAGGAATAGCAGCCTGTGAAGAGGCATGGAACACTCGGAGTGAAAAAAATCCTCCTACTGAGTGCCTTGTTACACTTCTGAAACTAGTACTGGAGAATAACAACTTCTCTTTCAATGAAAAACACTATCTCCAGATAGACGGTACTAGTATGGGCACAAAAATGGCCCCGTCATATGCCAACATATTTATTGGCCAACTTGAAAAACGCCTCTTGGCTAGTGCTCCATATCAGCCCTTATCATGGTTCCGATTCATTGACGATATTGATTTCAAATGGACAGATTCACAAGAACATCTTAATGAATTTCTAGAACACTGCAACTCTTTCCACCATTCAATAAAATTTACATATGAATCATCTATGGAGAAAATAAACTTTCTCGATACTACGAGTTACATCAAAAACGGAACCATTATAACGGACCTTCATACCAAACAAACGGACAAAATCAATTCCTTTCTCCTAAAAGTTGCCATCCTAAACACTGCTCCCGTGGTATCCCATTCAGCCAGGCATTGCGAATCAAGAGAATATGCTCTACTGAAAATACGAAAAATGCTAGACTTGGACAACTTCGTAAACATCTAGTTGTTCGAGGATACAATAACAACATTATTGATAGCGCTTTCGAAAGAGCAAACAAAACTAGTCGCCAAGAACTTCTTGAGTACAAAGATAAGAATAAAGCAGCTAACAGAACACCCCTTGTACTCACTTACCATCCTGATTTTAAAAATGTGTCATCCATTGTTCAGAAGCATTGGAAAATTATAGAAAATGATTTAAATCTAAAAAAAGTATTTTCTTCACCACCAGTCATGGCCTTCAGAAGACCTAAAAACATCCGTGACAAATTAGTGACATCTGTATTAACCAAGCAGCCTAATCCATCGCCCGGTTGCTACAAACAATGTGGTCGAAGGAATTGTTTGTGTTGTAAAGCTGCCAATACAAGCAGTTCTTTCATCAGCTCCGTTACTAAACAAAATTATACCATCTACTCTAATTCCAACTGTAAAACGGAGAACTCAATTTATATATTAACATGTGACACTTGTGGCATTCAGTATGTGGGAGAAACAATGGACAAATTTAATATTCGGCTCAATAACCATCGTTCATCGTACAAAACCAACAAAAACTGTCCTCTCACAAGACATCTTCGTTCAACGAAACATCCTTTTGATAATGTCACTTTCCAAATTATAGAAGTCAACACCGAATGGGACACCACGGCGAGAAGGAGAAGAGAAAACTTTTGGATCCACCAACTCCACACTTTAGAACCTGATGGTCTTAACGAAAAAGACGAAAAAAGATACAGGAAAGATAAAGAATAATTTAAAACAAAGCATCGTCCTTTTTATCCCGAAATATTGGCCAATGGACGTTGCTAACTTCAACTACCAATTATGTATTTTTAAGGTAGCTAAATCCAAGTGCAACATGTACATTGAGCTGCAAAATTTTCTTATTTTCAAAGCAGCTAAATGCAAGAGGTCATATACATTGAGCTGCAAAATTTTCTTATTTTGAAGGCAGTTCAGTGCAACACAGACGTTGAGCTGCAAAAGTTTCTTATCATCTACATCCAATTTCACCTGGATAGATGCACGCTTGATAAAGCTAGTTGGTCTAGCGAAATATTGCGTTTATTTTCATCATTTTGTAAATATTTTAAACATTCTTATATTTACATACTAAATAGTGTGTTAAAATTACATTGTTAGGCAATCTATAATTTTATTTGTGTAATTGAATTAATCTCTGTACTGATTAATCCACACTCCCATAGATTTGTATGTCATGTGCTGCTATTTATAGGCACTTATATATATATATATATATGAGATGAATAAATTTTGTTTTGATTATTCCTTTTTGAAGCAGCCATTTTGTTTTCATCTTTAGATACAATTTAATCATCATTTTCTGGAAATCATTAGATAACAAAAACAAATAGGTCAACTAATATGCACGTGTACAACATGTGAGCAGCTGCTTATATGAGCAATCTGATTAAAATGCACATGTGAAACAATTAAAATCTCATATAAGCATTTGTCAGTGAGGTTTGTAAGATGCAAATTAGTTTCATATGTGAATTTTGTTTTTCTCTCATAAAATGCTCATGTAATTTGCATATGACAAACCTCATGTGCAATCATGTTAGTTTTGAACGTGAATACCTTAAATGTGCAACATGTTAGCACCCATTTGGTCAGGGTTTATAAACATTGTTTTGTCTTATATATAGACATTAAGTTAAGTTTTAAAACATGTTTTCTACAATAATCAATATTATATTTGCCTTTCATTTATGATTTGCATCCGATGACAAAAAAAAATATTGCTACTTTCATTTAACTTTATTCATCTCTTAATATTTATTATTATTTTTTATATGGTGTATTGTTTACCTGCTGTATATGCAAACTTCATAGAACAATCTTTACGAAAATAATCTTACCTTCATCCTAACCTGTTTCGTTCAATTGACCGTATCCAATCACAAAGATTCAAATATTAATGTATTATTTAATCAGACCTTATATATTTATGTTACCAGCATACGGATTCTACTTAACCTTTTCTTATATATAAATATATACCTGTTCGATACCGAATATGTACAGAGTAAATTTTGTGGTGTAAACAAGGCCATTTTTAAAAATCTTTATTCAAGGCTAGTTTTAGGCTATTTTTAGCACACGGTTTACAAAGTATTGATTGTTTAGATATTTTTACAGGTTGTGTGTATAATAGGTTTATTAACATTACACGTAAAACCAAATATTCTGGGTATTATACGTTAATAGGAAATTGTTATATATACTTTCTTATTAAAACCAACTTACCAGATATTAATAACTACTATTATCGTCATTGTAAATAGTAAATATCACAAATGAAGGCCATCTTGTTAGGTCATATGATGACTTTGAATATATTAACCGTAATTCACCATGAAAAGGAGTATTTTCAATCTTCGGGAAAATATCTCATTACAGTATACGACATTAATGCCTTATATCACCTGATTGATACATAGAACACAAACACACAAAAAAGACTTATGTACCCTTGAGGGGGGGGGGGGCAAGGGGGTCCCAATAACAGCAAAACAGCAAATTGATTTGGCACATAACAGATAACAAGGAATTAAAATGGACAAAAACAGATAACAGTAAATGAAATATTAAAATAATTCGGTCTTTGACAAATCAGTATTTCTTATAACGGATATAATCCTTTGTAATGCATTCCATTTTTTATGACTATGTTTTTAGTATTAATTTATTTATCTAGAATGTGTTTAAATTACTACTCAATATATAATAAATAATTTTTATACGCTCGTTTACGGAACGTATTATGGTATACTGTTGTCCGTCTGTTGTCAACATGTCGGACATTAACTAAAAAACTCTTTAACCATTTGCATTAAACTTTGGGAAATTGTTTAGAATCATATTCAAAACAGTGTTGCTGTGGCCATTGATTGACAACCTTAAATTATCCCATAAACTGGGGCAGATTAGGTGAACGTGTGTCTGTAACGACAACTGCTCACTACTTACTTATTATAGAATTTAAATTGTGGGGTCACCAAAGGTTCTTAACGCCTTTAATATTAAAATAGTTCGAAAAATTAATCAGGAATAACTTTATGTTTTGATTTATATTATTGATATAAATCAAAACATCGTGTTATTTCTGATTAGTTTTTCTAATTTCTTTATTTAGGTGTTGATAACCTTTTGTGACCCCACAGTTTAAGTGCCTTTAACAAGTACATAGTGAGCAGCGGTTGTTACAGTGAACGTTCACATAATCTGCCCTAGTCAATGGGATAATTTAAGGTTGTCAATCAATGGCCACAGCTACACTGTTTTGAATATGATTCTATATCTATTGACGTGAGCTCCATTTTTGTGTTTTTTTTTGTTTTTTATAAATTTTAGGTTTAAGTTTCTGGGTAATGGGTTTTTATGCAATAAAATTGTTGTTTTATTTCAGTTTTCTGATAATATCTCAAAAATGCTTTCACAAAGCAAGGAATTTTGGTGAATTGTTTATATCTATTAACATGAGGTAACTTTCAATTTTTATAAATTTTAGATTTTACGTTTCCGAGTTAACGGGTTTTATTAATTAAAAAGGGGTGATTTTCCAGTTTTCAGACATTAACACAAAAATGTTTTCAGCAGTTCTCATGAAACGTTGGTGTATTGTTTATATATATTGACTGAAGCTCCCTTTGTTGCTAATCAAAAAAGTGACCTAAAAGAGTTTGAATATTCTAAATGACCATTTAATGAAGTGTGTGAATTTTTCTTAATAAAACCAAGAGGCAAAGTGGTATATAGGGAAGAAAAATCAAAAGCACCAATTATAAGCATGCAATTTATCAAGTACTTCGAACGAATTTTGACACTCTAAAAGCAATTTATTCCACTATTTTCAAAGGCCTTATTTGAACAATTTTTTATCAGCTGAGGTTTTTGATTGTACCAAGTGTACTAGTAAGTAGAATACATAGTTTAGTAGGGAAACAATGGCTTGAAACGAAATAAATCTTTGTTTGTAATGAGTTATGTGCAGCTTCGGACCCAAGTACATGGTTGGAACTTTCATTGTACAATGCATTTGGTTCTGCTTTGAAAAGAATTACAGAGCTGAGTCTCTGTACCATATTATATAAAAGGTTAAGTGGTTGTTAGGACCTAGTCCTTAATTTATTGAGATCCTTGTCAGATATTCCTGGCCATATGTTTTCCTTTTTGTCATATTAAGAATTGTTTTAATTTAATAAGTTCGTACGGAAAACAAGGAACATTATTATCATACAAAAAATTAAGATAATTCTAAATACACATTCATAAAAAAAAATGGAATTTATTACAAAGGATAATCATAAGATATACTTGAATTGTCCTGGACCTCACTTCTGTGATGGGTATATGTTAATGGAATCCTTCTCTGAATACGGGACAAACATATTAGTAGTGGTAGACCCCAATGGCCAATGATCTTCAATTTATACCGAATATTGACTGTCAAAAAAAATGCTAACATTCCAATTTTCAATAACAGTTAACAACAAATACATAATCACAATAACAGATAACAAAAAAACTAAAAGCCCAATAACAGCTAACAAAGAATAAGACAATAACAGCTAACAGCAAATATATTTTCAAAATAACAGATAACAAAGAATTAAATTGCCCCATAACAGCATAACAGTTAAACCCCTTGCCACCCTCACCCTTCTGTAGCCATTTTTGTACGTTTAGGTCTCGTTGAAATCTCGTTCTAGAATTACTTCCAAAACATGTGATACCAGTGGAAAATAGCAATGAATTTAAAAAAATGTTATAATTAAACTTAAAACTTGTGAACTTTTTTTATTTACGAGTTTTTGAGTAATATATTTTTCAAATTTTATTACCAATCATGGCAGTTTTAGCAAAATTTTTGAGAAAATTGGTGAGTGGCACACAAAATGATTTTTACCGGAACGTGTACATCCCATATCTCGTTTTTCTTTCCAAATTTCTTAGATATGTAATTGTTCAATCATGTATAACTAAGAAGTTAACATAATATGCATTTTGTTCTTAAACAGAGAAAAATCACAAATTTACAAAATTGACAGAATTGTAAATTTGACATTAAAAAGCATCAAAATATGATAAAGCTATCTTATATTAACACCTAACTGTAGTTTTTTTTTAAGTTAAATTAATTCAGATTGATCCACTTCATCTTTCTTTTAAGTATGAAGAAAAATTTAATTGTGGAACTGTGATTATTTTCACGATAATAGCCCTAAATGGGTAAAAAATTATGAAAAATGTGAAAATCATCAAATCGGATACTTTCAAAGGGCTGTTGCAAATAAAAAAGTGCACCACCATATGATTTTTTCTTCACCAAATATTTTTTTACAGTCTTATAAACCAAAAAATCAGATTAAGAATAAAAGTATTATTCTAGAAATTGTTGGCTCCTCAGAAATGTACATCCTTAAGACTAAGAGTCCTCACCTGAGAGTTTTTAAGAATCTGAAAGCTACAAAGTAGTTCAAAGCCAACAAGACATGATAAAAAATCATATTCACAACTTGATTTTTTACTCTTAATTTCACTATGATAGCAAATTTAAGCCAGGGGAATTTCGCACTAATTTACTGATGCGTAAATTTAATTTTTCTTGCAAATAAACCGATGAAAACATAAAATTACCATTAGTATTGTCCTTGATTGTAATCTGCAAAGAAATACAAAATATTCATATCAAACCCTTGAAGATTTGAATTTAGAAAAAAATAAAAACCATCAAACAAGCATCGATTTAAAAACCACAAAGTTGTTCTGTATGTTATTAAAAAAAAATGTTTGTAGTAAGGAAAAATCAATGCCTTTACAAAAGATGGAGGGTCAGTGTGAGGCTGGAGGTATACATGGAGCTGATTTCCGACTCAACACCAAGATGTTCTGTCAGGTTAAGATGAAAATGAAATTGCTCCTTATGATGTATCTGTTATTTATGTTCTGGGGAAAATCATAGATTTAGAGACAATGGCCGCAAAGGAGTAGGTTCACTAAGACCCCTTTTTGGCCCCAAAATATAGCAGTTTTAGAAAATTGTGAAAATGTAATCTTTAAGCTATATTTTGGAAAGTAAAATGCTTCTGCTACATAAATATGAGCTGTTCTTGACGATACAATGCACAAATATCGCGTTTTAGCATCATTAAGTCATGCTAAATTACTGAAATCTTCAAAATTTTACCATTTTGGTCATTTTTTAGACGGTTTCCGTCTAAAATGAAAGTGGCCGCATTCGTGTTCATTCATAATATTGAAATGTAAGTTGTATTTGATGATAATACAAAACATATATCAAGGTTGAGGATGAACACGGATGCGGCCACATTCATTTTTGACAAAAACCATCTGAAAAGCGACGTTTTTTGGCATATTTGATAGATTTTTCATATTTAAGCTTCAATCAGAGCGTTTTTATTGACTAAATCAGTTAAAATTTTTCACATAAACTAATCGAATCAATTGAAATAAACACTTTAGTGTTTAAAAAGTGTCCAAAAACTTTCGTTAGATGAACTTGAAATTTGAGGCCAAATCGGCCCTTACCGGACCTACTCCTTTCAGTTCACAGGCTTTATTAAACAACACACCTAGAATTATGTTTATTTATATAGAGAATGAATGAACCTACCCGTAGATTCAAGACACGAAAATTGTGGCCGGGTTGTTACTTTGTAGTACAGAGCCGAGTGGGAGAGGGGACATATGGAATAGTATATAGAGCCAGAGATAGACGAACAGATTATATCGTTGCATTAAAAAAAGGTAAAAAATGAAAAAAGAAAAGAACGGAACGGAAATCAGTGGTCTTCGAGAAATACACGTTTTGCTAAAAATGCGATTTTAAATTTTACGATGTTGAGAAAAATCCTGTTAAATTCATTTAAAAAAATTGCGAAATGCGGGGTTTAATTTATTGCGATTATAACCCTGTCGCATTTTTTGCAATAATAAAAACATTGCAATAATTTCTGAATTTACAGTACATTGTAGAGGGGGATAGGACCTTTATCGGGACTCCGGGATCGGGTGTTTTTAAGCACGGGATTTCGGGATTGACTCTTTTGGGATCTGGGAATTCTTTTTTTCGGATTTCGGGATGTCGTTATTTAAATTTGTTTAAATTCGGGTCCTCGGGATTTCGTGTTTTTAAGCCAGGGATTTCAGGATCAGGACCCCTCCTATCCCCCCTTATTGTAAAAGACTCATTTAAGTACAGATATTTATAACAATTATGATCATGATAGACAGCTACTAATGAAAATCAACAGAATTTAGCATGTATCATGAATAATCAGATAGAAACAATAAATAACAAAATGACAAAGGACACAAAGTATCAACCAGAGTACTAATAAATATGAAAACAAGGAGATGTGGTATGATTGCCAATGAGATAACTATCCAACAAAATTTAATGAAGTGAATGTAAACAATTGTGGGCAACTTCACAACCATCAATGTTTTTGATCATATATCAGCACATTGTTTTACTTTCTCTATTTGTATATTGATATGCTGCCTTTCTATCAAATCAATACAGGTATTATAACCATATAGATCACAACTTATATGGACTTTGCATTTTCATCTGTCCATAGAAGTTTGCAAAACTTAGTGATGTTCACTATGTATACATGCATTTTTTTTATGTCTGGCATCATGAGGCATTTTTGTTGTAGAAGTGATACATTTTGTCATCATCACCTAAAGTTCGGGCAGCGCCATCACTTCGTAGGCGGTGCTAGTAAACTTCTTAAAAACTTTATATTTTAGAAGGTCAAAGACCTGAATGCTTCATACATTGTATAGTGATGCCTTGTGTTACGAAGTTTCCGCCTGTCACATGACCATGCGCATTGTCCTTGACAGAATCAGACCTAATTTTCATGGTTCAGTGACTACTTGAATTTTTTTTTATTTCTCATAGACCACTGATTTTTTGTAGTGTTAATTTCTCTCTTGTTATGAGTAATAGGATAACTATATTTGGTATGTGCGTACCTTGCAAGGTCTGCATGCCCTATATGGGAAAATCAAGGGTATTTTTTTCATGTGATCTGCACCACGTGACTTTGGCCCTTTTGATTAAATTACTTCCCTTAGTTTTAGATTGAAAATCTAAAATATATCAAATTTACGGATAATCCAGTCCTTGTCCGTCATGGATCTAAAACTAATGTGTCTTTGAAAACTTCCTTTGGCGGATCTTTACAAAAATGATGTGTAATTCTAAAGGAAAATGCTGAAAATTTGACTTTTTCACGAAATTGGAAGGTTGAAATCATCATGTTTATAAAAGAATTTGGTCGAAAACTTATGAAAGCAGGTAAGTTAAAATTCATTTAACATTATAATGCAATATACAAGGTGTTTCCCTATATATATATGCGGACAAATCGTGAGCAATACCTTCTTGTATCTAAATTTCTGTTTTGATCTTTGCTTTTCTACGATTATTTACGATTTTTCGCTATTTTATATACCAATTATACTACGGTTACGCTTCCGATTTTCAAACTAAAAAGACCGAAAGTTTTCAAAGTAGACAATGCTCATTTGTACACGAAAAGAACCCTAAACACATGTACAATTCACTATATGCGGACAAATTGTTGAAACAGCATAGAAATTGGCATTTTGGCATTTTATTTAAGTGACATATATAATACTATTGTAATAGCGTGCGTCATGATAAGGCAAAATGGCCGTTATGCAAATGAGCAAAGTACAGCAAATTTTGCCATATTTGCCAAACATGGATCAGTGAACAAGGTTAAGGCTTGGTGGTCAAGTCAACATATCAGATACTAAAAGCAATAGGTCTTCTATATTTGGTGTATTGAAGGATTGTAAGGTATACATGTTCAACTGGTAGGTGTCTTCTGACCCTGACCTCATTTTCATGCTCAGTGGTTTATTTAGGTTTTTGTGTTTTAGTCTGATTTTCTTATACTGTATGCAATAGGTCTACTACACTTGTTGTATGGAATGATGGCTAGGTGTACATGTCCAACGGTCAGGTGTCATCTGACCTTGACCTCATTTTTATGGTTCAGTGGTCAAAGTTAAGGTTATGAGGGTAGGTATATTTTTCTAGTACTATATATGCAATAGGTCTTCTATATTTGGTGTATGGAAATATTTTATGATGTACATGTCAGTCTTGCAGTTTAAATTTTCACGGTTCATTGCTAAGTGTTAAGTTTTTATACGCCCGTTTACGGGACTTATTATGGTATTTGTGTTTTGGTCTGTCTTTCTTAATCTTTAAGCAATAGATCATATATATTTGTTGTTTGGAAAAATGTAAGATGTACATGTCTGTCTGACATGGTTCATTGGTCAATGTTTTCCTTGTTTAGTCTGTTTTTTTAGAAACTATAAGCAATAGGTCAACTATATTCAGTATATTGAATGATTCTATATATAATGAACATGTGTTTCTCCTTAGGTTTATATGACCTTGATTTTATTCCTCGGATCATGTTAAGTTTATGTGATAGTTGTAGTAAAGCTTTATATTAAGTACTATTAACAAAAAATCAGTGGTTAGTAAAGAAGGCGAGACATTTCAAGGTGTGCACTCATGTTTCAATTACATTTACAAACATTAATTTCAAAATTTTGAAAGAAACTTTTTTTTGACAGAAAAGAGAGAATCCAGAGCAAATTTTGGAAAATACTTTTTATGGTGCCATACTTTACCAATAAATGGACAATTTGTTTTCTCTCCTGTAATGAAAGTTGAAAAATACAGGACATGTATTATTATCAGGTTACATGAACATGGTGTATATGAACAAATCTTTTATCCTGTGCATTAATTTATTTTCGTGGGTACCAATTTGCGTGGATAAAGGAAAACTTATATATTGGTGGATATTTAATTTCATCGTTTTGCCGAGGTCTGCATACAAGCCTATCAAGAATTTGTTCTTTGTTGAACCTTTAATTTCGTGGTTTACCTGTACCCCCGAAATCCACGAAAATTGGTATCCAACGAATAATAATGAATCCATCGTATATTTAAAAAGGTAGAAGACCTGAATACTTCATATTTAGTGTATACATATGGCTTATGTTACAAAATTTCTGTGTGTCAAATGTCCATTGTCCTGATCTCATTTTCATGGTTAAGCCGACGTGTTTGAAATTATTGTATATTGTAGATGACAGCATGGAAGGTTACCTGTGATCTTAACCTCATTTCATGTTTCATTGGTCAATTATTAAGTTTATAAAGTGATAAATAATAAGGCTTCATCATTAGGTCCGTTTCCATAATAAGCTGTAGGTCCATCTTAATTTGATGTATGATTTTAAGGTCAATATGTCAATCTGGGAGGTATCGTCTGACCTTCACACTATTTCATAGATCAGTGTTCAAGGTTCATTGGTCAATTTTAAGTGTTTCTATGTTTTGGGCTGTTTTTCAAATAATACACAACAGGTCAACTACATTTGGTATGTAAAATGTGGGTAATATGTTCACGTCTGTCTGGCAGGAATCATTTGTTCTTCACCCTATTTCATGGATCAGTGTTAAAGGTTAAAGTTGTATGATAAGGTTTGCTTCTCAGATACGTTAAGCAGTAGCTGAGTCAACTATATGTGGTGTATCATTATGGAATGATGATAAGGTGTACAATTTCGATATATCCGTTTCACAGAATACAACGGATTTGTTCCAAATGTGACTACAACCCGGTCCTATTTTCTGTAAATGTGACTTACTGAATAAGAATTATCACTGGGTTTATACTCATACGAGAAACATGGGGGTGCCACATGTGGAGCAGGATCTCCTAACCCTTCAGGATAATCTGATATCCTATGTTTTTGTTTGGGTACGTGTTGCCCTGTATGGTTTTCTATGTTGAGTTTTCTCAACTGTTTTTTTGTATGTTTATGTCGATTTTAATTTAGCCATGACGTTCGTCACTTTATTTTCCTTTTTTAAATGTCCCTTTGGTATCATTCGCTTCTCTCTTAATTATGGTTTCTGAGATAACTAAGATATATATGAGCTTATTTGAATATATAGAAAACCTTTACATTTGGTCCTCACCTACACATGTTACAGATTGCTGGTAATATCAAGGCAGACTTTTAAGCAAATGTCAGCAGACAATTGATATTTAGTGAATCCGTGTCATTTCCAAACTTATCTCTACCATCAATATGTGAAGATTTTTTTGTTTGCATATATCTGAATTTTCCCGTTTGATTGGATGAAATGAAGTACTAGTATTTTGTTTGATTTAAGAGGTGAAGGAAATCCCAGACCTGTGTATGTAGAATCGAGAATGGAAATGGCGAATGTGCCAAAGAGACAACAACCCTACCATAGAGCAGACAACAGCCGAAGGCCACCAATGGGTCTTCAAAGCAGCGAGAAACTCCCGCACCCGGAGAAGTCCTTCAGCTGGCCCCTAAACAAATATGTATACTAGTCAAACTCATAAATCTAAAACAAACTGACAACGCCATGGCTAAAAATAAAAAAGACAAACAGAAAAACAATAGTACACACGACACAACATAGAAAACTAAAGAATAAACAACACGAACCCCACCAAAAACTAGGGGTGATCTCAGGTGCTCCGGAAGGGTAAGCTGATCCTGCACCACATGTGGCACCCGTCGTGTTGCTTATGTGATTACAAATCCGGTAAATAGTCTAATTCGGTAGGTCATATTCATGAAAGGGAAGGGGATTGTAGTTACGACGTAAGGAACATATCCGATATCATTTGTGAAACGGTTATTCCATAACGGTCAACCAACTCGTGATGGCGTCCGTAAAATTTACGAAGGGATGATTTCAACTTCACCATTTGGAATTGGAAGATGCCCGATAACATCTCGTTACAATACAAGAAGAAAAAGCCAAAATTGACTTTCTTATGCAAAATCTAATATCTCCAGCTAAAGATGAGATAAGACTTAGACCGTTATTAGAAAGAGATTCTGCTGCTAAAATTTTGCTTTTAATTCATAGTATTAATGATGGTGATGATTCAGTAAGCCAATTACAACAGCTATTTTTTTCAAAGAAATCAAAAAGATGATGAAACTTTGCAAGACTATTCTTTGAATCTGATGAAAATTTTTGACCAAATAAACAAGCGAGATAACACAGTTTTGGGGGACAAAGATAAAGTTCTTAAGGATCGCTTTATCGAAGGTATTAAAGAACCACAATTGAAACGAAAAGTAAAACGATTCAGCTATGAGCACAAAACTATGAAATTTCTTGAGTTTAGACATGAAGTGTTACTTTGGGTGAATGAAAATACACAAAGTTGGAAAGTAAAACTACAAATGCAAGATGCTGAAGTTGTTAGCAACCAAGCAATAAAATCTGAACACTCATCGAAAGACAACTCCGAAATATTAAAACTTCTCACAAAACAACAGGAAATGTTAGAAAAGCAACAACAGCAAATTAATAGGTTGTCTAACAGGTCTAATATTAAAACATATAGTGATTCAACAAACAATGATGTATATAATAGCCATAAACCAATTGTTTGTTATAATTGTGGTGGTAAGGGTCATAAACGTCCAGAATGTCCATCAGCTTTTCAAGCACAAAGAAGTGACGAAGAAACACAGAAAACACAAACGCGTGGACAGTTTAGAGGTAGAGGAAGAGGTTATCGTGGTAGATATAACTAAAGAGGTAACAGATATCAAGGTCGAGGTGGTGTTGTTCCTAGTGACTCAGAAGAGGTAAAAGAGTAGCTTCTACTGCGGTGAGTCGATCAGTAGAAGATACTACAGTACAAGTAGACTCCAATTCATTTCAGAGTAACATTTTTAAAAACATTGGTAGTAAAATCCAGAGACAGAAATTTTTGTTGAAAATCAATCAGTTATAGCACTTATAGATACTGGTTCTCATGTTTCAACAGTTACTGAAACATATTTTAAAACATTATATCAAAAGAAACCAATATTACACGATATAACAAGATGGATGAAAGTCACTGGAGCCAATGATTTACTGATCCCATATTTAGGTTATATTGAACTCAATATTTCAGTAGCGAAAACAATGATTCCGAATGTTGGTTTTCTTGTTGTGAAAGACACTGATAACATTAGTAAATTACCATTTTTACTAGGAAGTAATTTTGTTATGAAGATGAAAGAAGCTTTAGAAGTTTATAATGAAACCGAAACAAACACTCTTATTGGGAAGCAATTGTCAGGTATATTAACTGTATACAATAATTCTTTTGACTGTGAAATAGATTCTCCAAAAATATCTTTTGTTAAGGCGAAGTGTACGTAATTAAACTACACAATGGATTTTTTTTTAATTTTACATGTAGATTCTGCTTGTAAAAATAAATCGGAAAATAAAATAAAAAAAGGGGGTAACCGTTTTCGTTTTTGAGATACGAGCTGTTGAAGTTAACAGCATCATACACCAAAATTACAAAGGATATATAGGGAAAATCGTGAAATTCGGCAGGAATTGTTACGTTTCCAAGATTTTCTATTATATTAGACAATCGATTTTTTTTTAAATTTATGAGACGATTCTAAAATGTCTGAGAAATCGATTGGTGCAAAGAAAGTCCTTAGCAACCGTGCTACTTTTCAAGCTACATGTATAACCTGTTAAAGTTGAATCTTGAGTGTAAAAAAACAAAAAAACAACGACAACGTTATTGACGTCGCCGCAACAGTTACGACGCTTCATATAGTTCTATACTTGTATGAAATATATACCGTTTTGTTGGAGTTTGTGTTGCTCGGTCTTAAGTTCTTTATGTTACGTCTTGAGTACTATTGTATTGTATTTGTCTTTTATATTCGGGTGCGTGCGGAGATCGCCAAGCTAGAAAACTGTCTGGCACAGGATAACAAATCAATATTTAAGCAAATTTAAGTTGTGTGGTAATTCTTAGTACATTTGGGTAAATTAATCTTATCTTTGTGCCGCATAAGCATCTCTATAATTCAACACATCGCTGAGCCACGACATTATATATTTTTTGCATTGCATGCGCTTCTTTTTATCACAATCCAGACCGGCTAGTAACCGTTGTATAACTTTACACGTCTGAAGACGAATATTTGCGTGAAACATTTTTGTATGATTTTTATTTCTGGAAATCAATCTGAAATCTACAACAGTCCTTTCCCGAAAGTAGGGCTGGACCTTTACTTTTATGTGCATTCGGGATTTACACAAATTGTAACCCGAATAATTCAGTCGTATTATTCAGCTAATGTACGAATACTCCATTTCTCGTGTGGGAGAAAATCGGACATGGAAAGGGCTTGAATTATTCGAGCTACTCAAATTGAAACTCGGGAATATATTTCTAGCTGTTCGGAATTCGCGGAAACAAATGATTGTTTTTCGGCATTACGGTATTGAATCAATATGAGAGATATCAATTTTTTCTTTTAACAAATTCGAATACTAGTCAGTTTATAGGACTTTAGTTGAAATAGGGGCGGTAATACATTCATTTTATCCAATCAATTTTTTTTTTGGGGGGGGGGTCAACATTGATAGTCAAAAAGCCTTGAAATATTCGATAAAAAACGTTGAATGTAAATTATATGAACTCCAAAGTCTCATATTATAAGACTAGTAAACCACAGGTTTCTCAATTCTTGTATGATCATGAACTAGGTGAAAACCTATAGCTGACCGAGTGCGAGATCCTCATGGATAATCATCGAGGTCGTTAAACACACCTTGCCGTAAACTTGGGTTAAATTTAAAAAAAAATCGAAATGTAATAGTCTGAACACATTTCACCTCTCATTCCACTAAATATCAAATTGCAGTTACAAGTATTACAAAACTTCCCTGACCTCTTTTCTTTAACCATAATAGAGGGAAAGGGGGCGGAGGGATCCAGATCCCGTAATCCTGGGCTTAAAAACACGACATCCCGAGGTTCTGAATTAAAAAAAAATTAAATCCCGACTACCCGAAATTCGGAAATAGAATTCCCGGATCCCAAAAGGGTCAATCCCGAAATCCCGAGCTTAAAAACACCCGATCCCAGAGTTCCGATAAAGGTCCTACCCCCCCCCCCCCGTAATTCTATATTCTATTCATTCATAATCTTGAATTGAGACTTGATACTTCAAAATTACATTCTCTAATTTTGAATGATGCACACAGCTAGACACAATAAAAGAAAACAGATTTCGCTATATATCTCTTCGAAATTGGAATTTGTGAAAGAAGAAATGACATGTTATATTTCATCTTACATGTGTACTTCCAATTTCAATATGGTTCTTAATTTAGATTTAGTTTTCCCATAAATTGCGGACGGAATAGAAGACACCTGTTTACTTTCTGCACATGTAGAAAAAGTTGAAATCTGGGAGTTGAATGACATAATTTTTACTTACTTTTAAGATAAATGTTAGAGTGAGACAACTTTTAAGTTACTGAATAATTTTTGGGGCCTAATTTGTTTATTTTTTGTTTGTTTTCCGTATTTGTTCTTCCGACCTGTAAGTGTTGCACTAGTAGTCAAATTATTCTCTTGGTATCGTCTGATTTCTTATATGAATATAAATCATGTCCTTAAGTTTTCAATTGCACAAAATACGAACATTTCAACGTCTTTTAAATTAAACAATTAAATACACACGTCTTTCATTAATTATTTGTAACCTAATATAAAACTTTACGTTGAGTAGCCTACTGTGTTTTCCGTTCAAGACTACGGCTTTTTAAAACGAAATTGTTGGGTCAATTCAGGTTCATCATAATTAATTTGATATCAATAGAAGAAAATTGTTACATGTTTATTTGTTTATTGTTTATAATTTTGTTGTGAGGCGTTTTTTTCTTTCTGTTGATATCATAAACACGAAATGCCTTCTCCTACGCGTCTAAAACAAAACAAAAAAACAGTGTTTTTAAATAAGTCAAGCTGCACACAGAACAACGTACAGAATGATTTGTAATTGGAGTTATTTAGATAATTTCTATGAGGTTTAAGACAGCTTAGGAGTGCTTGTTGGATTCATTATAGACCGCAGAAAGTAGTTTCTCTTTTGTGTGTCCTTTCTTGGAGTAAGGGAGATAACTTGCGTAACTAACGACGAACGTTTTTAATCCCGTATTCCGCTAGAGGCGTGCAATTACGTACACTTCGCCTTAAGATAGCAGGTAGCAATCCAATACATATACCGGGAAATTCAATGAAGACAGTAATGTGTACAACCAGACAAAAAGACAATAATGAAAATTATTGTGCAGTTGTTCAGTCATTACAAGGTAACCAAGGCTCTTTACCGAGAAACATTATGGTAGTTGATAGTTATGCTGAGATAAGTCAAGGAACAGTACCGGTATGTATGATAAATATAGGATTAGAAGATATATGGATTAATCAGAAAACAAGAGTTGGTACATTCCATTCAGCTTCACTGATACACGAGGTGTCACAAAGACAATATTGACATTGATATAGATCAGACTCAAATTAATGTTCAAATAAAGAAAATAGATATTGCTGTTTGTAAGCAAGCTACAACAAATGTAGAGAACAATAAGAAAATACAATTGAATGACCTCGACATAGAAAAAGAAAACCTGACCGATGAACAAATAGAAAAAGTTAAAGAGTTGTTAAACAAGTAAACCGATATATTTTGTAAAAACGATTTAGATTTGGGATACACAGACATTGTAAAGCATAGAATTCTTACAACAGACGAGAAACCAATTGCGATTCCGCATAGACGTAATCCACCTAATCAAATGGAAGAAGTTAGAGCACATATCAAACAATTGTTAAATCAAAACATTATTCGTAAGAGTAGTAGCCCTTATGCTGCGCCCGTAGTAATAGTTCGTAAGCATGACAAGTCTATTAGCCTGTCCGTAGATTACAGATTATTGAATAAAAAGACAATACGTGACGCTTATCCACTTCCAAGAATCAAGGAGGCGTTGGACATTTTGCATGGAACAACGTTTTATACCATGCTAGACTTATTCCAAGGTTAATATCAGGTAGAGATAAACATAAGACTGCATTTCGTGTTGGAACGGGAGGTCTTTATGAGTACCTTAGGATGCCAATGAGACTTTCTAATAGTGCGGCTACATTCCAAAAAAACAATGGAAGCATGTTTGAATGACAAATTTTTTACTTATTATTGATTTATTTAGATGATATTCTTATCTTTTCAAAGACAGTAGAAGAACAGTTAGAACGCCTGGAGTTTGTGTTTCAACGACTAAGACAGCATGGTTTGAAATTAAAATTGTCAAAATGTCATTTCTTCAAGAAGGAGGTAAGATACTTAGGACACGTTATTTCACAAGATGGCATTAAAACAAACCCAGAAAAAAAAAAATCAATACAAGATTGGAAAGTACCTACCACAGAAAGAGAACTCCGTTCATTCCTAGGACTATGTGGTTACTATAGGAAGTTTGTTCCAAAGTTCAGTAAGATAGTTGCTCCGTTACATGCACTCATTACAAAAACAAATGGAAAGAAGGAAAAATCAAAACAATTTAAGTTACTTAGCGCTAAAGAATTTCAAGAGAAATGGGATTCGAAGTGTTTAGAGTCGTTTGAAGAGTTAAAACATAAATTAGTAAGTTCGCCCATTTTAGGCTTTCCTGATTTCAAACAGCCGTTTCGTTTAGAAACCGATGCGTGTATAGAAGGTTTAGGTGCTGTTCTATCGCAAGAACAAGAACAAGGAACTGTTGTAAAAGCGTATGCATCACGCACCTTACATCCGAATGAAAAGAACATGGAAAACTACAGTTCTATGAAACTTGAAATGTTGGCTCTAAAATGGGCTGTGACCGAAAAATTCAGAGACTATTTGATAGGAAGTAAATTTATAGTTTATACCGATAACAATCCTTTATGTTACCTGCAAACTGCAAAACTGGGTGCGACTGAAATGAGATGGGTTTCTCAACTTGCACAATTTGACTATGAGGTTAAATATAGATCAGGACGATCTAATGTCAATGCAGATGTATTGAGCAGGAATGCATTAGATGTTGAAACAAATATTAGACAAATACAGTACAAAGTTCTTCTTTAAGCAAATTGCGAGAGTGTAAAAACAACGATGTACAACACATGCATATTAACCAAATAAACCTGACTGATCAAATAGAGACAATGTCAACATTTCCAGAGTATACTGCAGACGAAATAAAACAATTACAAAGTAGTGATAATGTTCTCTCTGTTGTTTTAAATTTTGTAGAGCAGGGTAAACTGACAACACAGATGCTGACGAAACAAACGAAACCAGTGAAGAAGTTACTCAGGAAATTTGATTCATTGGTGATAGATAAGATAAATGACATAGAATGTGGTGGGTGTAATCAGTTTGTAATACCAGAATCATTGAAACAGTACGTTCTTGAAACTCTACACAATTTATCTGGAAACCAAGTTACAGAACGAACATTAGCACTATTGCATAAACGATTTTACTGGTCAGATATGGTAAACGATGTAAAACATTGGATCAAAACGTGTGAATGTTGTTTAGTTGCTAAAAATCTGTTTCCAAAATTTCGTCCATCAATGGGTTCGTTAATAGCATGTAAACCATTAGATATTTTAGCTATGGATTTTACAGTTTTGGAGAAATCTTCAGATGGTAGAGAAAACGTTTTAGTACTAACTGATGTGTTTACTAAATTCACACAAGCATTTCCGACGAGAGACCAGAAGGCAACAACTGTCGCTAAAGTATTAGTTAAAGATTGGTTTTTGAAACTAGTGATACCAAAACGGTTACACAGTGATCAGGGTAGGAATTTTGAGGGTGTAGTGATACGTGAACTCTGTAGAATATATGACATAAAAGATCACGCACAACACCGTACAGACCAGAAGGAAACGCCCAAACTGAGAGATTCAATAGGACCATGCATGACAAATTAAGAACATTAATGCCTGAAAAGGAAGCTAAATGGCCCGAGTATTTGCCAGAACTAACTTTTATGTACAATGCAACTCCGCATTTTTCAACTGGATATACTCCATATTTTCTTATGTTTGGTCATGAGCCGAGACTCCCTATTGACAATCTTTTTCATAATGAAATGACGGAGATAGACACCGATTTAGACACTTATTTATTAATGACCGAAGCCTTGAAGACAGCTAATAAGAAAATTCACAAGAAAGCGAGTGAAAGACAAGAAATTATGAATAGAGGAACAGATGACAAGTCTATAGAAATTGGTTCCAATATCTTATTGAAGAAACATGTACAAGGACGAAACAAAATGCAGGACAATTGGCATCCAACACCGTACAGAGTTGTTCACCGTTTCAAAGACAATGTGTATGGGATTCAGTTATCGGATGGTAGTGGTCCCGTTAAGAATGTCAGTAGAAGAGAAATTTGTGACACAGGAAAAGTAGATATGATGCAAAACTCAAGTTCAGATATTACTGAGGACAGTAATTCGAGTTTTGGAGGATGGAATGTGACCATTGTTGACCCGAATTCGTTACCAAGTCAAATTGACCATCAGGAATCTGGCGAAGATGAACAAGATGTAACTACAGCTAGCGTAGATGATGACAATTCAAGAAGGAGATCAAAACGAACAAACGCTGGAAAACATTCAAATCCTTTTAACTTGCCAAAGTCTGTCTTGTTAAAAGAAACATCTGTTCATAGAAACATAGAACCAGTGAAATTTGAACAATTGGGCGAAGCAATTGCTGCATTAGGAACTAGTCTTGGACAGAGTTTAAGACAAACACTCCAAGAAGGATGGTTAAAGCATAATATGTCAAACAATTATATTTATGTTGATAAATGTTAATTTTGAGAGAAAGTATATATTTTATTTGTATAGTCAAACGATCAGAATATTTTTATGCTAGATCATTATAATCATATGATATTGAATATGTAGTTGTGTATTTTTATATTGTTTGTTGAGGGCAAAAAAGAAAAAAAGAAAACTAGGCAGATTTGTAACATGTCAAAAATTACATTAGAAATTTTTGAGTTATCCCTCTTTGTATAAAGTCAGCATTTGAAATTTTGCAACATGTCAAATTTTACATTAGAAATTCTTGAGTTATCTCTCTTTGTATAGAGTTAAGAAAATGAAGTGAAATTTGGAAATTAAATAAAATTGGAAAAAAAGAGAAAATAATTTTTATATTAGCATTTATATATTTTATCAAATCATATTTATGATACTGTTTGATTATTTTGTCCAGATATTATTAAAAGGTATTTCAAAATATTATTTACTTCATGCTAGTAATTAGTGTACAGGTAAAAACTGTTCACTGCATTGTATGTTTTTGCTATTTGTATGTTTTTACTATTGATAAATAACTGATCGACAGGTGTAGTTGTGTCTCAGTTTTGTGAACAAGAATATTTGAAGATTTAAGGTTGGTGTATTTTGTAAATATTTATAATGATTGTGAATATGACTGTTTGATATAAAAGAGTTTTATAAAATACAAAAAGAACAAAAATATGTACATGTAAATAACATTCTATATTTTTATCTGAAGTTTGCAAATGCAAATATGATTTTGAAATTTCGTATAATCATTTGAATTTGAAATATAGTTTTGATGAACATATTGATAGGCATTGTTGAGAAATATTTATACTATGAAAGATGTGTTTTACATTTTAAATATAAAAGGTTCTGATAAAGTAAATATTGTTCACAGGTAGATCTATGTGATTTTCATACTAGAGGATGATATTATTACAGTTAAATTGTCTGCCATTTCCTTATTTATGGTATGTATATTGAATTGTTATTATGTGCCCTTGATTGATATGCTTTTATATAACTTTGTTTAAATTAATGTTTCTATTGTATTTAATTGATATTTGAAAAAGCGATCTTTATTTCAAGTTAAAGTTAATTGAATTTATATCTGCATTTCATTAGTCTTATGATGTTTTGTGTTTTTCTATTTTTCCAAAAATATTGAACTATTCAGCGTTGCCAATAATTAATGTTATTTTCGATATATGTATAATGTGAATTCGAATATATGAATACAGTATAATAAATTCATGAACCTTACATTTGTGCGTTCGTAAGCCAGTTTTATCGTTTTCGGAGGTTACATCTATGATAAAAGTACATGGGGATTATTTCTGCTGATAATCAAATACTTCAACTTTGAAAGACCCCAAGCTGTGCACCTTGATAAGGATAAAACAATTTTATTGATATGCAACGAAGAAGGAAAAGCTGCAGTGTAAAACTTTTTAGCAAACTTTACTCATGGCTTTTGTTTAAACATATATTATCATTACTGTAAAGTTGTTTTTGAGTTTTGAAATTTGTAATCAATTTTAAAATCATCTGCACTTTATTAGTATATATAATGCATTGTTACATCGAAATAAAATACCAATCTTGCCCCGATTAAAGTTTGGTTGATTGAGGTTTATCATACACATTTTGTAAAACGTCTGTTTTAAGGCGTCCAGCATTACCATAGCTCTTTGTGTGACAAGCTGTTGCATGTCTTTTGTAAGCAAATATAACTTAAGGGTTATATTTGTATGTTTTGAGACACAATATATTGGGTTTCACTAACGGTCGCCAACTTCGCATTTTACGAGAAAAAAAAAATGTGGCGATTAAATTTTTTTATTTGCGAACGAATTTGGCGAAAGAAATATAACAATTCGATTTGTCCATCTATTTGACTTTTTTCGGGTTTTACTTTACCTGATCAGACAATATTCGGAATTCACCTTGACCTCGTTAGGACTTTGAGACAGGAAATCAATAATTAGCATTTTATACATGTTATAGCTGTAGGCAACAATGGACTATTTAATAAAGGTGTTGATAGTATTATTTTACGAAATATTTGAATTGAAGTGTGTATCAGTATTTTTCAACCATTTTGGCGACGAACTTGTTTCAAGCATATTTAAAAGTCTTGACATTTTTTTAAGATGATCAAGACAAGAAAATTGTTGCAACGAAGAAATTAATTCTTCGAGCGTAAGAAAAATCTTTGTCTTTATCCTTCAACTAGACGGGAAAATATATATCTGATAAGCTTTTTAAAGATAAATCTTGAGTTACCAGAAGTAAAAAGTTATGATGTCATGATCTCTATTTCAATTTTATCTTTTGAAAAGCAAATGTTTAGTTATTATTTATTACAATGTAGATTAAGAAAAAAGATTTGAAGAACTATCATAGACAGCAATGGGGCAAACTGATTTTATTTGTTAGAAAGGAAAATTGTAAGAAAATTGTGTTTAGGTTAGTTGGCGAAAAAAGATTGAAAATGGCAAATATAATATTGTTGTGCGAAAGAGGTTGCGAAAACGAAAAAGTCCCAGGGAAAGCTCTGGATCACCATAACAGAAATAAATTTATTGTAGGAATTGTTATGTACAAAACAAATGTTTATGTTGATTCAAGTATTTTGTAAATATGGAGAAATTTTTATTTGACCGATACCATTTATATATTTTTATGTTATGTAAGAGGGTATACAAAGTAAATCAAACGTTTTTGATTTTGCAAACTGTGAAATTAACATAAAACTCAATTAAATTTCCAAGGTTAAGACCATATTATTAGACATCATGTTGTCTTAAATACCCATAAAGTCTACATATCCAGGCCACCACAAAGTTAACTCATACAATTGAGTCATCGATGTACCTGTACATAACGTTGTCTTATGCCACCATGAAGAGTACATATACAAACAAGTTTAGTGCAGTACTACACATATTGTTGTACTACGCCACGATATAAGTCATACCACATCTTCTTATATCTATTTACTACGTTTAATGGTGAATACAATGTCAAAACGATTAGGTATAATGGCATACTATATCTTCCTGTTTAAATAATTGATGTCCGGCCGAAATGTTTTTCGAGATTTATATTCATCAGGAACGCATAAACCCGAACATTTGTAAACAATGAGAATATATACAAACTGATTTGATGATCTTCAAGCAACATTCTGCGTTGTTGGAGCTATTAATTGGTTATGAACCAATGCTTTTTTCAAATACGATATCACAAAATTGTTTAGCGAAAGGCCATGTAAATATCAATGACAAGATAAAAAAACCAATAGGACAGTTGGCCGTTTCTTTGCACAACATGTAAGACAAAATTCAGAATGAAATAGTCTGAAGTCAAATGAATATATGACATATGTATTTCGATAGAGGTAATACATAAGCCTTATTATAACTTTTCCATTATGAAAAATAGGTAACCTTTCCGATAAATTCTCACGACTTCATTGACGTTCATTTTGACATATTAATAGCATACACTAAACGGATAGCATGTTGTCTGGGCAAAAAGGCTAATGTTTTCTCTATATTTGTTTTTCCTTTGAATAACAAAAAAATCTTAAGAAGGAAGAGATATCAATACAATAATATAAAATCGATAACTGCAAGTGTGAACTATTTCCGGAAACTTTTTCTTTCCAAACATGCTAGATACACATATTGATAAATTAAAATTTCATATATACTTATATATTTACGGTTGAAAATGAAATATTTATAATATACATTAGATAAATTGTAATGTTTTATTGCTAAACAGAGAGAAATCCTGGATTTCTTGTTAAAATAAAGATACCCTTCACTAGAATGCTGGACTAGTGAAGTAAATTGTTAACAGCAAGCAATGTATTGTTGAATAAAAAAAAAATCTTAAGAACAACATCGATGACGTAATCATTTTTTTTCTTTCATCTTTTTCAATACACGATGCACAACGAATTGAAGCATAGTTGTTTTGAAAAGAGTGTTATTTATACTTTCACATAGCGGAAAGTAGAATTCCAAAGGAATATCAAGTACTCAAAAACAAACTGACAATGGCTCTGCATAAAGGTATGATAAGAAAATTCTGGCATTCATTAGTATGAAAGATAGACGTCAGATATCAAAAGTATAGTTCAGCTCTTAAGTACAAAACATAATAACAATGATATTGCAAATTTTAAAGCAAAAACAGACAGGATAACAAATGAATAGACAGACAAAATTACACAATACAATACATAGGAAGTAAACATTATGCAAAATGAAACCCCTCTTAAAACTACAGTGATATTAGATGCTTCGGAAGGGTTAGCCGATCATGTTCCATGCATATAGCGAACCCTCCGTGGTGCTCATGCAAGTATAAACCAGGTGATAAGTCATGCGGACTTTCAGAAATCAATAGTTAAGTGACTAATGCAATATGAGAGAAAATAAAACTACACCTACAACAATAGTCCATTCTAATGCAATATAATCCGAACTCGGAACATACTCGCTATGGAATAACCGTCAATTTCAGTTTTCATTCGGATGACGTCATGTATTATATAACGTTTATGCTCCGAGAGTATTCATGAAATTCAGCGGAATTAAATTTGTTTTTTCTTCAACAAATATGACCTGTCTTTTTAAGCTAAAAATATGTCTAGTTGCTTTAACATTAATTTAAACCATATACGCAAAAGTTATTGCCAGTAAAAACTACAAAATCCCACTTCTATTATTATTTGGAATAAATGAAGAAAAGAGAGGTACAAGGGAATTAAATGCAGTACTTTAGCCAGTTTTCTTTACAAAACGATATTTAAATTTGAAGTAAAAAACAGTATTGCTAACTACTTTATTTGAATTTATATTCATGTCCTATATCATACTGATAATACAGACTGACTTGTTGATATTTTACTACCTAGATTTAGAATTCAGATATTGGCTTTTTATACATGGTGTTTCGATTAGATTTATGAAATTTTCATTTAATGTTATGAAAATGTACAACTCTGATTTTTAATTATTTGGGCATCACACTGCCGGAACATCATTTATTTGAAGATAAATTATACACGAAAAGTAGTTAATTATAGCATACTCTGTACTTAAGGATGTACTTAGGTGAGGTTTTAAAATTTGTGTTAAATTTTCGGACTCCTTGGTGTTTTTCCATACGATACAAGGTAAAATATTTTGCCCATAACACCCATTTATCTTTTCACATAAAATGTCATTTAATAAAATTTTACAAAGATTCTTGATTTTCCTTCTTTTGATTTGAGACCCAAATAATACCTATGCAAATATAAGGTAGAAGTCCGAGTCAGCCTTTTCCCGCCATATTTTATACATCAAATATCTTGAAAAGGAGCTCCATGACCTATCAATATATTTAGATTATTTTAATCCTTAAATTATACACTTCTAGCTTAAAGCATCATTTTTAAATTCTCGATTTATTTAATTTAACCTAAGATCACCTAAGTTCATCCTTAACCGACACTTTTAAACGATTCAAATATCGCGCTTTTAAATTTTATTCATATCGAGTCAATGTTCCTATGACGAACTATGTGTCAATAAACAAGGTTTAGAAAATGTGTCTCGTCAAATGTCCGTGAATTAGGTAGTAACGGAATAGCAGGTAAGCTTGAACTTATTATAAAACCTTGTTACTGGTAGTATTATCCTTTAAATTGCCGCACACTTTATCTTTCTTTAGATATAATGTGTGATTAAAAATAGAAATTATAATTGGGAAATCATGTATTATAATCTACTTCCTAGTTCGAGAGATTTTATTTGTATCAATACGTCGCTTATTTGTTTCTTTAATAACGATTTGGTCCCCTGATTTTCTCAAAGTATTGACCCAGTTGTTTGTCAGCATGGCGTTCGTTTGTTTGCTGACAGACGAATGAGGCGATTGAAATACATATTATAGCTATTGTTTACAAATTGTATTTTGCTGACATTAGAATATCAGAATATTGATTATTATATCCCGATTTTGTCTTTCAGTCCCACGTTTGTATATACAAAAAATGTATTCATTATCAAACCCCAGTTGTCTGAAGTAGTGTTTAACAGTGATATACGGGATTCCGTTCGACCGTTTGTATTTCTGTTCAACAATTGTATTCCCAAACAAGCAAGGAAATAACTTTATCCATGTGTCTATTCATTGTAGTATTGGGTTAAATAAGAGTTTCAAAATGTGTGCACTTTAACAGACAATTTATTGATGAAATTCAGTCACCTTAGTATGAATGGCAAGACATATTTGGTAATCTGACACTAGAGTGATGCCTTGCTTTATTTATTACATCACATTCAAATTCTTTATCGTATGCAATAACTGAAATATTATTATTTGTAAAATTTTAGTAAATAAACATACTAGTAGTTATCATACCAGCTCTGTCCTTACAACGACATGTTTTATGATTTAAAACATTTTTCCTCCATTCAATTAATTATCTCAAATTAATTAAAGTCGGGTACAATGTCATCACTTTGTATACTTGATCTACAGATAAAATGATATTCACACTTTTCTTGAAGTATCCCTAGAAACGTTAAAATATAAATCCTATCGGTTAATATCGACCCACAAAATGAGTTCTTACTTAGAAACATTAAAGTCTAGAAAATACATATGGAAAATCATTATAACCTCATTGGTCTTATTTCAACAGTTCACTTTTGAAAACAGTGTTTGTTATCCATTCGTTTGAAGTATTTGAGCTTTTGATTTTGCCATTTGATTAGGGATTTTCCGTTTTAATTTTTCTCGGTGTTCAGTATGTTTGATATTTTACTTTTTGCTGTCAAACTATTAAGTCAATTGAAATCAAGATAAGAGAGTAAACAGAATGATAAATCACCAGACCCTGTTAAAGAAACATAATAAAATATATTGAAAAAATTCCAAGGTAAATTCAAGTTGTATGCCATGAAAACAGAACAAATCAAGCGTTACACTATTCAACCGATTGAGTGAATATAAAAGAACTATCATATTCCTGACTTTGTTCTACACATATGTATAGAGGACTTTTCAGAGAGAATTGAAGAGTTAAACCTGTGTTTTATAACGTCCCATTTGTATGTCAGTTTTTTTTATTTTTGTTTTATTGAAAAAGTTGGGCAAGCAAGCCAATTAGACATAATAGGATTAAGTGAAAATAATTGGGATCCAGCAGCCTGAACTGTGTCAATACACATCACTGACAAACAATATAACTGCCCAAAAAATGTAACTATGCAAAATATATAATAACAAGAATGTGTCCTCAGTACACGAATGCCCCACTCGCACTATCATTTTCCATGTTCAGTGGACCGTGAAATTGGGATAAAAACTCTAATTTGGCATAAAAATTAGAAAGATCATATCATAGGGAACATGTGTACTAAGTTTGAAGTTGATTGGACTTCAACTTCATCAAAACCTACCTTGACCAAAAACTTTAACCTGGAGCGGGACAGACGGACGAACGGACAGACGGACGGTACAACGGACGGACGGACGGACGGACGAACGGACGAACGGACGCACAGACCAGAAAACATAATGCCCCTCTACTATCGTAGGTGGGGCATAAAAATGATACGTCACTGCTCGTTTTCTCAAGCTACAGGTAGTGACAAAATGACACAATTTGTGTGGATTATACAGGGGGGAACATGATTATGTGATATGAAGCTAAACGAAATGATAGAATTGTTAAATAAAGTACGAGAAGAAAGCTTTAAAAAAATGCTTTGAGAAATATCAATGCAAATGTATATACAAATAAATCTCATAAAGGCGATATCGAAACAAGTATAAAAGTTGATAGTAAATTTTTAAAAAAGATGCCAATTGGCTAAACGTTACCGTCAAATCCACAGTTGACCAGTCGTAACTAAGGATGGATCCGCCATTTTGAATTCATGGATCAACAAATGTTCGATGACTACAATATTATCGAAAAAAAAACCCACCTACCTAAAAAACGCCATGTCGATGTGACTTTATCCAAATTTGAATCGTAGAAGTAACGAAATAACCTTCCATTGTAAGTTTTTATTTTTTTGAAGTCATGTTTAGCCACGACGTCTCTGCGCCATAATCACTCGTGAAGTTTCGCGAAATTTTCTTTTATTTCTAATTTATACACTTTTTCAAGCTGTAACGTATTATTTCTTTTTGTTATGTATTAGAATCGGAATAACAGAACTTTAGTTGAAGAGTTTTCACCGTCAATTTTGATTTGACGGCTGCAAATCTCCGTTTTCCTGTCTCCGCTATGCGTCACCAGTAAAACTGCATTTGCGACCGTCAAATCGCCAATTGACGGTGGCAACTCTTCAACTGTAGTACTGTTATTCCTTAATTAAAAGTTATAATTCCCTACTTGAATACACTTTTTTTATAAAGTACCAATACCGGTAAAATATAGATACTAGGATAAATAAGGTAGAAACAAGACTGTAACAACCTCTTGTGTCGATTATGTACCGTATGAAACCACGCGCACTAGAAAGACACAAAACTCAAACTGGATACATGTAGGTGCATGCACAAATTCCTGGTCACATCGAAAGTTTTTGGAATTGACAAGAACCTGGAAAAAATCCTAGCTCAATATTAATTTGCTCAAACAACTATGACGTATTACTATTTCTTAGAAGCAGCTCATCAATATCATATAAGTTGCATGTCAAACTAGTATTCAACACGCTCGTGAAATGAGTAAATTGCTGATAATTGACAAAATTTATAGTTTCATCATTGAAATATCGTATATCATATATTGTATTCTAATATGACGTGCTTCTTTCGCTTTGTAAACAACACCGTAATAAAATGCTCGATATATCAATACTTAGCGCAGACTCAGAGATATACATAATAATCTGCATGTATTGGAACCTATTTGCAAACCCTTTGCCGATTTAATTGTTTTAAAAATTGCAATAAAAAAAAGAAAAATAACTTGTATTCTTATGCGGATACATAATAAAAAGATATTATGCATAAGAGCTCGAAGAAATCAACAAAATAAAAATAAGTTAAAATTCCGCGAAAGTCTATTACTGATTTTGGCACATTTAAGGAGGCTCACGGGTATAAGATTTTCAGAAAAAAAATAAACTTTAATTTTTCATTACAAATTTTATTTATTATCTTAAGTAGTTGTTACTTTATCATATGGTACAAAAACCATTCCAAAAAATCAATTCGTGTTGGCCCCAGGTGACTTTTAAAATGTAAATATCATTGAAAAAGCTCCAAATTATCTCCCTTTGGTGCAAAAATAAGTTATGCATAAGAGCTCGAAGAAATCAACAAAATAAGGTATGCATAAGAGCTCGAAGAAATCAACATAATAAGGTAGAAACAAGACTGTAACAACCTCTTGTGTCGATTACGTACCTTATGAAACCACGCGCACTAGAAAGGCAAGTCAACATGCCATTTTTTGGCATTAAAATTGAAACATTTTTTTTTAACTCATCGATGACCTATATGTTTTATTGTTGTTTTCGAATAAGCTGTACATCAACTAAATAATTGTAAAATTTAAGCGATTTCTGTAATTTAGTTCTTTTTTTATTTCGATATTACCGCTATTTCTCCTATTAGTTCAACAGAAAAAAAGGACATAAACAAAAATGTATGCTTCTTTCGCAGGCAGATTGTGAGCGTAAATGAACGGTGACCCTATTGTTTTATTTCATTTTTTCTATTAAGTAAAAGATAAAGTTCATTTATAGAAAAATATAGAGCAATCCTATATTAAATAATAAAAAAAAAATGATTTAGACCCGCTAGCCCCCTTAAGTCATTTCAAAACATGACGTCATACAAATGAAAACGCTAGAGTTGAAAGTTTGCTGTTACTTGAGCCATCCAAATTCGTATAATATTGTATTTAAATTGATTTTTGAGGTAGGTTTTGTTTAATTTTCTATTATATTGCATTATTCGCATATTACTGATTTCAGCAAAGTCAACATTACGGCACTTTAGTTACGAAATGTCAACTTTGGATTTGACGGTAGCTTAAAACGAGAAAAACATGTAAATTAAAAATGGCAAATGTTGGGTTGGAGAATTAAAAGAATTAAACAGATTTTTTTTCTAGCGGTTATTCACGAAATAATCCATGCAAGCTATAGATTTATAAGAATGCTTGAGCTTTATCTAACGGGGAGTAAAAAAAAGAACAGCCACACACACAGCATACCCACGCTTGCTTCAGTTTTTTAATGACCGTATTTGTCCTATTATAATCGAAATAATTCATGGAAGCCCATGAATTATTTCTTAAATATTGAGATGATAAACGTAGTCAAAGCGCATGTCTAGATATGAAGGACTTTTTTTTTTATTTACTGAGTAAGGATCGTAAAACTACGAGATTTCTGACTTTGGAAAATGATAGTGGTTGGGTCAAAACTGTTTTTTTTTTATAGATCTCAACCCTCACCCTATCCCTTTCATGTCGACCTCAAAATAAATAAAAAGTAAATGAAGGAGCTTAAAGTGAAACCAGGCAAAACACTACTTTGAAATTCAAATGTTAAAAAGAGATAACGATAACAAGATATACAATAGAATAATTACAAAATTAAAAAGGGCTCCATTCAGTTCAAATATTTTAGTCTCATTTTTGGTTAATTTATAGACCAAATATACCACAACTGTAAAATAATCATTGCTTTTAAAATGCTACATAAAGTTATCAACTGGAATGATAATCAATAACGAGTTGTTTTCTTTTGGAATGGTTTTCTGTAAGTTTATTAAATTGTACATAGATATACCAAAAGCACAATTTCCTTAACTAAAACAGTTCTTATTTGATAAATTCCGTATGGTGGTCAGGATTTCTATATCACTCTTCTCAGCTTATCATAAGATTGAATGTCAATTAAATATGTGACGTCAAATACGTTACACTGGCTTTCATGACTATGACAATTACGTTATCAATTCTATCGTACACAATACAAAAAGACAATTTAATAAATCGATTACCAGATTTTCATGAGCATATCCATATTGATGAATACATAATGTATCAGCATCTCGACACAATATGGCGCGTTTTTTTTTTGTTTGAACTCAATTGCAGCTGATGTTTTACAATATCAATATTCAGACAACCTGCTAATTGGTACATATCAATCTTGTATCAAAAGAATCGGTTGTAGATATTTCCGATTTTTAAAGATATATCTTCCCTTCACATTAACGTTTACTTAGAAGTTGATGTTTGGCTTCAAAGTGAATTAAATAAGAATGTGTGCATAGTACACGGATGCTTCATCCGCACTATCATTGTCTATGTTCAGTGGACCGTAAAACAAGGTAAAAACTCTAATTTGGCATTTAAATTAGAAAGATCATATCATAGGGACATGTGTTCTAAGTTTGAATTTAATTGGACTTCGACTTCATCAAAAACAACTTTGACCAAAAACTTTAACCTGAAGAGGGAAAGACGGACATACATACGAAACAAACGGACGAACGGAAGGACAGACGGCATAACGGACGAACGGACGCAAAGACCAGAAAACTTAATGCCCATGAAAGGGGCAAAAAATATATAATAATTATTTTAGAAAATTAAATCTTATTTATCTTGTTTTAGGGAGTCCGAATGGCTTCAGGAAAACATATACTTTGTGGTCCATGTAGCTTTGATGACGTCACGAAGGATGCCGCGAGATGGTGTTCTAATTGTGAAGAAGGATTATGTGAAGATTGCGAAAAGTCTCACAGAAGAAGCAAATCCTCAAGAAATCATGAGGTTATCAAAATAGAAGATTACCGGAAGATTGAAAATATTTCAATCTCCCAAGTCTGTGAGCATCATGGAGAAAACCTGGAGTGGTTCTGTAAAAGTCACGATGAAGTCCTGTGTGTGGTTTGTTTCCCGTCAAAACACAAGGCATGTTCCGATGTTATACCAATTAGTGTTGACTCTGCAAATTCAAGACAATCAACTGCATTATCTGACCTAGAAGATACGATTGAGGGAACCCTGCGGGACGTGAAACAATGCATCAAGAATCGTGAATCTGCTACGAAGAAAATCGAAAAAACAAGAACTAGCGGTCAAAACCATGGTGTTTGTTGCAAGAACAAAAATAAACAGCAAACTAGACAAACTACAAGAAAAATTGATTCACGAACTAAGGTCAACATCTGCTACGTGTACGTCAAAATACAGAGAAATCCTTCAGAAGCTAAAATCAACAGAAGGAATGCTTACAAAACTAAGGGATCAAACTCTACATATGAAACAATTTTCTTCGAATATACAAGTATTTCTTGGAACGCGTCAGATCAATACACAGATCGGAAGCGAGATAGAAGCTATCAAGAGTGAAATAGGTTCTTCCAAGGATTATGAATTAAAAGTAGCTATTCATAGTTCAATCGAAAAATTATCAAACGAAGTTGAAGAATTTGGGCAAATAATGGTGTCTGAATGCGCTGCAAATTTGGATTTCAGAGACCAAAAAATCGATCACGCTCAAATTGGGATCAACGTATCAACATCAAGAAACATATCCGACATAAAACTTAAAAAAACTATAACATTTCAAATAAAAAAAAAAAACGAAATTGATATTATGGGTTGTGTCATATTGCCTAATGGTAATTTTTTGATGGCGAATGACTCAAAAGAAAAAATACTAATAGAATACAGTGATACAGGTGAACATATACGTGACATTAAAGTCACTGCCAACCCGTACCGTATTGCCGTAATAGATTTAAATCGTATTGTTGTGACGTATGGAGACGCATGTTTCGTAGAAATATTAAATAACAATACTTTCAAAGTTGAAAAAAAAATCACTTTACAAACTAGTTGCTTAGGAGTATCTCACAAGGAAGGAAAACTTTACGTGATAAATAGCAAAGGTATACAAGTAATGGATCTATCAGGTAAACAACTGGATAAATTTAAAATACCATCTAAAGATGTAGTTTCCATCCAAGCCAGCAGAGACAAGATATTTTACGCAGCTTACCTTGAAAACAAAGTACATTGTTGTAATTTGCATGGGGAAAAGTTATGGCAGTTCGAAAGTGACTCAATTGATTTTTTGTACGACTTAACAGTAGACAATTCTCATAACGTTTACGTTATAGGTTCTTTATCCAATACTCTAACATTAATTCAAAATGACGGCAGAGACAGTAAGACACTGCTGACAGAATCAGATGGACTCCAGACGCCACAAGCCGTATTCTATGACGGGGACAAAAATACATTGCTAATAAGCAGTAGTACAGGAAATGTAGCATTGTACAAAGTTCTTTAAAGTTGGAAATATAATATCTCGTTGGTCATTAGTACATGTGTACTCATTATCTGGAAATATTGATACTATATATCATTTATACAAACGAAAATAAAGACACATTTTTTCTTAGTAACAGAAATTAATTATGACATTATAATAACTTTGGTAATCTTTCACAGTGAGTTCTGAAATTATTGCGAAGATTTTAGTTTTAACTCAAGGATTTCATTGCAGAATTAGTTTTAAACAAGAGAGCACTTGCTAAAATGTATCGCATTCTTTACTTACCATTAATTTTATGTTGATAGTCCTTAATATAAATCTTTACTACAAGTATCACATAAACTTATTATGATCCAAGAAAATGAGGCCAGGGTCTGATAAACTACACAAAAAACATGTACACCTTACAGTCACTCAATACAACAGATATAGTTGACCTATTGCTGATATTTTCTAATAAACAGACGTGAAAAAAATAAACATTGAACAATGAACCTTATAAATGAAGTCAAGATCAGATGAACCATGCAAGACAGACATGCACATATCATAATCAATCTGTGCATTACATAAAGCTGGTATATAAGAAACAAACAAAACAAAGCAAACTTTACTTTGACCACTGAACTATGAAAATAAGATCAAGGTCAGATGACACCTGCCAGTTAGACATTTACACCTTCCATTCATTCCATATACCAAATACAGCATAACTATTGCTTATAGTATCTGATATAGGGGCTTGAACACGAAAACTTTACCTTGTACACTGATCCATGAAATGAGATCAAGGGCTAATTAGAACTGGATGACGGACAAAAGAACCGTTCAAGATACGCATATACAAAATAATGTTATCCTATAAATCAAAATAAAAAAGATTGTTTTTCAAGTAATTACTGAACCATGCAAATGAGGTCAATGACAGACGAAAATATCGTAACATAATGCATATAAGTATACAAAATATGAATCACAAAGGCCTTCCATCTTCTAAAATATAAAGCTTTAAAGAAGTTGGCTTACGCTACCGCCAACGCCGCCAGATCACTATCTATATGTCGAGCTTTCTGCGACATAAGTCGCAGGCTAGACAAAAAACGATATAATGTCACACAAAGCATAATTCAATCTCCTTCAAACAAAATTGCTATTTTATTTTTTGAGGAATTAAGAAATCAGTATACTATATAAATGCTTTTCTCTTTGATATCTGAAAATATTAATAGTTTGTTTCAGATCATTTTCTTTTTGTATAAAGAGTGAAATTACTTTGTAAGTATTATAATCTAAAATATATTTTAAGTTTTAAAAATTATCTTTGACTCATTTTTCTTATTGCGAAATATGTTCCCTTTTAATTAGCTCATAGGACCTCAAATCCATCAATCAAGATGGCTACCAACGGGAAATTTAGTTTAAGAAAGGACTGAACCCAAACATGGTAAATGTTTCTTTTGATGTGTTGACCAAGTGTTGTAGGCGATCAATCATCCAATATTGCCGCCAGCAGAACCTTAGTTTAACATAGGAACCGATTGGAAATACATAGAAATGTTTTCTTTTAGAGAACCACTGAATTAAACCAAGCATGGCATAAATGTTCCTTATGAGGAGCTGACCAAGTTTTGCTAATTTAAAGCCGATCCATAATTCAAGATGGCTGCCTACGTGTAAGTAAGTTTAACAAAGAACCCTAAGTGAAATACATAGAAAAGTCTTCTTTTAAAGAACCGCTAAATGGATTGAAACCAAATGTTGTGTTCACTTTTCAAAACAGTGCTAGTTGCTCTAAAACTATTAATATCATTGAAATCAACATTAAAGAGTTATTACATAGATAAATCACCATACCAGAACTCCAAGGTAAATTCTTATAAGGGGTAGGTCGTGAAAACCGAACAAATCAATCGTTAAATTATTCAAACCAACTGTGGGAATATAAAAGAACAAATGATCCGTGTTGAAGACCATACTTCAACCTATAATGGTTTAATTCACAAATTGTGACTTGGATAATGATTGTGTCATTGGCACTTATATCACACCTTCTTATATACCTTTCATATTCCCAACTTGGTTCTATGCATATGTATTGAAGCATTTTTATACAGTATAAAAGGTTTAAACCTGGTTCTTGTAGCCAGCTAAATTTCCAATTGTATGCAAATCATTTATATTTCGTTTATTGGCAAAATTAGGTTAGCAAGCCAAAAAGACATAATAGGATTGTAAGGGAAAAAAATTTGGGATCCAGTTACCAAAACTTTGTCAATATACATCACCGACAAACAACACCACTGCCTAAAAAATAGAAAAAAAAAGAAAAGAATTCAAATGCATCGGACAAAGACGACATCGAAACAGGTATAATAGCTGGTTGTAAATTTGAAAAAAGACGCCACTCAAACATAAACAGCTGTTTAGTTGGTAGTACATACAATATATAAAACTATAACATGTATCATGTCCAACTAGTTTACACTTTCCCGATAAAGTACGAATAAAGTAAACTATAAATTTAAGGATAAATAAAGTGGAAACAAAACTGTACAAACCTCTTGCGCCAGATTCGTACCTTATCAGCCCACCAGCACTAGTAAAACGCAATGCTCTAAACTGATAGGTTGATGCACAAATACCTAGTCACGTCGAGAATTACAAGAATAAAACAGTTTTGGAAATGGCCTAGAACTTAGACAAATCCCTAGCTCAATAACACTTTGCTCAGACAAGGATGACATATTTCAAAGTCTTAAAAGCAGCTGCGAGCTATATAATTTTATATGTGCTGTATGTGGAATGTATATTCCAAACGGAAGTGAAATGAGTAAAATGCTGATAAGGGGAAAACAATTTATAGAGATAAGAAGGTGTAGTATGAGTGCCAACGAGAGAACTTCCATTAGAGAAATCGTCTGGTATGTCATAGACTGTAATACTGATATGATCGTTGTAGTCAAATTCGAAGTATATGTCTAGAAATGAAGAGAAAAGAGTTTGCATTGGTTCCTAAATGAATGTGAATTTAATGATCTAGGTTCTTTCATCTTATTTTTTTTTTCATATATTTTCATGCTTTTCTATAAGGCCTTTTGTGTTTTTTTTATATACATAATGACGTGGCTCTTTTTTTTTTTTTTTTACAAAAAATCATATAGACAAGCAAGCGGCAAGAAGGACAAGGAAAACTTTAAATTTAGATTCTGCAGAGGATATTCATAAAAAGAACTATTGACTGTATTCTGTTCATACTTTGAATGAAAAAAATATTTTATATCGACTTGTGTGACGTTTACCTTCTGATCAATTTGTGTACGTCAAACGCGCGATTCTACGTCAGAGTTAGTGTAAACCTAATCCTGTGCCTGTCAGAGTAAGAATTCGTTCCAAATACTTAAAAGCTTTCAATCCTTTATGGGTGGATTTAACTTAGATAAATGAATAAGCAATGAATAGGTTGTAAAATTTGATATATGCCTTTTTGTGCTTCTTTGCTGCATATCTTGTTTTTTATGGTTACTTATGCTATTGTGATTATAACACAATCTTAACTGCTGCACCCCTATTTTTGACATTTTTACATATTATGTCTGTTTGTTTTGTTCACGCATCGTTGTCAATATAATGGGATTTGATGCGACTGTCATTCAAGTGAGAGGTTTAGCTAGTTATATCAGGTTTAATCCACTATTTTCTACATAAGGAAATGCCTGTATTAAGTCAGGAATATGACCGTTGTTTAACACTGGCATGATACTATGTCTATTTCCCCCCGTTTGTTTCAACAGTTCAGCTGGTTTTGAAATGATATGATAAAAGGGACCGTAGGGTCAGCTTCAATGAGACAGACATTTAACTAAAGAACACAAAATACATGTAGATGGCATTGTGCTGTTTTCAGTTAACAAGATGTTTCTTCATGATATGCCTGCCCTTAAAGGTACAGATTTATATTACAAATTATGAGAAAGTTATATATTCAACAGAAACAACTAATAATTTACAATTATAAACGAATTTATTTTTAAGCGAAAACATGAAAACGACACTTTATAAATTGCTTGCGTGTAAAGGACTATTTGGATTTACTAAGTAAGGACAGTAAAACTACTTAATAAAAGATTTCAGATTCTGAATATGATTTGTGGTAGTCTAAACTAGTTTCTTTTATAGATCTCGTCGTATATCTCACATATTTAGCAGAAGATTGATTAAACGTATCTAAAGGAACATACAATGAAACCAGGTCAGGCAAAACACTTATTCGTACTTCAATTGTATAAAGGGGAAAGCAATTACAAGATATATAATAGGATGATTACAAAAATGCTCCATTCAGTTCAAATATTTTTGTGTAATTTTTGATAAATTTATAGACCATACACCTCAGCTGTAAAATAATAATTGCCTTTTAAATGCTACATACAGTTATCAACTGGAATGATAATCGATTACGAGTTTTTTTTGTTGGGAATGGTTTTCTGTTAAAATTTAAATAAATACATTATAACATGGAATTTTATAGACTTACCCATAGCACAATTTCCTTAACTTAAAAAGTTCTCATTTGATGAGTTCTATATGGTGTTCGGGCAGTCTATATCACTCTGCTCAGCTCTTGATAAATAATTAAATATCAATTAAAGATGTGACGCCAAATCAATTCTATCATACACAATGCACACATACAATTTATTAATCAATTATCCGATTTTCAGCATATTCATACTGTTAAATTCACAATGTATTAGCTGCTATTTGACGCGTTGATGCGTTTTTATTTTTGAACTCAATCGCAGCTGATGTTTTACAATATTAATATGCAATACAACCTGTTAATCGGTACATATTAATCTTGTATCAAAAGAATCTGATGCAGACATTTACGATTTTTTAAAGACATATCTTCTCTTTACATTAATGTTTACTTAAAAGTGGGAGATGGGCTTCAAATGAATTAACAAAAATATTAAAATAATGTTAGAAAATTTAATCTTTTTGTTTTTAATTTATCATCTTTGATTGAAATCTGTACATTTGTTAGTTGGAAAACATGAAGTACCGGTACCTTTTTTTGGCCTGGTTAACATTACTAAATAACATATATTCAGCTGTTAGTTTTTGTTAGAACTATACACACAATATTCCATACTTAAATAAATTATGTACCATGTCAGTAATATAAGAAAGAAGTTTACCATTACAATTATCAAACATATAATTTACTAATATAACAAATGCACAGGTTATGAAAAATATATAATTTTTGTTGTTTCAGTAGCAAAATAAAAAGATATTTATATTTGAAGTAAGTTTGAATTCAAATTATGAAGGAAAGAAAAACACCCCTAAAAACAACAACAAAATTTAGGAAAACAAGAAAAAAAAAATTAAAGGTAAATATCCAGATGAATTTCAAAGAATTAAAATTTGTTTTATATGCAAAGATAAATTATGTAGTTCTTTCTCATATAAGAGACATTATATAGAGAATAGTACATGTCAAAATCCTTATCACATGCCGTATTATCCCAAGATACTAATATCAGCCCGAGGGTCTTTAGGCCCGATGGATGATATTGGTCGATGGTGATCCGGCATATGATACGGATTTTAAGACTTGTGAGTAAACTGTGCACTTTTGTAGTATCAAAATTTAAAGTTGTACCCTCTTGCTGCCCGTAGGTTTATATGATTTTATTTCATGTTCCAGAAAATATAAAAGTTCGCCGTTTGTGAAGTAATATACCAAACAATGACGTCATTCAAAAGATGCCGTATAAACCGTTCCATTTTGGACCCATTGAAGAGAAATATTTCTCTAATTTTTGTGCATTTTTCATATTTCCGAATAGGGGTGTAATAAAGGGTAGGAATGCGATAAAAGAGTGTGATAAAGGGTAGACATGCGGTAAAGGAGTGTGATAAAGGGTAGACATGTGGTAAAACAGTGTGATAAAGGGTCTGCATCAAAGTTGGGCGATACGGATTAAACAGCAAATGTTCAAAATATTCAAATATACAATATTCAAAACTACTATATTTACTACTAAATATGTGATAAATCAATTTATCCTGATTTAGGATAATTTCTCACAATTTGATTGGCTGATATTGTCCTAATAAATTTCAGTACAATTTTTTATTACGTCGATAGGAATTATCTCCCTTATTTATCACGTCAATTGGGATTATCTCCCTTATACCATTGACCTAATAAAAAAATGAAAAAAAATAAATGGCTTCATAGTCCAAATATTTTATTTTTTTACAGTTTTAGATTAAATATCTAAAACATATTTCGTTGATATTGTCCTTATATTGAATTTGAATATAATAATATGTAATATAACAAAATCAGGATAAATTCGTTACACAGTGTTCAATTGTCCTAATACGGAATTTATCGGGTCAATAAAATTCATATCGGGTTTGGCTTTGCCTCACGCGATATGAATGTTATTGACCCGATAAATTCTCGTATTAGGGCAATAACACACTGTGTAACTAATAATATATGACAATTCTATTTTCTCTGTGTCATATATATTGATTAACTCTTATACCATTTGGCAAAAACCATGAGTCAATTTCATATATGAATGTTTGAACAATCTCACAATTCCAAAATAAATGTTCAATAGTTGTTACTTCTTCTTGGCAAAAAGTACAATTAGGATTGTCAGTGACATTACTTTTTTTCAAAAATTAATTCGTAACTCAAATATGCTGATTTATTCTACATTGTATCCACTGGAGTTCGGTATTTTTGTGACTCTAAAAGGTAATTTGAAAATAAATCTACATTCATTTTCATCTACATTTAAACTTTGATCAATTTTTTCCTTACCCGTTAAAAGTAAATTATTTCTAATTAATAGTGAATACATGTATTTAGTTCCCTAGAGCTTTTAAACTAATTTTCATTTATCTTTGTTTTAGGGAGTCCTAATGGCGTCAGGAAACCATATAACATGTGGTCCATGATAATTTGATGACACCACTAAGGATGACTGGAGATTGTGTACTAATTGTGAAGAAGGATTATGTGAAGATTATGAACACGTTCACAGAAGAAGCTATTCTCAAGAAATCATCATGTTATTACAATAGAAGATTACCGCAAGATTGAACATCTTTCGATCTCAAATGTCTGTGAGCAGCATGGTGAAAACCTAGAGTGGTTCTGTAAAAGTTACGACGAAGTCCTCTGTGTTGTGTGTGTCCCGTTAAAACACAAGGCATGTTCTGATGATATACCAATAAGTGTTAACTCAGCAAATTCAAGACAATCAACTGCATTATCGGACCTGGAGACACGATTGAGGGAACTCTGGCCAACGTGAAACAATGCATCAAGAATCGTGAATCTGCTACAACAGAAATCGAAAAACAAGAACTGGCTTTCAAGACCATGGTTCTTGAAACGAGAAAGAAGATAAACAGCAAACTAGACAAGCTAAAAATGTTACACGAACTAAGATCATCATCTCAAACTTGTAAATCAAAATATATGAAAATCATTCAGAAGCTTAAATCAACAGAAGTAATGACAACCAAACTAAGGGAACAAACAATACATATGAAACAATTTCTTCTGATAACAAGTGTTTTTAGGAATGCGCCAGGGCAATAAGCGGATCGTTAGCGAGGAAGAATCCATCAAGAGCGGAATCGGTGCTATCAAGGACTATGAATTAAACTTATCTATTAATAGTTTAATCGGAAAATTATTAAACGAAGTAGAAGATTTGGTAAAATAATGGTTTCGGAATCTGCCACAAACATGGATTTCACAAACTCTAAAATCGATCAATCTCAAATTACAATCAACGTTCCAATGTCAAGAAACATATCTGACATAAAGCTTCAGCCATTTAAATCATTTCAAATTAAGAGTTCAAATAAATTGAATATTACAGGTTGCGTTATATTGCCTCATGGCCATTTATTGATGGCGAGTTACACAATTCACTATTTAATTGAGTACAGCGATACTGCAGGTGAACACATCCGTGACATCCCAGTTTCTGGCCGGCCATACGATATTGCCGTGATAGATATTAACCGTATTTGTGTGTCATACGGTGACAAAAAGTTCTTAGAAATCATGGAAGACAATACTTTCAACGTAGAAAAGAAAAAATGCTACGGAGTATCTCACGAGAATGGGAAATTTTACGTAGCAACTGGAAACGACGTTCTAGTCCTGGATCTATCAGACAAAGAAATGAAAACTTTAAAAGAAGTATCGAAAGGTATAGCTTACATCAAGTCGAGCAGGGACAATATATTTTACACAGATTACAACACACACAAGGTACATTGTTGTCATTTAAATGGGGAAGAAATATGGCAGTTCAAAAGTGACAGCATGAAATTTCCTGAAGGTATAACAGTGGACAAAGGCCATAACATTTACGTTGTGGGTTATATTTCCAAAAATCTAACAATTATACATCATGACGGGAGAGACAGTAAAACATTACTGAAAAAAATCAGATGGACTGAATCGTTCACGAGCGGTGGACTTTGATATGAATACCAACACATTACTCATATGCCATGAAGGAGGAAATGTTGCGTTGTACAAAGTTGTTTAGAACTTTTTACAAGCAGTTAATCAGATCTCTGTGATACAGACATTTCATTATACATTTACAGAAAAGGGATAATTTTACTATCACGTTGTCTTCAGTTACAAAATTGCGTTATATGTTATCTTTGTGCGTACGGACAGCGTATCGCTGTTATGTTTACGAATGATCGATTTTAAATTTTACTGTAATTAGTAAAAACTTTTTTTTATACAGAAATACATTACATGTATAGAACATTGATACATATATCGAAAAAAAATAGTGTATCTAAATAAGAAATAAATATGTTTTTGGCCAAACACTAACTCCCCATTTACCTCAGACAAGTAAGAAACAGTTTTAGGTAGTAATAGCTCATTATCAATAATTGTTCTCACAAATGAAAAGAAAAATGTTTTTTTTAATTTTTCAAAATGACGTAGTTTTTAAAAAGGTAGGTATCACATATACTTTTATTTTATATAACTTTCGATTGGCTGTTATGTTATTTTTAATATATCAGTTGGTTCGTTGTTACTTTTATTGTAACGAAAGGTATATATTAAGATGTTGATATCGTTTTTATTTCTTTTTTTTTTAGTAGTTCAAAAGAAATGTGTTTTTGTTTTTGTATACAAATGTTTTCCTGTTTTTTACTGGTCAAATGAAAGCACTGTTATATTCCAGCAATATTATAATGCTTTCCTTTGAAGGATTGAAAATATTGCACATCTGGCAAAAAAAGAGGGTTTCACCGCAATTTTCTGAACAAGAATGAACATTTATAACGACTCTGTTTTTCGTGTGTTACACCAATATTTAACTTTCTTCATTCGTTAATATTTGCTAACGGTAACTGAAGGCATATTGGAGCTGTTACAATTTTTAGAAAGAAGATCAAAGATATTTCGATACCATGACAAAAATCTTCATAACGTATTTTTTGAAAGAATTTTTATACTGCAAAGCATCGTCATCAATTGATTTACGCAACTGTTTGCGAACTTGGTTTACAAAACACCAAATACAAACTGACCCAGAAAATCTTATACACCGATGTCTTTTATTTTAACCTTGTAAAAACAACACCTACCGTATGTATAAAAGAACATTTCAAATATGTTTTAGGTACTATTGTCACTAGCGCGGAATGTGATACGAAAAAATATGAAAATCTGTGTTAATCTAGCATCATAAGACGATATGACAGCATTTACAATGGCTATATGCTAGGTCATTGCTGACTTTCATAGGTTAAGACGATATGCATTTCATCTATACAACGGACATATGTGATTTCTACAATAATATACAAAACACTCACACGATTCGCGGAATTTTTAATCAAACACATTGAGAATGTTGATCATAAGGGAAATAGCTTTAACAATTTGTGAGAATAGGAAACGCTTGATATCAAGTCTCGTTATATAATTTAAATATTAATAATACACTCGCTGAAGGCTCGTTTATGATTATATTGAAATTAAATAACTTGAGGTTATATCAAGTGATATCCCATTCTCACTCGTTATGAAACTTATAATTATTAGCCGTCATTGCGTCTAGTATTTTTTAGGGAGGAATATCGAATCATTATCTAAATTTCTAATCATCTGGTTTTTAAATTATTTAACGAATTCACTGGACAAAACCAAAATTTCAAAAATTTGAGAAACAAGAAAATTTGTTTCAAGTGTGGGATTGTGTAATTATTGTGGGAGATTTTACCCGCTGTTCAAGGAGAGCTAGATTTCAAATTTAGTGAAAAACTTCGATTATAATTTAAATTGCTTTACTTGAATATGCATGTTTGCACGGGTTTTATAAATCAATGACTCTCTGAATTGTGTAATATTTTCTGATTAACAGATTGATTAAACGTACTGGATTGGTTCCTTTATTGCTGCTTGCTTGACATCCGTTTTCAATTATGTAAAACATATCCAAAAAGAATAATGTGTTGACAATATCAATTATCACCCATGCATTTCTGGAGAACTTTTTGTTATTTTTGAAAAAGAATAAATGTGACGTGTTTGAGCTCTTGATTTTCTGTTTGGTAGTTTTGTGATTTTACTTTTTACATCTTTACTATTGAATATTTCTATACACAGGATGTTGGAGCTAGTACTTAAATATAAATAGTATATGTGATAAGTTCATTTATTATTAGGTTAGTAGTGATATTACCTGTTGAAAATGGTGGACAATTAACACATAAGATTGATTGATTGAGTGTTGGTTGCTTAACGTCCAGTGGCAAATATTTCATGCATATTTAGGACGAGAACAAGTTAACAATAAATACAATAGGTCGGACTTGTCATAAAAGAGGCCATTTGGGATGATAGTCTTGGAAATTCGGACTGCCACTGGAAAAATGAGGGTATATTGGTTAGGGACAGAAATTTTGCCTTGCAACAGGCCACCTACGGACCCCTCAAAGAGTTTTTGCAAGGGTTCTTAACGTGCAAAGAGCGTGGCACTCTCTTTACACGAGGCATCGGATTTAACGTCCCCAATCTGACCGGACGTGACTGCGAACTTAATGCATCCCGCACAGCCAAACGGACGCCCCACTTCGGCAAACGTTTTACTGCCGGTCGGAAGAAGACCAAGTGACCATATTTCTATTCCCCAGTCGCCCTTAACACCTAAGTAGCTGATTGACCGAAATAAGTAAAAACCTTATATCTAATTTAAAGCAAAGAAACAAATTTAGCTTTCTTAATGTGGTGCGTACGACGACCGTCTTTTACTTCAGCAGAAAATCTCAAATCAAACAATTCGATAGTCAAAAAGGTAAAAATACCTTAATACCTTAATACTTTCGCAGCTATTTGACCAAACGCGCCCCAAGAAGAGAAGTTCAATTTATCTAGGCTGACGTTTTACTAAGTAATTATTCAAAAATCTAGATTCATCATAATTACGAAATTTACATTATGTTTTTTTCTATTGTTTTGTTGCAATAGATTTTTAATGAAGTCTGCTACACCGTTAATATTCCATTTATAAAAGCAAGATGGATTAAAAAAATAGATTTATCGAAATTTTATGCCCTAATAATTGTGTTGTTTGTTCTCCAGTGGTGATATTTTATTTATACAACGTACGTATCTGCATCGTGAATTGGTCATAACAAGAGACAATTATCTAGTTTTTCATATCAATCTGGATAACAAAACAACTTTTAATAGAAAATAGTAATTTCATAGACTAATTTAAATAGTTACATTATCAAGTTTGTGTTAGGCTGACAAGATTTACATGATTTAAACGATTTGAAATATCGCGCGTTTAAATTTATTCATAACGAGTCATTTTACCTATGACTTCTTACTATGTTTGACCATAATCAACTTTCAGAAAATAAGTGGTGACTAATGCATGAAATAGATTGCAACGCAATACAGGTAAAGTAACTAAGGTTCTTTCAACAGAATCAGTGTGACTGCTTTTATTTTTGCTTAAAGACAATTTTGTGATATATTGAACTTCCTTGTTCGGCAGATGTTGTTTTCTTTATTATTTTGCAATTTCACTTTATTAGCATTGGGTCAAATGATGTACCTCAACTATGAATTATATTTGCATACATTGCGTTTGGTCTTGATATGTCAAGGCGCACGGTGCATGAAATGTGAGAAATTTACTACCGCTTATATTGGTTTCAATAACATATCTACACTAAGTGACTTCTGAGAACTTTTCCTCTTATTGATTGTTTAACAAAAGTTACATAGTTTAAAGATTTTATCTTTAATTTAATTTCAGAGGCAAAACTGGGATTTTTGGCGTAACCTTTTCCGTATTGTAATTCCATATGAATAAAAATAAACGATACGCGATGGCAAATCAGACAAAATTATTGAAGGAGAATTATAATGATCCAATGATAATATCTGACATAAAATGGACCTCTCATTGCCTTTTGCGTCACTGTCATGTGACAACCTCAAACAAGGTTTCTCATCAGGGACCGGTATATAAATATGTTTTGAGGTGAAGCCCTTTGTTTTTATGTCTCGACTCTCATTATTTTTTTTTATGTCGATCAGTATTTCAACAGACATACACAAAATGAACATACATTAACAAGCAGGTCAGAAAAAAACACCTCAATTTAAAATGACTGAATAATAGGAAGAGCAAAAACAAAAGAATTTATATAATAAATAAATGTGTACTGTTTCGAATAACGCTTCAAATGAAATTGTGTTTCCCATAAATGTTCTCTTAACTTCACTTAGGTTAAAATGCTCTTGCTGTAGGTGCAGTTATAAATGGTAGATCAGATTCAACAGCTGTAAAATAGTGATTTATATTATTGCAAAATTTCATTATCTACTCAAGTAACAATAAATTAAGAGGTTATGATTGGATATTTGAGACATTTTTTACAAATGTATTGAAGATCATTTGTGTGTTTACAACCTAGCAGTAATTGGATTAGTGATCAAATATTTATATCGTTTTCATTTGGTTATGATAATGATGAAGGAACATCTAAGAAATTTAGACAATTTTGACTTCATTTTTTCTTATCATAAAAGAAATTACATTATTTTTAAGATTCAAAAATCGAAAGGTAAAAGAATACAAAATTAACATCATAATCATACATCAAATGCTTTTAAAAAATGTACTAAGGAGATTTAAGAATGACTCTTGACATCATCTGAATATTACTGATCTCATGAACTTGACTATAGTTGTTATCAGGATCCAACAATGTTCACTAAAGCCAAAACACTAAATTAATGCAAAGATAGATTGAAGAAAGTTAAATATAAAATAAACATTGTGTGTGTTTGTCAAATTGTGTGAAGATTTTTTAATAAAAGAGTTGTTATTTTTTTTATAAGTTTATAACAATTATTGTTTCAGCTATTTTTTCCAGGAATTAAACGATATTTTGTTTTTTTGGGCAAAGTTTGAAAAAGTTTTTGGTTATCTGAGCTAGCAATTTTCGACATAATGAAAATATTTTAATCATTTTTTCACACTGAGGATGCAAATATTATCATGATATTTCATGTTTACTTTAAACTATGTTTCTACAACACATTTTAACGGTCATGGGTATGCTTAATGAGAACATGTATGAAAACACACAATGAGATATGCATACTTATATTTTAGAGTGTTTTTGTGTACCCAAAAAATGTCATGTTAAATGTACCCTAAAAATGCAACGGTGAGTTTCAACAAGACTTTGACAGATGATGGATGGACCCTTATTCTGTGAATGATGTAAATATAAAATGATTTAAACGAGAGGACAAATTCGGGGTATTCGAAGCCTACACCCTTAAGCAACTTTTCTTAAAGGTTTTCCAGTAAGTAAATTGATCAGTAGGTTGTGACATGGACTATAAAAAATCTGCCGTTTCAATTTCTATAACTGAAAAAGGGGATATATTTTTAGCTTGATACACTACCAATGCTTTACCTTCAAATTCAGATGTAGACATTTCCAACAAAATAATTTTCGGAAGATTCATATTAACATTTAAATATCAATCAAAGTTGGAGAGGGCTTCACCCACAAAGTTATCAGAAATGATTATAAGAAATAAATCATATTTTTTCATTTTTTTCAGGGCGCTCGAATGGCTTCAAGAAAATATATACCCTGTGGTCCGTGTAGGTTTGATGACTCCGAGAAGGATCCCGCGAGATGGTGAACAAATTGTGAAAAAGGATTATGTGAAGATTGCGAGACAGTGAGCATCATTGGGAAAACCTTGAGTGGTTCTGTAAAAGCCACGACGAAATCCTCTGTGTTGTTTGTGTCCCGTCAAAACACAAGACATGTTCCGATGTTATACCAATTAGTGTTAACTCTGCAAATTCAAGACAATCAACTGCGTTATCTGTCCTAGAAGAGACTATTGAGGAAACTCTACGCAACGTAGCACAATGCATCATGAATCGTGAATCCGCTACAAAGGAACTGGAAAAACAAGAACAGGCGGTCAAAACCATAGTTCTTGAAACAAGAACTTAAATAAACGGCCAACTAGACAGACTACAGGAAAAATTGTTGCAAGAAATAAAATCTACAACTCACACTTGCAAATCTAAATATATGAAAATTCTTCAGAGGATAAAATACACAGAAGAAATGCTAACCAAACTCAGGGAACAAACAATACATATGAAACAATTTTCGTAGATCTGATATACAAGTATTTCTTAGAAAGCGTCAGGTGAATAAGGGGGTTGGAATCGAGGTAGAATCCATCAAGAACGAAATAAAAGCCATCAAGGACTATAAATTAAAAATATCTATTGATGGCCTAATCGAAAAATTGAAGAGTTTGGTAAAATAATGGTTTCAGATTCCGCCACCAACCTTGATTACAGAGACCCAAATTTCGATCAAGCTCAAATTGAGATCAACGTCCCAACGTCAAGAAACATATCCGACATAAAGCTTCAATTGATTCAATCGTTTGAAATGAAAAAAAAGTGGAATAAATATTACAGGTTGCGTCATATTGCCTAATGCTCATTTTTTATGGCGAATTCAAGAAACGAAAATATATTAATAGAGTATAGCGATACTGGTGAACATATCCGTGATATTCAAGTCTCTGCCAAGCCGTTTGATATTGCCGTGATAGATCTACATCGAATGCTGTGACGTACGAGGACGATTCATTCCTCGAAATAATGAATGGCAATACTTTCAACGTTGAGAAGAAATTTAATTTACAAAAAAGCAGATACGGAGTATCTCACGAGGATGGGAAACTTTACGTAACAACTGGAAACAGCTTACTAGTCATTGATCTATCAGGAAAAGTAATGAAAACATTGAAAGTAGTAACTAAAGGTATAGCTTATATCAAATCGAGCAGGGAAAAGATATTTTACACCAATTACATCACGCACAAGGTACATTGTTGTTATTTGAATGGGGAAGAATTATGGCAAAGCACAATTGCTAGCGTTGCATTTCCTTTCGGTATAACAATAGACATTTGCCATAACGTTTACAATGGTTTACGTTGTTGGTAATATTTCCGATAATCTACCAATAATACAACATAACGGAAAAGAAAGTAAAAAGTAAAAAGACAAAAATACTGAACTCCGAGGAAAATTCAAAAAGGAAAGTCCCAAATCAAATGGCAAATTCAAAAGTTGAAACACATCAAACGAATGGATAACAACTGTCATATTCCTGACTTGGTACAGGCATTTTCTTATGTAGAAAATGGTGGATTGAACTTGGTTTTATAGCTAGCTAAACCTCTCACTTGTATGACAATCTCATCAAATTCCATTACATTGTCAACGTGAACAAAACAAACAGACACAATAGGTAAAAATGTCAAAAATAGGGGTACAGCAGTCAACATTGTGTTATCATCTTAATCACTATAAAAACAAAAAATGTAACGAAGAAGCACAAAAAGGCATACATCAAATTTATCATCCTAATAAGACATTACTGACAGAATCAGATGGACTGAAGTATCCGGGAGCTGTGGACTTTGATATGAATACCAACACATTACTCATATGCAATGAAGGAGGAAATGTGTTGTAAAAAGTCGTTTCGAACTTTTTACATGCAATTGATCAGACCTCTGTGTTTTAGAAATTTAATTAGATATAATACTTTCTCATCTAAAATTAAAAATTCTCATTCACGTTCATTTGCCATAATTCGTACTCAAATTGGTCGAATCATTGCTCATAATACGAACGTATTATGTAAAAACGAGAAAAATAAAGGAAAACACGTTTTTCTTTTTATCAAACACTTGAAAATCGAGAATCTGGCATACTAAACACCTGGTGAATGCTGAACTAAATTTTAATAAATTAACTTGCATTTATCATGCCTTTATTTAATTTATACATTAAATTTCTCAGGTCTGTATGCCTGTATACGAACCTGGTGTATGCAGAACGGCCAATAATGAATCAAATGTTGTATTTCGCAGGTCTGTATGCTAGCATACGCACCTGGGTGTTTCCAGTATCTACAATGAAATGCATACGAATCATGGTGTTGCCAAAATCCTTTACTTCAGTAGTTGTGTTTTAACACCGATTTCGATTTTTTAAAACTACATGTCTACGACTGACCTCTATATTTTCTCCCGATAGGTAAACAGAAAAGCGTTAATTTGCAAGACAAACCGGTATGGCGTTTACTGTTGTAAATCTAATAATGAAAACCGATTCTCAAGTTCCACGACTATGATCACTTTATTGACATGCAAGTTATCTGTTTTGTTTTTTGCAAATTAAAATTACGGAAAAATGAGGCGATCATAATTTGTACAAATTTCCAATTTGTTGACAAACTTTTAAATGATGTCAGGAACCTTATTACGTAAGGCGGAGGGAATTACGGGCGGAGCACAACGAGGACCTTGACTTACACGAATTACTTTTACTAGTACACTTAATTAAAATAATAGCAATTGATTACAAAACAAAATAGTTTTTTTTATACTTTGTATTGGTAATTGATAAAAAGTCAAAGAACACGTGGACTATTTATCTGCGTTGAATGACCACTAATAGAAATTTCCAATAAAATTACATACGGTACGTACCTAACTCGACGTATGCACGTAATGGGACCGGTTATTGCTAACCAATTATTTTTTTTAATGCATTACTCAAGTTTTAACTAAGTATTCCTAAACTATAAAACCCATTCATGAAAATTTTTATCAATATCAAATATTTCTAAGACGTTGAAAATCAAAAGAAAACATGAATTTTATATATCACGTGACTATTGAGATTCCCGCCTAAACTTCACTGTCATAAGACCACGTATATATACGTATCTTTACCTATCATAGATTCATTTGAGTTGTCTTTCATAGTTTTGACCATGACTTTGTTTTTCCGATATACTTTGAAAAATTTAATGGACCTTTTATTATTTATTATTTGATATTTATATTGCTTTTGTTTGTCGTTATCAGATAAATGTCCCTTCTTTTCGTTTTTTTAATGTTTTTTAATACTTAATTTCCGTGGGATTGCATCATACTTTATTAAGCATCATTTCATACATTCTCTTCTTCTGCAGTTTATCTCCTTAATTTACAATTTCTGATTTTATTTCAACTGGAAAAACGTACGTAAAGTGTATATTTAAAAAAAAAAGAATAATACAGGTCTTGTACTTCTTTAAATTTTAATAGTTGACATTTTCTTTTCTTTTAAATGAAAGTCAACGAACAATAAAAAAGAAGAATATTGAAATTGATTATAATGTATATAAATAAATGTGTACACCAATTCGTTTAACAGATTGTAATTTGGAAGGTGTACTCGATTAACAACTGATGACTAATAATCTGCATATAAACATTGACCACTGTCAGTAAACTATCAATTTATATTACATAGTAATAGACTAAAAATATCCTGTCCCCAAGTATCTCTGATTAAAAGTGAATGAGAATGTCAATTTACATAATTGTTACATTTTTGAGACAACTATAATATCACTTCAATCTTTACGGGAATTTTCTTTTACTCTCACGTGTATAATTAGAAGTAGATTCTAAAAGCTATCAGATATATTGATTGAGTTAGCGAAAATTTTTGTTTCAAATTGTTGTGTGTCTCGTATTATATATATATATAAGTGACAACTATACGACAGATCCATGAAAAGGATCACAAGTGAAGGTGTTACACTGAAAAAATTTTTTTTATATTCATGATTTATGTACTTGTATATGGGATTGACTGATAGCAGGCTATCCTCGAATACGGGTTCAATTATTTTGTTGGACCACCTGATCGAATGACTTTAAGACTGTATTTTTTTCCATCAAGCATGGTGCATTCACGAGAAGGAGCAGGTATTGGTTTACTCATATAGAGAGACAAGTGTGTCTTTATGGTGTTTGCGCTCTCTTGTTACATAGCATGTGAAAATGTGACTCTTAGCCAATATAGATCATATAAGTATGTTTATCAATTGATCATGTAACAATTAAAACAGTAAGAAAGGGATTGACTCGAGAGACTGAAACGAAGCACAAAACAGCAATCATATAAACTTCATGTACCGATCTGAAAGTATCTACAGCTGCTGAACATTATCTTAAAAACAACTGCAACTAATAAATAAAACATAATTATCCAGTTTATAATATTGATCAATTATGTTGTACTGTTACACCATTGTCCTAGTATGGATATGTCTGTCCCAAGTCAGGAGCCTGTAATTCGTTTGTTGTTGTGTTTTCGTTTATTTTTTCGCGCATTAATTTGGCTGTTAGTTTTCTCGTTTTAGTTGTTTTACATTTGTCATTTTGTGGTCTCTTATAGCTGACTATGCTGTATGGGCTTTGCTCATTGTCGAACGCCGTACGAAGGCCTATAGTTGATAAACTTTCTGTGTCATTTGGTCTCTTGTGAAGAGTTGTCTCATTGGCAATCGTACTACACCTTGTTTTTTTTAACTCACCTGGCGTCCGTCGTCCGTCGTCGTCCTGCGTCGTTAACTTTTACAAAAATCTTCTCCTCTGAAACTACTGGGCCAAATTAAACCAAACTTGGCCACAATCATCATTGGGGTATCTAATTTACAAAATGTATCCGGTGACCCGGCCAACTAACCAAGATGGCCGCCACGTCTAAAAATAGAACATAGGGGTAAAATGCAGTTTTTGGCTTATAACTCAAAAAACAAAGCATTTAGAGCAAATCTGAAGGTGTAAAAAAGATCTATCTGCCCTGAAATTTACAGACCAATCGGACAACCCTTTGTTGGGTTGCTGCCCCTGAATTGGTAATTTTAAGGACATTTTGCTGTTTTTGGTTATTATCTTGAATATTATTATAGATAGAGATAAACTGTAAACAGCAATAATGTACAGTAAAGTAAGACCTTAAAAGAAGTCAACATGACCAAAATGGTCAATTGACCTCCTAAGGAGTTATTGCCCTTTATATAGTAATTTTTTAACAATTTTCACAAAATTTGTAAAATTTTACTAATATTTTCCACTGTAACTACTGGGCCAAGTTCATTATAGATAGAGATAATTGTAAGCAGCAAGCATGTTCAGGAAAGTAAGATCTACAAACACATCACCATCACCAAACCACAATTTTGTCTTGAATTCATCTGTGTTTAATATTTACATAGACCAAGGTGAGCGACACAGGCTCTTTAGAGCCTCTAGTTGTACATATCACAAATTAGGTATAAAAAATTCATAGACAGTCTAGAAAAACAATTGAGACCTTTTGTCATGTCAAAAGCAGAGTATCTAGATAGTAGGACCATAAGTGGTCATAACTTAATAGCAGATTATATGTAGTTTCCATGTGTCCATTAGATTACTCGTCAGTTTCACATTTCTGTGTTCAATGAGCTACTAAATTACGGGAAAAAAATCAGTATATACCTTTAATCTTTTAAATCTCATGCCAGATGCCTAATGTTCAGACACTTTTGTTTTTAAAAAGTATTTATCAAAGTCAAACGACAATCATTGAAGTTTTTGTTCGTGCAATACAATTTGTGATTATGGTCGGATCCAAGATATTTCAAAGAGGGTGTAGTTTCTTCTATTTGAATTTATACTGACGAGCGGAGCAATGCGAAAAATAATTTAGACGATTATACGCTAAAAATTTGTAAAAATAATATTGTGGACAACATGAGATTTTCAAAATTATTTAGCGATCGAAAGGGGGAAGTACGCCCTCTAACCCAGTATCCTCGAATGCACGTTTAGGTATGCATACATTAGTTTAGGTAAAAACAAAAAGTACTATTTGATAAATATATCAATGATATGAATTTCTGCACACATCAAATTATCTTCAATTAAATTAGAGAAAGTTTTTTTTTAAATAATAGTCGAGTACACCTTTTACATTCAGGTGTGTTGGAATCTACTTTAAACGTTAAAACATGTAAAAACAATAAAACAGCAACCTTTTCGCTTCGGAATTCGTTATTTCAATATTTTCATGCTAAATATTGACTTGGTAGTTTTTAAAATTCATAATTTGAGAAGAACTAAAATATGGGTCAAGTAAAATGACAAGAAATGATGGGTGTATTTGATTACAAGTTGCAAACTTACTTATTCCATTATAAGATTTGTGTCAATAAAATCATTTAAAGTTTAATGACAAAATATTTAAAGATTAAAAAAATAAGTTAAGGTTGATTTTTACTTAAAGTATAGTCAAGAAAAATGCGTGTTCAAAGAGCAAAACATGATTAGAGATTTCCAATAAAATGACTTTACTCGACATAACCGACCTAACTCAACGTATTTCGTCCTACTGCATTGAAGCATGACGGAGGGGAGCATACACTGAATGCATGTTTTGCTCTTTGAACACGCATTGTTGCTGGAATATGCCTTCAGTAAAAATCAACCACAACTATTTTTTTTACTCTTTAAATATTTTGTCATTAAACTTTGAATGATTTTATTAACATAAATACTATAAAGGAACAAGTACATTACCAACTTGTAATCAAACACACCCATCATTTCTAGTCATTTCACTTGACCCATATCTTAGTTTTTCTCACATTATGAATTTTAAAAACTACCAAGACGACATTTAGCATATAAATATTAAAATAAAGAATTCCGAAGCGAGAAGGTTGCCTTTTTGTTGTTTTAAAAAGATTTAACGTTTAAAGTAAATTCCAACACACCCGAATGTAAAAGGTGTACACGACTTGTAAAACAAAATAATATTTTTCTATAATTTAATTGAAGATAATTTGATTTGGGCAGAAATTCATATCAATGATATATTTTTCAAAAGTACTTTTTCGTCTTTAACTATACCAAATTATGGGGCGAGGTTTTGGTTTAAGTATACCTAAACTTGCATCCGAGGATACAGGGGTAGAGGGCGTACTCCCCCTTTTCGATCGATAAATAAGAAATTAAATATTATAAAAAATTAAAAATCGAAAAGAAGAATCTATCTGATAACGACACACAAAACCATTACAAATATCAAATAATAAGTTCATTAAATTTTGCAATTATATCTGAAAATCAAAGTCATTGTCAAAACCATGAAAGACAACTCCGATGAATCGTATGATAGGTAAAGATACGTATATATACGTGGTCTTATGACAGTGAAGTATAGGCGGGAATCTCAAGAATCACGTGATATATAAAAATCATGATTTCTTTCGTTTTTCATCTTCTTAGAAATATTTGATATTGATTAAATTTATTATGAATGGGTTTCCTAGTTTATGAATACTAATTTAAAACTTGAGTAATACATTTTACAAAATTAATTGGTTAGCAATAACCGGTCCCGTTACGTGCGTACGTTGAGTTAGGTACGTATGTCATTTTATTGGAAATCTCTAATAGGCATTATTATTCACATTTCTGCCCTAAACATAGATATATCGAAAATTTTATCACGGTGTCGTTTACAAAGTGAAAGAAGCACGTCGTATTAGAATGATAATTTTTTTACTAAGGACTGTCCTCCTGCATACTGTATTCATTATTGTTTTCGATTCTCAAAGTTTGGATTTAGGACTAGGTTATAATTATACATGTAACACGTGTGACTGCAGAATATATGCGATATTAGCATGAAATGGAATGAATAAAATGAATAAGAAAATGTGAATTGAGAAATTTTTAAACATATTATCATTCTATTTAAGTAAACAAGTCACAATATAAATGCTGAACAGAAATCATGTTTTAAGTAAATATGTTGCATTATACCATATCAATATTATGTTGATATGAATTTTGGCTCTTTTTACTTGTTTGGCTTTATAACTACTTTGATCAGAACGTCACTGATGAGTCTTCTGTAGACAAAACGCGTGTCTCGCGAATTAAATTATAATCCTGGTACCTTTAATAACTATTGTAGACTGTGGATCTGTATAATAAAAAAAAAATACAAAACATTTTTGCTAGTACAAAATAAAGGCAACAGTAGTATACCGGTGTTCAAAAGTCATAAATCGATTTAGAAAAAAACAAATCCAGGTAACAAACTAAAACCGAAGGAAACACATCAAGTATAAGAGGAAAACAAAGGAACAACAGGAAAACTGAAGTGCAACAATTAAATCAAACCCCAACGTACAAAGAAACGAACTATATCACAACTGCAATATTCATGTCTTGGTACAGGACATTTTAAGAAAAAAAATTTGGATTGAACCTGGTTAAATGGCTAGCTAAACCTCTACAACATTCTCTTCAAATTTGCAAAACCCGAATCCTCCTACGAAATTCTAAGGATTGCTGTTTAACATTCAATGGAAGAATTAATGCATGCATGATGAGATGAAAAGAATATAAACATTGCATTTCACTTGACCGACAAGCTAAGCTAACCACCCACAGGAAGGCATCTCACACTACCCGAGCATACCATTTTTAATGTTGACCTCTAAATGACCCGTGATTACGGAAGTAGCTGCATATGACAATTTTAAAATGTATGGTTTGATCCAGTCGTTGAACGAACACTGAACCTCCAGCACTTGGTGCGTGCAAGCCAGCATGTTACCACCGAGGACGTAGAAAAACATACTACAAAAAACACCACACACAACGAACAATATGAATAACATTTACTACATTTTGAGGAAAGAAGATATACTTCGTTAAACAGTTAAACTGAAGGCACTTAATTTATTTTCAATACAAATGAGTATATTTTCATTTTTGAAATTTCTTGATGATGATTCTTTCTCATTTGTCGCCATCAATCATTGCCTGGTTCTTTGAAAGTACCAGTCATCACCTAAAATTATATGGTATATATATGTAATCGATATTTCTACTTGGTACAGACGTTTACTGTAGGCCTTCTTTTCAGCATTAGTTCTTTGGAAACATCACCTTTTATATTTATTTTCGAATGTCATCAACGATATTTGACTTTCGATGATTTTAGATGAAGATGTAGATGAACATTTTTATTTAGTTTATTTTATGTTTGTTTTAATTTTTTGTTGTTGTTGATTATGCCCTTAATTAATACTGATTGTTGGTCCTCACGGGTGTATAAAATTCTATGACAATATAAAGAAAAACATGCACATTTTCAGTTTTGACAGAGAGCTGATAGAGGTGGACTCATTAATGAAGCGATACATGACCAATTCGTATAATATAGTTATATAATTTGACAAATGAATTCAAACGTTGCAAACAAAGATTTCTGCAATCGACTGTTTTTACAAGGTTGATTGAACACAAAAACATGTGCAGTTTTTATTTGTCAAGTCCATTCAGCTACAATATCGTTATATTAACATATGCATATTCCATAATCTAAACCAATGAATAGATATGATGTTACTCCTCATTTGCTCTCTGGTAGAGACTTATGTTGTAGCATGGCATATACCACATCTTCAAATTTCTATATAATGTTATTCAGAATGTATTTGCATACCCACACTCAGCGGTCCTGTTAACGTTGCCGACAAAAAAATCAGCTCTACACGTTCCACACACATAGTTACTGTATAAAAAATATAGCAAAATTAAGGCGACAGCTGTTTCCAATTTTCAAATCATTTAACAAGATTAATCAACTACAGTCTAACCAATGTAAAAACCTCGAAGATAAACACATGAACACCAAAAGAAGCAAGGCCAGTTGTTGTTTTTCTTACAAATGCCAACATTGATTCAGTAAATGACACATTTGTAAGAAAAATGTTTGCAACTATTTAAACTGAATAGAATGTTTGAAAAGAGAAGGCTGGACTTTATATATCAACACAAAGTGTCTGTTTTCAATAATTTTTCAATAATAATAAAGGTGTAGTAGAAAAATACAATTAAATTTTGTTTTCTATCTGAGATTTTGAATAAGTTAACAGAGATCACAATTTATTAGAAATTGATCACTTTCCCTTTGATGTTACTGCCTTATATTTTTAAGATCATTAAAAGGACTTGACACGAGAAAATGTTAGACAAAGGTGTGATGTATCAGTGCTACAACGTCAGATTAATTGGAATAGATAATAGATACAATCCATGTCAATACATTTGCAAAATATGAAACAATACAAATTAATGTGTGCAATTATGATTTAAATCACCATACCCACAATCATATATTTGAAAACAACTTACTAGCATTTTGCTTCAGGGTACTTTGCACACTTCTTTTCTTGGCATGGCAAAGGATACTCGCATGGGTATATTGGATTGTCAGCAGTGCAAACGTGCTCTATGTCGCCTTGAACATAAAAGCGTTTGAAAACATCTAACATAACCATAAAAGAAAATGATTGCACAACCACAAGTATTTTCATTCTAAACATAAAATAATGGTGTGTATTGAAAGGATCGATAGAATGACGAAGATATCGATTCAAAAATTTAGTACGTAGTCAAAGTTCACATTTTGTTTAAATAAGAAATATGTAGTTATTGTTGACTCATCGACTCAATTAAATAAACCTCTTTTTGTTTTGGTGTATTATTTCTCTTTTGATGAATACTGTTCGAAGTTCCATAAGGATTTTAAATAGCTTAGTAGATACGCATTCAACACGTGAATTTTTAAAGGTATAGGGGGGTTGAGATCTCAAAAAAACATTGTTTAACCCCGTTGCATTTTTGCGTCTGTCTCAAGTCTGGAGCATCTGACCTTTGTAACTTGTATGTTTTTTTTTAAAATTTAGTTCATTTATATGTTTTGGAGTTGAGTGTGACGTCCATTTTCACTAAAATAGTACACAATTTTATTCATAAGGGCCATCTGCTCCCCTCTGGGTGCCGGATTGTCTCGCTGCGTTGAAGACCCATTGTTGGACTTCGATTTTTATATGCTCTTATGTCGGATTGTTGTCTCATTGACAAATTCCTCATTTCATTTCTCAATTTAATGTATGATCTATATCCGCTAAACATGGAGAATTATTGCTTTTTTTGCCAATGCCTGTGTCAGTGTTCCTTCTACTTTTGAAGTTATTAATGTCACTTTTGTATCTTACTGTCTCCGTATAAAATAAAATTTGGTTTTTAGTCGTAGGGGTAAAAAAGGTTTAATGTGTTTGATTTGTCATTATCTTGATCTACAAAGTACGTCTATATGGAAAGCTATTTAAATACATGGTGTGCGTAGTAAAATAAAATAAAAGATGCTGAACTGCCATAAACTTACATAAGAACGTTTCTATTTTCTTTCCGTCTACTTCAAAATAGCACGTACAGTTTTCATTCACAGCATGGGCTCTAAAACAAAATAATAATTGTTTATTAATGAATAAAACGAATATATATTGTTATTCTATGGTCGGGTAGTTGTCTCTTTGACACATTCCCCATTTCCGTTTTACATTTTATTACTGAAGTTTTAAGGGCCTCGCTGTGAACGTGGTCAAACGTTTTTTTTCAACTTTAGAAATCACTTGCCTGCCAGTACTAAGGCTGTGAGTTCGAACCAATGTCGAATTGTCAACCTAAATTTAATTCCACGTTACAAAATAAAAAAATAATAAGGTGATGTGGTATGGTTCTCAATGACACAATTTTCACCAAATTTCAAATGAAGAAGATGTAAGCAACAGTATACGGCCTTCAACAACGAGAAGGAGACGGATACAGACCGTATTGTAGGAAATGCATCTGAAAACCTTGATATAAACAATTCTGTTAATTAGATTCTTCTTGGAAAAAATTGGTCTGCACCCCTTATTCTGTAAACAAAGGAATCCAGCGATATTTCTTCAACAGAAAATATCATTCCTGAATGCTTCTTCAATTCAGAACTAATATGATATAAAAACAGTTCTTCCATTCTGAACTAATATGATATAAAACAGTTCTTCTATTCGGAACTATTATGATATAAAAACAGTTCTTCCATTCGCAACAAGTATGATATAAAACATCAGCAGGTGAGGATCGCTTCGATCTTAGTTTACCTATATTTTACCATTTCATTGTCGGAGGTCAGTACATTGTTCTTTCTGGACTCTCCAGCTGCCCTACCATTATAGAAGGTTGGATTAAAAACCAGGAATTAATCAATCGTTGAAAAGTGTATAAAAATTGATTATTTCTCTTGAATTTGTTGCGCTCGACAACGTCACGTGTCAAACTCGGAAAATTATCAAAAATGAATAAAATTTGAATAGTGATGAATATGAAAAGAGAGACGAACGATCCAAAAAACGCATTTACAATTATAAGTCGAAAATTAGTTGACATGACTAAAAATCAAACAACTGTATACAAAACACCAAATAGAAAACTAAAGATTGAACACTACAAATTCAACCTAAAACCGGGTGTTATCTCATGGGATCCGGAATGGTAAACAAAATCATATATAAGAATCATACTTTAAGAATAGTACTTGTTTAAACTGCAACACGCCGTTGTCATTTACTAATCCCATAGGTGTTAAACTAAACTCTCTTGAAAAGTACTGAAAATTGCAAGACACTTTGAAAATGACCAAGTAGAAAGAAATCCCCAAAATTTTCATACAATGCTTCATATAGATTTGATATCCTCCAAAAATGAATTTTGAATTTACCACAAGTCTTTCTCCAGTATGTTATTGCAAATATAATCTGAGTTGAAAAAGATGAATAGTCAATACCCAATAAATAGAAGCGTTAGATAAGTAAATGCTTTTGACAAACAACAAACGAGAATCGAGAGATAATAAACATTTTAAAGGGGTCGTTTCAAAAGAAGTAATGATATTTTTCTATTGATAACATAATTTATTATAATTTATTACGTTAACCCAAATGAAACATTTTAAAGTAAGGATTTTATTATTTTCGGTCAATTAAATTGTGCCCTCTTTCTACCAAACCAGCGCAAAGTTCAACAATCTGAGTTATTCTCCAGCGCGTATGACGCCACATTGTACAACGTACTTTCTGACATTTAAGTCTTGGAATGACATGTTCGACATTAACTCTGCATTCTCTGATTTAGTTTCTTGCATTTAGCACGGTCTCTTCTTGTTTTATTTTGCAATTGGTGTCTTTTGTAAGGCGTCATTAATGGATAGCGGTTAGCATATATTTCATCCGCTAATAAAAAAAAGGTTCTCTGGGAAATCAAGTTGTAGTCCGTATCCTATATCTGGCATCGAATTGAATTGTTGTGCATCATTTTAGTGGCCAAGGAAACCTCTTCGTACTAATCGTGTGTGATTTTTGTTGTCATTCAAAACCTGGGTGTGTATACAGTGCATATGTGTGTGTCCGGAAAAAACTGTTCCTGTGAGCCGGTTTGCGGGCGATAAGTTGCATGAGATGTACCATTTAGTGCCGTGACTGCGTTGGGCAGTCCTGGCCATCCGCCTTGCAATGGCAATGAAAGCACTCGTTATTCGACAGTCAATCCAATAGAGAAAATATATCCCATGACAACGGTACTATTCCAGCAAATGTATATGACGCAGAAAATGAAGAAACATCAAATAACAAAGACAAAATCGAAAAACAGGGATATGTTTTTAGCCACAAGATAACCATCAAAATTCAGAATCTGAATCATTGTATCAGATATTTCACCAGTGAATAGGTAGAAATCGTATCGATGTGAAGAAAAGAGCATATTCCTGCCATTCCAGACGTCTTTTTCTGTTGTTAATATATATAAGAGGATCTGGAGGGGGTCTTATTATAAGAAGTACCAAAGTCAGCATCTCGTTAAAGAACCTTGTGCAGTCGTTTAATTATACAATTAAGCATTATTGCTGTGAACATATCTTCCATGTTTGTCTATAAATCGTTCTGTCTCTTAATATATATATTTTTTAAATTATTCAACTATGTGAACGTTTCGTGGAGTTCAGGTTATGGATTCCCCTTATCATTTTGACTGGATACGCGCTTAGATAGCAATGATAAAAGTTGTTATTGTAACGTGTAAATCAATAATAATTATTTTATTTTTTGAGATGGTCCCTAATTTAGATTTCTCTAATTTTTGTGCTATTTTCATATTTCCTGACCGGTGTGAGAAAAATATTTCTCCTCACTAGTGAAAAATCTGTTCTCGGCAAATAATTAGTCGAAATTTGATTATGACGTCTTAATGTTTTGTTTTCTTCTGAATTTCCCTATTGTGACGTCATGAAAAAAGGCGACCATGCCTGGTGACGTCGCATATAAAGAACACAAGTGTCTGAAAATCTTTGAAAAAGAAGGATAAAAATAATAAGAGAAACAAATTCCGACACTATAACTCGTGTATTACGATATTTCTCCACTCTCGACAGTTAAATTTTAATTATTTAAAGAGCTCGGCAAGCCTCGCGCTTTAAAAATAAAATTTAACTGTATCGAGTGGAGAAATATCGTAATACATTTGTTGCAGTGTAGGAATCTATGTCTCAACTATAGACTCTCGAAACTCAATTGTCAACAATAGTTATCTATCTAACATATCTATTTATACACTTCTTGTTGGATTTAGAGCTAAGCCATGGTTATACCTTTACATACAAATACAGGACTTAAGAAAGACTTGCAAAAATAAATCATGATATAGATGTCCTGTAACAAGTCAGGAAAATGGCCATTGTTATATTATAGTTCGTTTCTGTGTGTGTTACATTTAAATGTTATGTTTCCGTTGTGTCGTAGTTCTCTTCTTATATTTGATGCATTTCCCTCAGTTTTAGTTTGTAACCCGGATTTTTTTTTTCTCAATCGATTTATGAATTCCGAACAGCAGTATACTATTGTTGCCTTTATAGATAAAAGAATGATTATTCCTATAATAATGAATCCAAAATTAAAAATCCTAAACATATGTTCAACGAATGATCGTAACTCATAATACGTAATACTTACTTGGGTACGGCGTTTGGAAAGTTTTTACAATTTTCTGTCACACATATTTCTGAAAAAAATGCAATCAATACACTTCTTGCTAGAGTTAAAGCTAAGTCATGGTTGTACTTTTACATACAAATGGTGGACATATGAAGTGATTGCACAATTACGTACCAAGTAAGTGTTACAATCGTCATTTTTTTCGAAATGCTACAACATAACACACACATGCCTGTTAATATTTTGAAACTGTTTGTATTTCAAAACTTAAAATTTACAAACAAAATAGATGTTTGGGAAATGCTGGACAAAATAGTAATGGCATATGATTGTTTGGATTTATTTTCTTAACTATACAAAATAAATATTAAAGTAGTCAGCTATATATTTAGATTATGAATAAATGGAAGGTTCCATGTATGATAATCGGAATAATAGAAGAAGGCATTGAATAGTTGAAGTTATATTCCGTTATAGTAAGTTTACTACATGTACGACGTCATGTTTCAATCCATACTTTTTTAATTTCAAAGACGTGAAAACGTGTAAACACTCTTAGCATTTACGTTGATGTTGTCTTTTCACAATTTTTTCTTGGTGATGGATTGGAAAGTAAAATCAATTTTTCAGTGGATAGAAAATAATGAATGTGCTCATGTGGAAGGTATGTTGATAAGGGTTTATCCAAAATCAACTTTGTAAAAGAAGAATAACATTTTTGAGACAATTTAAGGGCTGAAACATGCCGGAAATTTTTTCAATTACTATAATTTTAATTCTTATTGAAATAGATCAGATGAGCAATGCGTTTACAAAATACTCAACAGTGACACTTGAAACAAAATAATTAAATGACCAAATCAAGTAAGAATTGCCTGTAGAGTGTTGAGAAAGGCATGCCAAATAAAGCTGAGGTAATCTATTCTTGAAGTATAAAATACTTAGTAGTTAAAAAAATCAACATCACTTACCATCTGGACAATCTAAAACAAAGCAAAAACTATTTTAAAGTCGTCATATATTTTTATGAAATGATTTGCAAATAAATGGACAGAAATAATAGATGGATAGATAGATATATAGATAGATAACGTAAGGGTACCCAAATTGCACTTATTTAACAAAAATAGCAGCGGACATCTAGCGAAATTTCCTAGAGACTACACAATTTGTATTTTTATGATTTGATACTATGCACATCTTTCAACATAGGTAAAAATATTCAGATATGCACAAAACTTTCACAGTATTTATCAATAGATGAAGTGTTTACTGAAAAAGCAAATGTACTGAAACGCCGCCATAAGACGTCATCAAAACGTCATCTTTTTAAAATGATCAAATACAATGTGTAACAAGTGTTTATTTAAAAAAAAATGAAGAAGCATGGACTAATATCCAATTGTTAAAATTATTTGAAGAAATTAAACAAAAGCTCTGTTATTAGACTTTTGACGATGCTAATTTAAGCATGGATGCAATTTGGGTACTCTTCATTTCAAAATCATTGATGGTTTGGAGGTCAGTTTAGACCATATGGATTAAAAATAAAATTGGTATACCTATATAATAAAGAAGAATACGGCAACAAAATAAACACAGAATGGACATTTTTGTCTTTATCATAAAAAAACGTAGGTGAAAAAACTGTCAAAATAGGTGCAATTTGGGTACCGTAACGTTAGATAGTTATAAAAGATAGAAATCTGAAAAAAACGTTTTTAATGTCGTCATATAGATATCAATTAAGATACAAAATTATTTACAAATACGATTGCAAATATTAAACAGGTCAAATGCTAGTATTCTAATGATGATAGAGTAAATGTGTAGAATGTAAAATGATTTCCTTAAAACATTTCTACACATTTTAATTTGTTTAAGGAGTTAACAGAACGTAAGCATCATGTTAATACGATAATATTACCGCATTGGAGGACTCGTGGTTATGTGTTCTCCTTTAAGGAGAGATGCCTCGGTTTCACCAAAGACTTTAAAATTGGTATTTGATAATTATTTGCGTGGCACGCGGCATAAAGGGTGAAAAGTGAAAAGCAAAGACTGGTCGATTGTAGTCCAAATAATGTGTTGACAAGGTTTCGTTCTAAATATTCATTCTGCATTGTCGTTTGACCCTACCATGCAGTATATTTCTAACCAAATATACAAAATGTATATACTTACCAATTGCATGGATTACTCTAAAAACGCAAACCAAACCGATAACTATTCTCAACATTGCTTCAGTTAAGTGAAATGTCTAGTGTTTGCATGAAATATCTATAAATATTGTTTTCAAATGTCTGTGTAACAGCTTTATCTTTTTGATAGCCCACGTATTGATATATATGAAACGTTAATTTTGATTTTATTTTATCCATAAACATTAAAACATGAGGAAAACTACATCTTAAACGCCTATTACAATAGTTTTAACATTATATTTTCAAACAAAGAACATTTTATGAAAGTAATTTTAATATTATGAGAAATCCGATTTTTACACGTTCTATATTTTTGTACGCTTTGAAAAAAAGTCGAGTGGAAAGTAAAATAATACGAATAACGCCGATCAAAATCTTTGATAGTAACGTGAACGTTTAATATATATTATTTTACAATCCACTAAACTTTTTTTAGAAAGCTTTTCTTCAAATCATTAAACATTGTTTAAAGACTAAAAACATATGAATTATTAGAAACTAAAATAAAACGTATCTATGCTTTCTCAAAAGCTTACATTTTGCAATTGCAACTTAATGACAGCATAAGTTTTTTTTCTGAATAACTTTATCATTTCATAAATGGTAGCCGTTAGATTATAAGGGAGCAGGCACAATTCAGAAAGTTATAATTTCATTTCACACTTATTGGATTACAGATAGCAGTATATCCTTCTAAAATAAATAACTTCAACTACAAATATTATGCGTACAAATATTATGCGTTTAACAAATATTTTGTTTTATATGATTGTCAGGCTTTACTGTCAAACGCGATTTGAAGCAAATATCAATTTCGTCAGTATGATCACTAATTATTGGTCAACGATGTATATATCAGCACATGGTGAAATTACGGCCACTATAAATAATTGTAGATTACTAGTTCATGAATATGATTACTACATGAATTGATCAAAGGTACAATCACTTAGATAGAAGCTACTTTTGGTTGGCAAACAATGCATGTCGTTTTGCCTTGAAGGAACTAAAACTTGGTACATATATCTATTATGGATCCTATTTTTAGTCAACAGTAGTTTACCAATATTCAGGTTTCATAAATCGATTTGAAAGATTATGTGCTTCGACAAGGTAATATCTGTGTTTAATTTTTTTCTGTTTTGTTGTACTTTTTACTGATATTTATGAAAATATTCATAAAATATAAAAAGAATATGTGGTATGACGCCAATTAGGTATGTCTTAACCAGTGACAAAATAATATATAAGTAATTGACTTTAGGTCACCATTAGGCCTTGTACCAATGAACAAACCCATACGACAAAGTAGATTATATCTAAAAAGATCATTTCATAATTTTATTTGTTTATGACTTCTTTTTATATATATAAATAAATGCATTACATATTTGACTTTCCAAATCGTTAGCTGTTTATCTTAACTATCTTGATTTATTTTTCCTTATCAGAAACCAGATGTGTATTATTATTGTTATTTATACTTGTCAAGTGTATATCTGATTCACAAATATTTTCCAATCAATACTTTTTGATGGTTTATGTTCATGCAATACATGTATTTTTTAACCTTGATTTGACAGTTGATCACTTCTTCACCAAACTCAACAATCACCAGATTCATACAAATAATTAAATTGACATGTGTACAAAGTCGCACAAAAGTGATCGTATTTTAAATGTCTATACCATCCTGCTCAGTCAGTTTGGAAAATCAAGAATCAATATTTTTTTTACATTTGAAAATGCCTGTACCAAGTCAGGAATATGACAGTTCTTGTCCATTCGTTTTTGATGCGTTTTGTTATTTGATTTTGCCATGTGATTATGGACTTTCCGAATTGATTTTCCTCTAAGTTCAGTATTTTTGTGATTTTACTTTTTATGACTCAAATCTGATTTGATTTGAGAAATTCAATAATTTTTTGAACTTTAGTTATTTGTAGCGTAGTTACGTTGTGATAAGGGGGGATAAATATGATGAATCTGAATCTTTAAAAAAAAATAATCGAAGAGCTCATAAAGTATAAACAAACTTCGCAATACTGTTTAAATTCAGATAGTGAAGATTTCAAAGAAATATTAGTCACAAATTTAATATATTATTATCAAGAAGATACTTCGTTTCAATGAAATGGAGATAGTTATCAGAAGTGGTTACTTCCTTGTGAAGTGTAAATATTTTCCCTGTTCCTATTTGTTTTTCTAGCAATGACCAATAAATTAAAATCTTCCATCTTTTGGTTGCAAAGTTTCAGTTGTTTTAATGTTATTACCTTCCACTATTCAGTTATTTTTTCTTTCAATCACTTGCATTTATCATTTTCCTTCCGAAAGGGAGTACAAGACTATCGAAAGTCACAAACATAGAATTCAGGAATTTACTTTAAAAAAAATTAAAACTATATGTACAATTCACATGATATAGTCAGAGAAAAGCTGTTATAAATTCAACGGCATTATGGAGTTTGAAAACAAGGTATAGAGAAAACAGTATCAAGTTAGAAAATGGAAAAGAAAGACTCAAAGGTAAGAAGTTAAATTGATAACTTAAGAGACCACTTTATCGTATGTGCTTCCCCTGAAAAGTTCGTTACTTTTATACGCATTTGTGACGTCATTAACAAGAATTGTTCGTCCCTGAGGGTATCATCAGCTAAGTAGCTTGTATTTCGAATGTTTAGTACTGGCATTAAATTACGTGTTGTTTTGGGTTTTTTTATTTCACTTTTTAGAATTTATTTGAAATGAAGAAATACATTATCAAAATACAAAGGTCTCATTTTTTTGGGATCTGATTGCGGCCATACTTTCGGCTCTTTTGTTTGTTCAGCTCTTTATTGTTTGTATTAGGTTTTGAATTTTCAAATAATTCCGCCTCCGTCGAGTATTGATAATAAGTCATTAATTGCCGAAATGCGCATATGGTGCAATTGAATTGGTACCGTTAATTTATATTGATAACACAAATAAATTGTATTTTTTGCACAGTGATCTTCAATGAAATAGCTGTTCCAGTGAAGAAATATGTTAACAGCATGTACAATATTGTTGTTAAATAAAAAAAATAAAAAATAGTGTAGTTGTTAAGTGTACATACTAGACAAATCTCATGTGTAAAATATTTTTGTTGGTTAATCACTAACCTAATAAACCAATATAAAAAAGAAGATGTGGTATGATTGCCAATGAGACAACTATTCACAAAAGACCAAAATGACACTGACATTAACAACTATAGATCACTGTACGGCCTTCAATAATGAGCAAAGCCCATACCGCATAGTCAGCTATAAAGGGGCCCGATAAGACAATGTAAAACAATTCAAACGAGAAAACTAACGGCCTTATTTATGTAAAAAAATTAACGAAAAACAAATATGTAACACATAAACAAACGACAACCACTGAATTTACAGGCTCCTGACTTGGGACAGGTACATACATAAATAAAGTGGCGGGGTTAAACATGGGATCCCAACCCTCCCGAGTAGGGAACTGCTCCGTATTTTACGTTTAAACATTTATAGATTAAGCAGCTATTGTTATTGTATCTAATGAAATATTTTAATATTTTTCACAAGAAATTACATAAAAAATGTCATGCATTCTCAATCGCCTACTTTGCGTTTAATCTAAAAGTGTGTCTACCTATCAAGGTTATTTCGAATAGACAGCAAAAAAATAGTACAGCCATTTCTTATAATTTAATTCTTAATTCTTTTTACGGGGGAACCTTGAAAAAACCGTTGATGACGTACGGTCATATGACAAAATTATGTCTATTAGATGATAGACAAAATTCTTACAGCTAATCAGAAGACATATTAAATCCAAGATTGAATTTTAACAATTAGTTATTACTTATTTTGTAGACTGGCATGGTAAGAATATCAACACAGAATTGTGAATCGTTAAACTTTTACAATTACCTATGTCACAAAATTGGATCTGAGGAGGTCATTAGAGTTCGGAGGTTATATTTGAATATTATAGAAATGGGACACAGTAATAAAATGAAAGCAATACAGAGTGGAAGTAAAGCAGAAGGACTTGATTTAAAAGGAAGTGATTTAGATTTAATGAGTATAACTCCTACGTTTAAGGTATTTCAATCAGAAACAGAAGTTGTTCGTGACGGTCTGACAGTTCCTTAATCATAAATACTGAGGACAGCCAACCATGTTTTACACAATTGCGTCTTCTAGATCATCATCAAATTTTCAAAAATATGTGGGAAAAAAATCATCTTGGATATATGCTCTCAAGTGAACAGTATAAACTGTTCTATTTGTCATTGCTTCCTCCCGGTTCCTGGAAAATTCATGGTCCATGTTTGTCAGATATACATGGGCGCTTGGATTTGGCGTTTTGCCTCAAATGTGACCGATGGATATTTCAAGCAGAGCCATGGGTTATCAGAGCGCGCACGGCATGGCCACCATCTGACATCATTTCTAAAATAACATCTTATGGAGTGTTATTCGTTCCAATTGGAATCAAAGGATCAATAAATGAAAATCTGGAATGGCGAATTTCATTTTCTATAGCAGAAAAATTCCTTGTTTATTCCTTCAGTCATGTACAATTATTATGTTATGCAATGTTAAAAGTCTTTCTAAAGGAAATAATAGAAAAACATGAAGATTTGAAAGGCTTACTGTGTTCATATTTCTTGAAAACATTGATGTTTTGGATTTCCGAAGAAACAGACCCAAATCTATGGCGACCAGATAATATCATACCTTGTTTCAATGCATGTGTACAAAGACTGCTTTACTGTGTGAGGTATTCAATCCTGTCCCATTATTTCATTCCTACCAACAACCTTTTCTGTTCTCTTATTAACAAAGAAAAGTTTACAACTATTCTGCATAAATTATACGAGAACGGAATTTATTGTTTTGCGTATTCGGATACCCTGCGAGATTATCAAAGACAGTCCTATAACTTAACTGAATCTTTAACAAGTAGAATTGTCAAAACAGTAAACCATACTTTTTGTGACTATCCAAATATTAAGAAAATACATCTTCTATATAATCTTCTGCATCATTCAAGAAGTAGTTTAGCTGGTAGTTTATTTGCTTTAAACTTATCAAAGGCATGTTGGTTTGTTCCAGATTCTCCAAAAACTGTATATAGTTCAGAAAACAAACATCAGTACTTCAAGTACAAGTATGATCTCAGTCATTTATTGATAGGCTTAAATTCAGATGCTGTAGCAGGCTGGCTGTTGTTGGCTTCATTCTTCTATGTCCATAAAAACTACTTTGCCTCATTAAGTGTGATGAATTATGCATTGCAAAAATGCACTGAAGAGAAAGTTTATTCGACCAGATCCGAGTATACGTTCATTCAAAATCAGGAGCTGTACCAGATGAAAAATGAAAAACTTTATACAGTATTGAAAGCTATGACAATTGAAGCTCTTATCTTTCACGGGAAGTCATCATTACTTCCAAAAGAATTACAAGAAGATGCTATATATGATTTACTCACCCATAATATTTTTTATTATCCTTTATCATTTGTATCTTTCTTAAGTTTCTTATGTTTCTATAATCTTCATGACTTTAGATCAAGTAGATATTATTTACAAAAACTAAAATCAACAACTAATATAATCACCTCTTTTAATTTTGGAACAACTGTTTTTTCGCCACTTTTTGACCAATTAATGGGCGACACATACTTTAATAGACATTTATTTCAAGAAACTGGTATACCTGATCAGACTGGAACACTCATCATGTGTGTAGCAGCCGAAAAGTTAATGAACGAATTCAAAAGCTATGTTCCAGTAAATGACAATTAACATGTTTACGTCTCGTTTATTTAACAATTGTGTAAAAACAAACTGTTCTGCTCTTTACACGAGTAAATACCATTTTAAACAAATTGGAAGAACTGTTCCTGCTTTGTATCATAATAGAGAATTACCAAAATAGATACACATGCCTTGTTTTAGGAAGAAATAAAACATATTTTCTTAAATAATACTCTGAATCAAATCAAAAATTGATTGTTATAGACATCTGTTACGTTTAGGGAACGTGTATTTAAAGAAAAATCGTTCCTTTATATTAGAATCGATTGTGCTACTGTTCTTGTCGACCTATTTATTTTCACATGCGACAGACTTAATTCAAAAGCTTCTTCGGAACAATGACAAGAAATTATAGTGTCATCATTTATCTATGAACGAAATTAGAATTAAAAGACCACACATAAAGTTGTCAGCTTTATACCTTGAATTTAATTAAAATATACAAAATGGCAATGAAGGTTTAAACAGGACAATTCGTTTCGAAAAGAAGATAATGTCAGCAATTGTGAACTGTCAATGGTCATAAGGAAATTTCAGCAGCGCCTCGATACATATGGAGTATATATTTTCCATTTGATAAAACATTCCTATTATGATTTATGTGATAAAAGGTGATAATTTGGTAAAACTTTTCTGAATATGAACTTACTTCAGCACGTCTGTGTTGACATGAATGATCATTGATATGGTCATAATTATGAATTAACTGTTTACAAAACTTCATATCTTTGAAATACTAAGGAGTTTTCACATCGGGAATAGATTACCTTAGCTGTATTTGGCAACTCTTTAAGTATTTTTTGTTCCTCAATGCTCTTCAACTTCGTACTTTATTTTGACTTTTTAACACTTTTCGATTCTAGCGTCATTGATTAGTCTCAGTCTTTTGTAGACAAAACGCACGTCTGGCGCACATATAATATTTCACTATTGGTATATATGAAGAGTTTATTCACAAATGACCATTGATATGTTATAATTGTCGTTATCACAATTTTCTCTTTTATTCGAATGGGACACGACCGATGACAACGCACCTGATTCGAACATATTAAGCAACATGACGGAGTTCATCTCTGGTTTTTGATGCGTTAATCGTTATCTATGATTAGTTTATTTCATCATGTTAATGTTAATGTTATCTGTGTAGTGTTTTGTTGACTCTTTCGTCTTTTCGCTGCTTTTCATTTTTCATATGACGTTGTGAATTTTTGTTTTGCTTATGAATGCTGAAGGGCTAATCGGGGCCTTTTATAGCTGGCTATGCGGTATGGGCTTTGCTCATTGTTGAAGGCCGTACGGTGACCTATATAGTTGTTAATGTCTGTGTCATTTTGGTCTTTTGTGGATAGCTGTCTCATTGGCAATCATACCATATCTTCTTTTTTATAATAAAGTATTTCAGATACTGCCTTGCCTGATCACCGCACATATTATATCAACCAGTGCAGCATCGAGATTATCTAGTTGCATCCGATTCTGGCGTTATTCTTTAGTGTTATGAGTTTTGAAAAGATATCATGAATTGTGTTTTCTTTGTCCTCATTAATTTCTCAAATTCATAAAAACAATACTATGGGAATGTTTTTTGTATCGTGTCATGCTTGTTATGAGACAAGTTTAATAAGATATCAATGAAATGTTCGTGTAGTTATCATTTTTATTTAACATAAAATAGGGAGATATGGAATAATTGCATATGAGACAACTATCTACCAAACCAAATGACGTTGTTGTGAATTTTTTTCTGCAAATCATTAAGAAATACAACGGGAAAATCATATGTATCTTGTTATGAGTCAAGTTTAATGAAAAATTAATAAAAATGTTCGTGTAGTTATCATTTTTATTTAACATAAAATAGGGAGATATGGAATAATTACAAATGAGACAACTATCCACCAAACCAAATGACGTTGTGTGAATTTTTTTCTGCAGATCATTAATAAATACAACGGGAAAATCAAATATATCTTGTTATAAGTCAAGTTTAATTAAATATTAATACAAATGTTCGTGTAGTTATCATTGTTGTTCAACATAAAACAGGAAGAGATGAAATAATTGCTAACGAGACAACTATCCACCGAACCAAATAACGTAGTTGTTGTCAAATATTAGTCATTGTACCTTTGACAATGAAAAAGAATAATATCACATTGCGAGCAATACAAGGTATAGATAAGATAAAATGTAAAACAATACAAACGAGTAAACAAACCGCAATTAAAATGTATCAAATGTTCTAATTGGATGAAAATAAGCGTAACAAAATTCTCTAACTAAGAAAGTCGACATCTGGATACGGGAATAAAAAAACATGTAATTTTTCCAATAAGAAGCCAAACAAAAATCACACTTTGCACCTAGAAACCTCTTCATATCAAGATTTATTACATTTTGACGCTACGCGTTGACAGGTAAATTGAATTTGCGACAGTAAAACTACCGATTGACGTCCACAAATCTTTAAATTCACTACAGTTATCTCTAAAATATGGTATATAGCAAAACAACGACAACCCTGAATGACTGGCTCCAGACGTTGGACAGGCAAAAGGACCGGACATTGCGACATTTTACGGATATTTATGAGGTTCTTAAGCACAGAATAACAACTCCGGAAAACAGTTACGTCACCAAAACCAGTCAGACGATCAGGAAGAGATTGCACACTACGATCCTGGATTTCCTCTTAGCTGTACGACATAGCCGCTATTACAGTTGCAGTATAACTCCGATCCGAGCAGTAACTTCTCGTTATTGTCATTAAAATGGCAGAAGAATTTACCAAGTAGGAGCTTTTCGAATTAAACAAACAAAAAAACAATTTGGAAGACGCAAAAACGAGCAAAAAATCTGGAAGTTACAGATGCCCTTTTATTTTGGCACCACATATATACATTTGTGGTATCAAATTTGCGAGAAAAAAAGATTTGATAAAAGAGTTTATGGAATAGTTATGTTTGAGATCAACAGTTAAGGAAGAAACTGCATAAAACCCACGGGTCTAAAAATATGCTTAAAAATGTGAGGTAATCAATGTGGTTTAAATATGATAAAAATCAAGAATACAAAAATGAATCAAGAATTAAAGATTAGAGAATAACCGGGTTCTTTATATTTAAAATGCAGAATGCTTGAGTATTAAAACAAAGTGTGAATAAACATGAACAACTGACTAATACAAAAGTAAGAACACGCTCATTCATTCCCTCTTATATATTAATGTCTCTCTTATTTTTAAGAGTTGAAAGCTTACCGTTGAGTACGTTTTGAGCAGTGTTATATTGTGTATACTTTTGTTAGCATTTGATTAATTTTCGTCATTTTTCGACTTAATTATTGGTTTGAATGTCCATCAAATCCTATTTGTTAACTTTTTTCTCTCTCAAAAATTTCAAATATCAACCTGCCTTTTGTAGTTGTGTAAAAACGGTGTATTATGTTAATAAGGTTTAGTGTGTGGTCAGTTAAATACAATTCTGGCGTGTGAATCATTGCATTTTTCACCAACATAATTATAAGTGAATTTTTGTCAAATTTTGTACAAATTGTAATTTGTACAGGCACGTTTCGTACAAATTATAATTTGTACAAAGTCAAAATACAAATTATAATTTGTACAATATGTTTGTACAAATAATAATTTGTACAATATTTTTGTACAAATTATTATTTGTACAAAATGATAACTTGTACACAACATATATACCAGTAGCTTATCCAACGTAAGAATGTATTCAGTTAAAAGTCATACAAAATCTAGATGGTTATGTAGTCCAAATAATTATGACGTCTTGAAAGGCTATGATAATTTTTTTCTTTGACGCCTTACATCAACGTCGAAGTAAGGCGTCAAAGAAAAAAAATATAATAGCCTTTCAAGACGTCATAATTATTTGGACTAGATGGTTATGATGAAGCGAAAAACATACCTACCCCGAAACGTATTAAAAAATAACAGGCACACAAATTTCAATTCGAAGATGACGAACATTACTACCATTAAACTCTAAAAAACATGTGCTAAATAACATGGGCAATCGACACCTTAGAATAGACGTACAACTTTCGAGTTCGATACATTTACGTCAAAAACTCTGGTTTTAGTGAACGTCATTTGTGCGGTTAGGGGCGTCTTCACTTCCATTCCAATGTTGAGCGAGTGGTTAGAAAACTATAATTCTATATTGTACGAATTATTCGGCAAATTGAATTCTCAAAAATTGACAATCAGCAATGCTGTCATTAGGATATTGGCATTAAGTACCTACAGAACCACCATTATTTCTAGTTTATCCTGCACAATGACGATCACTAAGACGCTTGATGAACGTTAATAGTGCAGGGATACAGGCGATCCCCTCTATCTGGTAAATGACGTCATAAAGGCGTGCATATTTGACGAGTTTTTTTCAGGTGACGGATGAACTCGAAAGTGGTCTATTCCGAATAATTCTACACTTTATAAACAGTAAATTTACAGAAAATAAGCATTTCAGTAATGTTTCATGTCGACATTAAAGTGACTACTGGGTTGTCGATGTCCTCATAGATTTTTCAACTAGCCATTGATATTAAGCACTTGCTACGGTTACATGGAAATGTAACAATAATAAAAATTATTGTTACATTGGAGACTTATTGCCGGAATGCAAAGTTGGATAAGGAACTGATTAATTACGAATGTAACAATAATTGTTGAGGCTACGGTTACATTGCGTCATTGTTACACGAAAAAACGGCAATGTACGATGGGACTAGTAATATGTACTAAATAATAAAAGCTGGAAACATTTATTTTATATTTACAATACATACACTTATTATTTATTTTTATTTACAATGACAGTTTCTACATATCCAGTCAGTGGTTTTTGGAGCATTTTAAAACATTTTTTTTAATAAAAACCTCTCCAAACAATATTTGTTTATAGATTTAAAAAGGGTGAAAAGTTACCATTGGTTAAGACTCCATCTGATTTTGAAACGAAATTACGTCCTCCATGGATACATGTATACAGAAGTTCGCAGATAGCAAACTTTGCTTTTGATATATCATTTTTTTCAGAACTGCGTTTGTAAAGTTGTATGAAATTAGTGTCTTGTTATTAAATCAGTTTCGTTTCAAACCAATCCAAAGTTTTAAATTTTTTCACCCAAAACTAAATTGGTAATCTCTTCATCCCTTGTACAAAGAATAATGACAGTTATGAGAGTAGGTGTGCAGTTAAATACTGAGAAAAGGACACTTTTTTCAGTCCGACTTAGTTCCCAACAACAAATCATTGAACTATAATTTTCGCCTTTGACACTACTTATCTGAAGTAAAATTGAGAATGGAAATGGGGAATGTGTCAACTTAAAAGCGACAACAACCCGACTATAGAGCAGACAACAGTGTCGGAAGGCCACAATGGGTCTTTAGTGTAGCGAGAAACTCCCGAACCCGGAGGCGTCCTTCAGCAAGCCCCTTAACAAATATGCATACTAGTTCAGTGATAATGGACACTACGCTTAACTCCGAATTATACACAAGAAACTAAATTTAAAAATCACAAGACTAACAAAGGCCAGAGGCTCCTGACTTGGGACAGTATCTTTAAGAACATCAAAACCATTAATACGTGCAACTATTCAAACACAATTTGTTGAATAATAATATGTATTACTTGTCATTATTACAAGTATTATTTGGTACATATGAAAGAATTAAGCAACAAAACTATAAAAGATTTAAATTTAATAAATCCAGTGTATATTGCTGTTTTTCATGTAACAATAACGCAATGTAACGGTAGCCTCAATAATTATTGTTACATTCGTAATTAATCGGTTCCTTACCCAACTTTGCATTCCGGCAATTATAGTCTCCAATGTAACAATAATATTTTTATTATTGTTACATTTCCATGTAACCGTAGCCAGTGCCTTGATATTATGGTGATAGTCCTAAATATAAAGCTTTACTACAAGTACTATATATACCATGGTTATTACGAGTTAACATATTTAAACAAACGAATCCGAAGGATGAGTTTGTTTAAATATGTTAATGAGTAAGACACATGGTATATAAAATTTGTAATATAAATAAAATGATTGACAGCTTCAAGACCTTCAACTAATATTGGAATAAAATCAACGGTACCAATTTTGTTGCACCAGATGCGCATTTCGACAATACATGTCTCTTCAGTGATGCTCGTGGCCAAAATATTTGAAATGCAAAGCTTATATAAAAGATGAAGAGCTATAATCCAAAAGGTCCAAAAAGTAAAGCCAAATTCGAAATTGATCACGTTACAGTTTTATCAAATGAAATGGAAGCTCGCGCAAGTCACTTTTGCGCCTCGTGTATGATATTCTGTGTATTTCATGTAATAGAACCCCTGAATTTGCAAAAAGGAAAGAAAATGTTAGATTTTCCCCGATTTTTATTTAGTTTTGCGCCACGTGTATGGTTGTTTGCGCAAGTAACTTCATAATGTCATCAGACTGAGGTAAACAAAAATATCGGATTCCAGCGTCGGACAAGGATTAAATAATTATTCTAATGACGGTAAGTGTTTTTTTTCTTCAAGTATCATACAAATTAATCATATTTTACAGAATTTTCATCTCATTGAAAAATGCATATTTATACATTTCTTGTTTTCGTACAAACTGCTTTCTTCCGTTATTTTATTAATTCGATTATTAGATTATTTATTAAAACACAATTTTAATGATAAAACACTGTACTTAAACAGTAGCGGATCCAGGGAGCGTAGATAGTGTACGTTCCCCTAATTGATCGCCAAAAAAATCATGTTTTTTCACAGTTATTTGTAGCGGATATTTATTCTTTTTTCTATAGGTACCCCCTTTTTAAAATCGAAATTTAATTGGATCTTCGCAAAGGAAATGATAGTTTCACATTTCATTTTTTTCACAACTTAAAGAAGAAACATTTAGTAATTGTTTCCAAAATTAGGGGAATTCGTAACAATCCTATATAGTTTGAAAAAGGTTTCTTAAGATTTGGGTACACATAATTTATTGCTTTTTGTTATGAAATGAAAACAAATGAAGATCTTGACCTTTTTGTACGTGTAACAGTTTCCTAAATATTTAAGAGGCGGAAACATTTAAAAAAAAAGGTGGAGCTTCAGCCATGGAATAACATGAACATGAATATGTTATACCATGGCTGAAGCTCCGCCTTTTCCCTTTGAATTCTAGTTGAGTTGCATATTTAATTAGCAAAGTATGGTACAACATTAATTTGCATATAATATACCATGGTTTTGCCTCACCACACTTTTTAAGCAAATTATTTCATAAAAACATCAAAGGAAAAAATCTAATTTATGTTACAACTATCACATAAACTTGACATGATCAAAGAAAAATGAGGTCGAGATCATATAAACTAAACGAGAAATATATATACACCTTACAATCATTCAATACACTAAATATAGTTGACCCATTATAGTTTCGAAGACTTAACTAAGAAAACTAAACGTTGACCAATGAACCATAAAAATGAAGGTCAGTTGAACCTGGGAACAGTAATATATATGTTCCTGGTTGAACCATGACAGGAAGACATGTATATATATATCTTCATGCCTTATATATCATGTACTGTAGTACGCCGCTAGATTAAAACTGACGTGGGAAGGTAACACATGCCCACCGAAAGCTCTTTGCAGTGCAGGCGATTTGGTGTCACGATATCACAGTAGCATGGGTTCGAATCCCGGAGAGGGAAGAACCAAAAATTTGCAAAAGCAAATTTACAGATCTAACATTGTTGGGTTGATGTTAAGACGAGTTGTATATATACGAGTCTAAATTGAAAACTACGTTCAAACCTATATATATATAGCATGGGTTCGAATCCCGGCGAGGGAAGAACCAAAAATTTGCGAAAGCAAATTTACAGATCTAACATTGTTGGGTTGATGTTTAGACGAGTTGTATATACATTATGTACACAGCCATGTATCACCATCATTGATGGCGATCCAATGGATACATCTGTTGTATAGTTGTCACTGACTCAGACGTACTTATAAATATAATTATTTTCTGTGACTGTATCTAACATTAATTTGAAGGATCCTCTACTATAGATAATTTAGCTGATCTGTAACAATAACATCTTCATGCCTTATATATCATGTTCTGTAGTAGGCCGCTAGATTAAAACTGACGTGGAAAGGTAACACACGGCCAGCGAAAGCTCTATTTTTGTAGAGCCCAGGTGGTCGTGTGGTCTAGCGGGACGGCTGCAGTGCAGGCGATTTGGTGTCACGATATCACAGTAGCATGGGTTCGAATCCCGGCGAGGGAAGAAGCAAAAATTTGCGAAAGCAAATTTACAGATCTAACTTTGTTGGGTTGATGTTTAGACCAGTTGCATATATATATATATATATATATACAACTCGTCTAAATATATACAGCTAACACTCCTTCCATTTAACAAATATAGTTGACAAATTGCTTATATTTTAAGAAAATTGACACAAACACAAAAACTTAACACTGAGCAATGAACCGTGAAAATGAAGTCAAGATCAATTAAAAAAACCTGCCAAATTGACATGTACATCATAAAATATTTCCGTACACCAAATAAAGTAGACCTATGACATATATATTATAAGAAAACTAGAGGGTCTTAAGAGGCTCCGCATGTTATAAGGAACATTCATGCTATGTTTGGTTTCATTCCATTCAGTAGTTCTCTACATGGGGGAGGCATAAAAAACCATAACACAAAAATTTAATTGACCACTAAACCATGAAAATTAGGTCAAGGTGAGACAACACCTGCCAGTTGGACATTCACACCTTACCATCATTCCATACACCAAATATAGAAAACCTATTGCACACCATATTAGAATCAAAGCGCGAAAGCGCTGTAAAGGCAGTTAATTACAGGTTGTGTGTATTTCTAGTCCTGTTATATCATTATCTTCCATAGAACAGAGGTGGTTTGTAGTATTTAGGATTTAGAGTTCTCTTGTACCTAGTTCACCTATATCTATAGTCTACTGTTTACAGTATATTTTCTGTACCTCGCCATGAAATGCATTTTTAAGACATAAGAACTTTTCCTTTTTAATGTAAATAAAACTATTTTTAATTATTGATTATATACACATATTCAATTACTCCTATCCTATGAAAAATAATTCACAAAGATTGACTAGTCTCCGTTCTGTGTGTATTGCTAGAACATCAAGTAACATAATGGTTAATGTACATAGTAACATGTCAACTCTTTTGAAGACAGAACTTTTTTAAAATTCTCCCTCCAAGCAAAATTATTTTTCAGTATAAACATGATAAAGTTATCTATCTGTATTAATGACCTAGAGACTCTCAAGAGCCTGTGTCGCTCACCTTGGACGGTATATGTGCATATTAAACAACGGACACATATAAAATGACAAAATTGTGTTTTTGATGATGGGGGTGTGTTTGTAGATCTTTCTTTACTGAACATTCTTGGTGCTACAATTATCTCTATCTATAATAAACATGGCCCAGTATTTACAGTTGAAAATATTTTTTAAAAATTAACAAAAAATACAAAAATTTATGAAAATTGTTAAAAATTGACTATAAAGGGCAATAACTCTTTAAGGGGTCAACTTAAAATTTTGGTCATATTGACTTATTTGTAGATCTTACTTTGCAGAACATTATTGCTGTTTACAGTTTATCTCTATCTATAATAATATTTAAGATAATAACCAAACTCTGCAAAATTTCCTTCAAATTACTAATTTGGGGGCAGCAATCCATCAACGGGTTGTCAGATTTGTCTGAAAATTCCTGGGCAGATAGATCTTCACTGAAGAGACAATTTCACCCAATGACAGATTTGCTCTAAATGCTTTGGTTTCAGAGTTATAAGCCAAAATCTACATTTTACCTGTATGTTCTATTTTGGCCATAGTGGCCATCTCGGTTGGTTGACCGGGTCTAACCACACATTTTTTAAATTAGATACCGCAATGATGATTTTGGCTAAGTTTGGTTAAATTTGGCACAGTAGTTTCAGAGAAGATTTTTTGTAAAAGTTTATGGACGACGAAACCAAGTGATGAGTCAGGTCAGGTGAGCTAAAAAGGAGTTTTTAATCAAGGTAACAATGACATCTGGTGGCCATAAAAGCTGTCTCATTAGCATTTTAACCACTTCCCATATTTGCTTTTAAGACAATAGAAGAAAATTATTCAATGCAAAAACAAAACTTAACTTGTAAATATGAAATTCTCTTTACAGTACGAGTTTTTCTCATTGTTGGAGATTGTACAGTAGTACAGTCCTGTATCTGCTTATACCCATTTCTTATCCCCTTTAGTTTGATAAACTCACAGAATATCATATATTTACATTGTGCCACATCTCCTTATTTTTATATGCATTACAATAACATGAACAATTGTAATTCAAATCTATATATCAAAGCAAAATGAATTTCACTACTTTCATTCATGCATCCTTTGGAAAAATATAAGTTCTAAAATGACACAATATATGTTTATTTATATAAAAATAATATTTAGTTTTCGACTCTTAACAGGTATAAACAAGAATGTGTCCCCAGTACACGAATGCCCCACTCGCACTATCATTTTCCATGTTCAGTGGACCGTGACATTGGGGTAAAAACTCTAATTTGGCATTAAAATTAAAAAGATCATATCATAGGGAACATGTGTACCAAGTTTGAAGTCGATTGGACTTCAACTTCATCAAAAACTACCTTGACCAAAAACTTTAACCTGAAGAGGGACAGACGGACGGACGAACGGACGAACAGACGAACGGACGCACAGACCAGAAAACATAATGCCCCCTACTATCGTAGGTGGGGCATAAAAATGCACAGCTGTGTCATGATTTGTGAAATCTGTGCTGAAAACATAGGCATTTATGGTGTTTGAGTAATTCCATCTGTGAAGCTCAACATTAGCTCGTCAGTTGGTGGTGGACAGTTATAAATCTTTCCTGCAGGATGAATGTACATCTGTTCAGGAAAACCAATTTCACAAATCAAAACTTTCCTCTAGATTTCTCCTACAATATTCATCCAGTTTAGTTCTTTTGGTTTAACGGGACACCGTCCTGATTTTTAATTTTGTAAACCATTCAGTCTCTTGCTTACAAATGGTGCATGAAAATAGGATGGGAATGCATGGCAGTAGACAAGTCTCTATAAAGTGGGTATGTGCCCTGAAAAAAGTTTTATAACATTAGCTTTTTTGAAACTTGTGAAAGACTTGTGCAACACACATACCTAAATAACTATAACATAGGTGGAGAGCATCATTCATGTCAATGTTTTGTTTCTGTTTACATTGTCATTGATATTTTTCAAGAAAGCCCGAGGCATATAGCTCATGAATTCTTGTCATTACAACCGAAATTTACATAATTACTGCTAAAATAATTATCAGTATAATATATCTCTTGTAGAAAAACCATAAAATTGTAGTATTAACCAAAAAATGTCAAACATGATATTGAATCGTAATCCCAAAAGTTATGACGTCTTGAATTCACCCCCCTTTTTATTCTAAAACGATAATTGCGGTTGCAAACAGACTTTGGTTTACTTGCATGGCGATTATATAAATAACAGTATATATTTCTTAAAGAAAATAAAGTTTTACCATGAATAGTTTCCTGAACGTAGTCGTTTTCAGTAAAATGTGCCTTGCAAACAACAGCTGATTGATATGGGTTCTACGATTGCATCGCACATGACAATCTACGTTTGAGCCATGGCGTTGATCCAACTTTTCCTTCTTATTAAGTCATTTAGAAATGCAAGTCCTCCTCTTAAATGACACTCAGGTACACACCAACAAGGACTAGGTAGGCATCGTTAATTGTGTGATTGTTTTGCAGTGCAAAAACGGAAGTTAAGGACGGAACTGACTGGTCTCACTAATAAGAGACAAGAAGAATTTTAGAGACAAACAGCGACAAGAAGTTTAATTTAGTGACGAAGCGACAATAACTAACAAGGGACAAGCGAATCGTAATTCTCTCACGAGGCTATTCTCATTTGATGTGATAGGGTGAAGCTACACCTATCAAATATGTCCCTATGAAAAAGAAGAATTTCACTGTTAGAAAGGAAATGATATTGCATGGTTTTGATTCAATAAATTCTTTAAAAGGAAATTGATTTTTTTTGTTTTGATGGCCAATTTTTAGCGTGTGCATAAATTTTTTTTTTTTTTTTATATCTAATAAAACTAATCCCTTTCTTCTTAATAAAAACATATTTTTATCTATCAATGTACAGTAATATAAAAAATGTTTTATAACCGCCCCTATAATAAAAAATAATGCATGTTTTTTTTAATATCTACGGGAATAAGTTGTTGCAATGACATTTTTTTTATTTATGTATAGTCGCTATATAGTCTTCTTGACGCTTCTTCTCGCTAAATTAATTATATTGTCGCTTCTTATCGCTATTTTAATTTTATTGTCGCTTCTTATCACTTTTTGACGCTTCTTGTCTTTAATTAGTGGAACCCTATTCAGGAACGATAATTTCATATTTTACATAACTGAGACCGAAATAACTATAACGTCATACGGCTTCACGTACAGAAATACTTTAAATTGTATATTATGCAATATAATTCACGGTCAGTCGACTTTTAATTATAATATCATGTTATATCAACGAGTGAAATGATTTTAAAATATCTTTAGATCGCAAATAGTACTCGAAATTGAACGGACCTCTTTCCACACGGAATTCGAATAATGATAGTTTGTAATCAGATTGACTGTTTATAATGCAAAAGACACATTAATAAACAGATTTTTAAAACGAACAATACACACTGATCGTTTCTTTATTTCCCAATGTAAATGAAAGGAACAAAAACCAATACATACCACAAAAAGTAGAGGAGAAATTTAAATATTTCCGGATCTATTTCTTGCAAAATGACCTCCAGCAAAGATTTGCGTAAGGAAAGATGAACCTCTTGACTTGAAAGTCAGGCCTTAAAGCACTGCCTTTAAAAACAAACCAAAACACAAAAGTTAACTATAAACATTGAACCATGTAAATGAGGTTAAGGTCAGATGACAACTGCCAGTTGGACATGTGCACCTTACAATCCTTCCATGCACCAAATGTATTAGACCTATTGCTTATAGTATCTGAGATATGGACTTGACCACCAAAACTTAACCTTGTTCACTGAACCATGAAATGAGGTCAAGGTCAAGTGAAAACTGTCTAACAGATAAGGATCTTGCAAGGTAACCACATTCCAAATATAGATATCCTGTCACTCATTATAAGAGAGAAATTAACATTAAAAAATCTTTAATTTTTTTTTCAAGTAATCACTGAAACATGAAAATATTGTCAAGGACATTGGCCATGTGAAAGACATAAAGCATATTTATACAGAGAATGAAGTATCCAAGTCTTCAACCATCTACAATATAAATCTTTCAAGAAGTAAGCTAAAGCTGCTGATGCTACCCCCAAATCACTATCCCTATATATGTGGTATAAGTAAATAAGGCAACAACACATCTTTAACATACACTTTTCATGCTGTTATTATCCTTGAATTTGAGATGTTTGTCAACTCAAACTATCGTAGATCTATCCCAATTCAAAATTGTAATGAAAAGGTACCAAATCTTTACTACAAAATTGTTAATTTCAGCTTTAATTTTCAATTGTTAACTTTCTATTTAAATTAGCAATTTTCTAGCAGCGCAAACCAAGACCAAACCAGGAACCTTTGTGTTTGTGATTCAATGTGCTAACCACTACACAACAGCTCTCCTATATTGCTTGTCATATTTTGAGTATATGCTCCCTGAGGTTCAATGATTGGTTAATATAATCATATATTTTGAATTTTGAATCTTGGTAGGGGATGCAAGATAGTCCAACTCTGAATGCTTGGCATATCTAGACAAAAGGCCACCTAAAGATCGCTCAAAGTTAACAGCCTGGCATTATTTTTTTTTCAATATATAGAAAATATATATGATAGATATTTTAATAGTACATGTACAACAATTACTATACAAATTATATAAAAATGACTACATGTATATCACAGATTGCACTAAAAGAACTTGACACCTTCACTTTCGTCAAACATCATTATTTCAGCTTTCCTTTGCGCTTCTAAAGTCTTAATAGCTCGTAATAATAACCACTTTTCAAGACCATGAAATTCTGCAACAAAAATATACAATTGAAAAAAATATATGTTAGTTCATAGTTTTTTTCTGACAAAGATAAAAGGTTATGTTTTTTTTTTAAACAATAAAAATTTGCCAACTTAAAGGAAATAGTAAAATATCAAAAATACTGAACTCAAAGAAAATTTTAAATCCCTTATCCCTTTTGCAGTAATAAGCATTTAGTTTCTTAATATTTGTCTGAGGCAAACTAAAGTTAGAGAACTGAAACCATCTTGGAACGAATGTATATGAACAGATAGACACTGCATGGTAAACCTTAATGTCCCTTCTGCTATGGCAGGGGCATAAAAATGGTTTTAAATGTCAGATACTGGTTGTTTTAAAAAAATGTTTATCTATCTACTAACAAAAACTATTAACAGCTATGCCTAAAAAATGAAAAATTGATAAAGGAGTTGACTGATGATTTTCACTGTGTTGTTTAAGGAAGCTCGCTTGTCATGTTTTGGAATTTTGGTCAGATTTTCAATATCCTCTGGTTTTATTCATTTGAATGCCTTGACAAAATATGCCCGGTAACCCCCATTTTTCTTTTTATAATTCTCTAACATGTAAATTGATAAGCAGTCTGTTAAAGTCTTATAAAATTTTAATTACTTTTTAATAGTTTTTGAGGACTTAAACTTGTCATGAAAAAGCTATGAAAAGTCAAGAGAGAACATTTTCCCGCCAAAATTTCAATAGTTAATATCTCGAAAACAAGCACGGTGACCTATATATTTTTTTTGCTCTTTTGATTCCTTTATTTATTCCCTTTCAATATATGCTAGTGTTTTGAAAAGTTTATTACTTTTAAACTGAGAAACCAGCTCCCTTAATAGCCCAAAAATTATTATTATCTTATTAATAAAGCAACAGTTCCTACATTATCAAATGATTTGTCATCAATTACTCCCAAACGTATTTTCACATAGTTATGACCAAGCTTCATGTCCTCAGACACATTCTTCTTTTATTTGAATAATTAACAGAAACACATTTAGCAATGTTAAGCATGTTAAGTGTTCTTTTGAACTATTTATGATTTTACTGATTGACAATTAATTGTGAATTCTATACATAATTTACATGCTTACTCAGTCGAAAATTTGGTCAAGATTTAAGGGAGATAATTCATGTAGAAATAGAGAGAGGGGAACTAAATTGATTATAATGTACCACTTACCTGTTCCCTCTGATTCCTCTCCATTTGTTAACTCATAAAAAGTACAAACAGTATTAGTCATGGACTTTGATATTATCTGAAAGACAATAGAATAGATCTATTTTTAGATCACTATTTATCATACATTTTTTAATTGGCATTCACAATATGGACATTCATAAGTTCATTTTAAAATATAATTTTTTTAATCTGGTCTTCTGTCTTTTTCATATTTTTTTTTTTCTATTTTGACAAATTTTCTATATTTGGTAAATTGATTGTTACATCTTGTTACTGATATAGTCATTAACAGTTCCAGTAATATTTATATAGGTGATTTCAATCATGTGTATATCATAATGGATGGTAAATTCAGTTTTTTCAAAAGTTTGATGGTAATTGCCACTTTACATGATGAGCAACATGAGAAAGTGATGACAATAGTTTTAAGTGTAACACTATAAAATTCAGGGTTGTTCAGAAACACATACCAGAAAGCAGTTCATATTTAACACAAAAAAAAACCAGATGCTCCGCAGGGCGTAGCTTTATACGACCGCAGAGGTTGAACCCTGAATGGTTGGGGCAAGTATGGACACAACATTCAAGCTGGATTCAGCTCTAAATTTGGATTGTGATTAAATAGTTGACACAGCATAGGTTTCTGACACAGAATGAATGTGTTCTAATGAACTTAAAATTTTGGTTTTCTCTTACAGCAATTCACTATGCTGTTGAATATTAATCCTCTCAAAAAAATGTTTGAAGAAATTTTCTTTTTATTTATGAAATTTCAAATGAGAAAATTGAACCCAATTTTTTAAATCACATCCCCCTTTCCCTTATTCCAAAACTAATCTCAATTAAAATTTCTAATGGAGTTTGCAACAATAACTACTCATTTAAATACATCATAAAATATTAAGATGTATAAAAACTGCTTGTTATCACTGAATGGTAAAGATAATTTTAATTTATCAGTTGGTAGTAAAAAGTGAATATACATTGTATATTGTATATAACAAAGATTTAAGTTGATTCTGGACAAAGAAAGATAACTCCAATTAAAAAAAATTCTTGCAATGCAATAAGATATTTCTTGCTTACTATTCTGGACAAAGGAAGATAACTCTAATTAAAAAAAATGCTATTTCACAATATTGTGTAATTAAATATTTCTTGCCATTGCACAATACTATGCAATTGAAAAGACTTGCTATTGCACAATACTTAATATAATAATTTTAGATCCTGATTTGAACCAACTTGAAAACTGGGCCCATAATCAAAAATCTAAGTACATGCTTGGATTCAGCATATCAAAGAACCCCAAGATTTTTGTTAAAATCAAACTAAGTTTAATTTTGGACCCTTTGGACTTTAATGTAGACCAATTTGAAAACAAGACCAAAAATGAAGAATCTACATACACAGTTAGATCTGGCATATCAAAGAACCCCATTTATTCAATTTTTGATGAAATCAAACAAAGTTTAATTTTGGACCCCGATTTGGACCAACTTGAAAACTGGGCCAATAATCAAGAATCTAAGTACATTTTTAGATTCAGCATATCAAAGAACCCAATCAATTCATTTTTTGTCAAAATCAAAGTAAGTTTAATTTTGGACCCTTTGGACCTTAATGTAGACCAATTTGAAAACGGGACCAAAAATTAAGAATCTACATACACAGTTAGATTCGGCATATCAAAGAACCCCGATTATTCAATTTTGATGAAATCAAACAAAGTTTAATTTTGGACCCTTTGGGCCCCTTATTCCTAAACTGTTGGGACCAAAACTCAAAAAAATCAATGCCAACCTTTCTTTTATGGTCATAAACCTTGTGTTTAAATTTCGTAGATTTCTATTTACTTATACTAACGTTACGGTGCGAAAACCAAGAAAAATGCTTTTTTGGGTCCCTTTTTGGCCCCTAATTCCTAAACTGTTGGGACCTAAACTCCCAAAATCAATACCAACCTTCCTTTTGTAGTCATAAACATTGTGTTTAAATTTCATTGATTTCTATTTACTTAAACTAAAGTTATTGTGCGAAAACCAAGAATAATGCTTATTTAGGCCCTTTTTTGGCCCCTAATTCCTAAAATGTTGAAACCAAAACTCCCAAAATCAATCCCAACCTTTCTTTTGTCGTAATAAACCTTGTGTCAAAATTTCATAGATTTCGATTAACTTAAACTACAGTTATAGTGCGAAACCAAGAAAATGCTAATTTGGGCCCTTTTTGGCCCCTAATTCCTAAAATGTTGGGACCAAAACTCCCAAAATCAATCCCAACCTGTCTTTTGTGGTCATAAACCTTGTGTTAAAATTTCATAGATTTCTATTCACTTTTACTTAAGTTAGAGTGCGAAAATTAAAAGTATTCGGACGCCGCCGCCGACGACGACGACGACGCAGACGACGACGCCAACGTGATAGCAATATACGACGAAATTTTTTTCAAATTTTGCGGTCGTTTAAAAATGTAAAAATTTATGTAATCTCTGTATTTTGCATCAATTGCATGCAATTAAAAAAGGAGGGTACATTTTACTGAGACAGACTCCAGGTGCAGGATTTTCTGGCTGTGATGAACACCCATTAGTGGCTTTGGGATGTTTTCTGCACCTTGGTCAAGTTGTTGTCTATTTGACACTTTTCCCATTTGTCAATTTTATGACAAACAGATATTTTTTTCACAGAATAAAATTGAGAATGGAACTGGGGAATGTATCAAAGAGACAACAACCCGACCATAGAAAAAACAACAGCAGAAGGTCACCAACAGGTCTTCAATGTAAAGAGAAATTCCTGAACATGCATAAATGACAAGATATTTGTGAAATGAGTGGCTGACTGTTTTAAGTTTTTACTATGAATCACTTTATCATTTTTAATTCTTATCTTTAAAGGGCAATAACTCATACTGCTGAGACATCTCTCAATGATGAACTTATATTTCATCTTACCCAAGAATATATTAAATTTCCCCATTCCTCAGGAGTTCTCCACATCACCAAACATTGTTTCTTTGTCTTGGGATCTTTCCATTCTAAGTGCCCTATAATCATATACAATAACAGTTAAGTTATTTTCTAGAGAGCATTCAACATGTTATCCTGCAATCTACCAACTATTGTCATGATTGTACACATTATGTAATTTGATGTAAACAAATTTATTTTCTCTTTATTTGTACTTATACTTATATACGGTAATGTGAATATATCCTTTTGGATGACAGTTCATTTTGGGGTTCTCTGTGTGTTAATTGTATAAACTATGTTGATTTCTTTGAAAAATCAAAGATAACTAAAAACACAAACATGACAATCTTAGGTTAAACACAGTTTTTTTAAAACAATTATAGTGATACATAAAAATAGGATTAAACAGTCGATAAGACTTTATATTTATCTGTAGCTATAACTTATACTACATGATGAATATCTAATAAAATCTGTTTTTTTCCAATTTAAAATTTTTAAAAGAGTTTGCTATTTAGTTTTGGAACTACAATATTCTATATATGTCATGTATATATAGCTAGTCTTCACCATGTTTATGCATTCAATTTTTTTTCTCCAAACGTATCAGGCAAACACATTTTTGAAGAAATACAACAAAATATGAAAATAAACTAAATAATCTGACTATGTAGTACACTGTACGCTCATTTTTGAAATTCTACCATGTCTACCAAGACCCATAATTGTAAATTTTGGTGTCATTCGGTCTCTTGCATGTGGAGAGTTGTCTCATAGACAATCGTACCATATCTTCTTTTTAGTAAAAACATATTTTTGTATTTCCTGCTTTACCAATGTTTACTATCAGGACTATTTTAAAAATATATATATGTCTTTAGTTTCTTTTCTTCAACATGTCATCAGAGAATGATTAAGTCAGTATCTACAAGGAATAGCAGTAAAATGTTATCATTGACCTTATTTACTTGATCATGTTGATATCATATATACATTTATTTTATACTTAGTAGTAAATACAGATAAATTGTATATGTAATACAATCAATGGCAAGGGTGCTGTATCAGCCACCCATGGTGATATCGATATCAGCACGGTTGCAAAAGCTTTATCACACCTTTAATATGTATGACGTCACTTCATCGATTGCAGTCACTGTTGCAAAGGCTTAATCAAAAAACCTACTCTGTATGCCGTAATGTCAAACCTATAATCTGTATGACGTCATTTCAAACCTCCTTATCTGTATGACGTCATGTCACATAAAAAATATCTACTTGAGGTATATGTATATAATAAAGTGTATATGATATGGCTTTTTCAATATCACACACCGTATCAGAGCAGAGCTCTTGGGATTATATTGGTGTCTCAGGTTGATACGGATGCGATAGTGAAAACGCCATATGATATTCTCTATGTACTAACCTGTTCTACAAAGTTCATCTAACACAGTGTATAAACCATCTAATGAGAGTTTTCCTAAAAACTGTTAAGGTCAATAATATACATTTTACATCACACAAAATTTTACTTGATCTGAGTTTTGTGGTTATAAGCAATTTGCATAAGTCTCATAAAATTTGGTTTAGGCAACTCTAAGATGGAGAACAGAAACAAAAAATTAAGCAATTTTTCCACTTGCAAAGGGGAATAACTCTAAAAAGTAAAAGTGACACCACCCAAATTCAAACTTGATTTTTTTTGTGTGTGGTAATAACACATTGTGTAAAATTTTCATAATATTTAATTGAGCAAACTAACATGACTATAGTAAGAGAACCGAAACCAATTTACGGACATACAGACAGAAATACTAACACTAATGCCTGCACTGCTGAATTGTGGGCATGAAAAACATAATATTTAATAATTACCAGTATGAGTATACTAGGATGTTATATGAAATGTACTGGTAGCTATTTAGTAGTGAATCATTCAAGCACTGGTATTTTTTGTGAAAATTCACCACTAAGTTTTTCATTGAGTCACCTTGTGTGTAATAGTTAGGGACGACATAAAAAAATCAATGAAGGATTAATTCAAATAGTTTGGGGGGGGGGGGCAAATTACTGCAAGTTTTGTATAAATTGACATCGATTTTACAAATATCCTTATTGGTCAATCAATTTTTCCCAAATTAACTTAAGAGGGGGGTAGGGGGGTCAGTGAAAAAACTATATGAATTAAGTTTTTAATCTTTCATTGAACTTTTGATGTCGTCCCTTAATGTACAATTAATTGACACTATAAAAGGATACTATCTATCTCTTTATTATGACAGAGTTGGGAGTTGAGTATCTCTGTTACATCTATGCTGTAGGACTTTTTCTGTTTGTGGTAGTTGAGAATCAGTGAACACCAAGCTTCCAACTGTTTCTTTCTTGTATCAGAATTAGGCTGAATCCTGTAATGAAGAAGTATCAGAATTAGGCTGAATCCTGCAAAAATGAAGAAGTATCAGAATTAGGCTGAATCCTGCAATGAAGAAGTATCAGAATTAGGCTGAATCCTGCAATGAAGAAGTATCAGAATTAGGCTGAATCCTGCAATGAAGAAGTATCAGAATTAGGCTGAATCCTGCAATGAAGAAGTATCAGAATTAGGCTGAATCCTGCAATGAAGAAGTATCAGAATTAGGCTGAATCCTGCAATGAAGAAGTATCAGAATTAGGCTGAATCCTGCAATGAAGAAGTATCAGAATTAGGCTGAATCCTGCAATGAAGAAGTATCAGAATTAGGCTGAATCCTGCAATGAAGAAGTATCAGAACAGGGGCGGATGCAGGAATTTTCGAAAGGGGGGGTGCTAACCCAGGCAAAGGGGGGGTGCAAAACATATGTCCCGATACAAATGCATTGATCGGCAAAAATAAAGGGGGGGTGCGCACCCCCGGAACCCCCCCTCTGGATCCGCCACTGCAGAATTAGGCTGAATCCTGCAATGAAGAAGTATCAGAATTAGGCTGAATCCTGCAATGAAGAAGTATCAGAATTAGGCTGAATCCTGCAATGAAGAAGTATCAGAATTAGGCTGAATCCTGCAATGAAGAAGTATCAGAATTAGGCTGAATCCTGCAATGAAGAAGTATCAGAATAAGGCTGAATCCTGCAATGAAGAAGTATCAGAATTAGGCTGAATCCTGCAATGAAGAAGTATCAGAATTAGGCTGAATCCTGCAATGAAGAAGTATCAGAATTAGGCTGAATCCTGCAATGAAGAAGTATCAGAATTAGGCTGAATCCTGCAATGAAGAAGAACTAGAATTAGGCTGAATCCTGCAATGAAGAAGTATCAGAATTAGGCTGAATCCTGCAATGAAGAAGTATCAGAATTAGGCTGATCCTGCAATGAAGAAGTATCAGAATTAGGCTGAATCCTGCAATGAAGAAGTATCAGAATTAGGCTAAATCCTGCAATAAAGAAGTATCAGAATTAGGCTGAATCCTGCAATGAAGAAGTATCAGAATTAGGCTGAATCCTGCAATGAAGAAGTATCAGAATTAGGCTGAATCCTGTAATGAAGAAGTATCAGAATTAGGCTGAATCCTGTAATGAAGAAAATACATTTATGAAATATAACAGATTCGTGTGTCTGTATTAACCAATGATCTGTGTTGTATCAGAATTAGGCTGAATCCTGTAATGAAGAAAATACATTTATGAAATATAACAGATTCATGTTTCTTCCTTGTATCAGAATTAGGCTGAATCCTGCAATGAAGAAAATACATTTATGAAATATAACAGATTCATGTTTCTTTCTTGTATCAGAGTTAGGCTGAATCCTGCAATGAAGAAAATACATTTATGAAATATAACAGATTCATGTTTCTTTCTTGTATCAGAATTAGGCTGAATCCTGCAATGAAGAAGTATCAGAATTAGGCTGAATCCTGCAATGAAGAAGTATCAGAATTAGGCTAAATCCTGCAATGAAGAAGTATCAGAATTAGGCTGAATCCTGCAATGAAGAAGTATCAAAATTAGGCTGAATCCTGCAATGAAGAAGTATCAGAATTTAAGGCTGAATCCTGTAATGAAGAAGTATCAGAATTAGGCTGAATCCTGTAATGAAGAAAATACATTTATGAAATATAACAGATTCGTGTGTCTGTATTAACCAATGATCTGTGTTGTATCAGAATTAGGCTGAATCCTGTAATGAAGAAAATACATTTATGAAATATAACAGATTCATGTTTCTTTCTTGTATCAGAATTAGGCTGAATCCTGTAATGACGAAAATAAATTTATGAAATATAACAGATTCATGTTTCTTTCTTGTATCAGAATTAGGCTGAAACCTGCAATGAAGAAAATAAATTTATGAAATATAACAGATTCATGTTTCTTTCTTGTATCAGAATTAGGCTGAATCCTGCAATGAAGAAAATAAATTTATGAAATATAACAGATTCATGTTTCTTTCTTGTATCAGAATTAGGCTGAATCCTGTAATGAAGAAAATAAAGTTATGAAATATAACAGATTCATGTTTCTTTCTCGTATCAGAATTAGGCTGAATCCTGCAATGAAGAAAATAAATTTATGAAATATAACAGATTCATGTTTCTGTATGAACCAAGGATCTGTGTTGAAGGTTGTTTCTTTCTTGTATCAGAATTAGGCTGAATCCTGCAATGAAGAAAATAAATTTATGAAATATAACAGATTCATGTTTCTTTATGAACCAAGGATCTGTGTTGAAGGTCATATTTTGACCTATAATCATTGACAACTGTTTCTTTCTTGTATCAGAATTAGGTTGAATCCTGTAATGAAGAAAATAAATTTATGAAATATAATAGATTCATGTTTCTGTGTGAACCAATGATCTGTGTTGAAGTTCATATTTTGACCTATAATCATTGATAATGGTTTACTTTTACAAATTGTGACTTGGATGGAGAGCTGTCTCATACTACATCTACTTATATCTTTTTGACCTAAAATTTCCCCATGGCAGCACATCTATAATTTTTGTTAGACTTTGTTATAATATTAATTTTAACAAAAGTTGAAGAGGTTTCTAGTGGTTTCTGGTGATGAACAGGATGTTTCAGATTTTCTAGTGATTTCTGGTGATTATAAGAAGGTTTCTCATGTATTTTGTGAAATCTGATGATTATAAGGAGGTTTTCTCATGTATTTTGTGAAATCTGGTGATTATAAGGAGGTTTCTCATGTATTTTGTGAAATCTGGTGATTATAAGGAGGTTTCTCATGTATTTTGTGAAATCTGGTGATTATAAGGAGGTTTCTCATGTATTTTGTGAAATCTGGTGATTATAAGGAGGTTTCTCATGTATTTTGTGAAATCTGGTGATTAAAAGGAGGTTTCTCATGTTTCTAGTGAACTCTGTTAATTAACAGGAGGTTTCTCAGGCCAAAAAAAATGTATACATGTATGTCTGTTTAAGGTTACATCATCAAAGTAGGTCGGTATTTCCATTTTATTAATTTTTTTTCATTTTATTTTTGAGCCATGATTTTCAGTTGTGCGGTCCGTCCTGCCGTGGTCCTAGTTGTCCATAGGCCTAGTTTACCCATATTTTTAATGATTGGATTGGTTGGAAAAAAATGGCGGCGAAGTTTTTATTTCATTACACGAGTTGCAAGTTTCCTTAAAACAGCTGTCATATTCGCGATTGTGAACATTGGGATGTATCAGACCATTGATTAAATTTATTGGCAACCCTTACTTTGCTTTTGACACAAGTTCTATTTATTTTTTCACTTTACGACGGAAATAAAATGGCTTAGGGTCGGTGCTCAAATTAGAGTTGGTCGGGTAACCATAAACAGACATACATGTATATTTTTTTTTGGCCTCATGTTTCTCATGGAAATTAATATTCATGACGACACACGTTTCAATAATTAAGTGCACAGGTAATAAAAGAAAATCTTGATTGTAATCCCGTTTTCATGATTATCATCATGATCATGATTATCATCTGATCATAGGGATAAATGTAATTATAAGTATTGAATACTTCTTTTAGTATATATATTCATAGAGTCGTAAAAGTGTTGACTGTGGGCACATTTTTAGAATGAAGCACAGAATGTACTTTGGTCGACAGTTTTACACCCCAATGAATTTTCAATATTAAAGAAAAATTCAATTCTAAAGTGAATCACAAACATCATTTGAAAAAATTCACCTACTACATTGATATTGATTTTACACTGAATCTCTCCGTGGTTACCTTTTCTGTTCTGTTGTGTCTTGTGTACAATATATGATGTTAACAAAGTCCCCTATTACAGTAGAAAAATCAATAAAAAAAAAATTTTTTTAATCAGGAAAATTTCCCATCATTTTAATTGAACTAAAGAATTAATGAACTCAATATCGATAACTTTTTTTGTTGCTTTTTTTAATTCCTGCATTTGCGCAGAATGCAGAAATCTACTTCCTTCTTCCGGTCTCGTTGTCATGAGACAATGAGTAATCTAGTAAAAATTTCATTTTTAATAATTCTTCAAATGTCTTTGATATGAATAAATGAATGTAGGACAGAAAGTCACAGGACAAAAAGTCACAGACAAAAAGTCACGGACAAAAAAATGCAGGACAAAAAGTCACAATTTAGTTTTGAGATTATTTTTCTGTAAATAAAAAAAAACTAATTTAAGAAATATTTTTTTGTATTTTTTCTTGAACTATTTTATATAAAGCAACCCTGTAATTAAAATTTATTTGATAAATATCAATAATGATCAAATAATAATTATGAAAACAAAGTGTCAATGTCATTGTGGCTTGGTACTTAAATGGCTTCATTGTGCCAAGAATTACATCATTTGAATGATTAAAATAAACTAAATGTTCATTTATCAAATCTTATGATCAATTTTAATAATACTTAAAAATGAATATATGTAATTTAAAGAAAGTATTTCAAGACCTTCTTGTATTTATTCAAATAATTGTCAACAAATTATTTGTGACTTTTTGTTCTATCAAAGGACAAGGTTCACTTATGGCACAAAATGGCCTAAAATATCAACTTTATCTTAAAACACCACAAAGGTCTCAATTTGGTTCGTAAATGGGTCTATTTCAAAAGTCTAAATGCTAAATATATAAGTTCTTTTCATAAGAGAACATAATATTCTCCAAAGTAAGCCCATTTTGGACATTTTGTCAAAATATGATGAGTTTGTGCATTTTTCAGACCTAAAAGCTTGAAAAACACCTTGGTCGCCACCTTCTATACCAAAATGTGTTGTAACCAAAAGATTCCAATTTTGATATAGATTTCATCAATATAAAAACTTTTTGGGTCGTAGTTGGCGGCCAAGGTTAATAATGCCAAAAACAATTAAAAATTATGGAAAAAAGTACTAAAATTGACCTTTTAATACAAATTATGTTTATTTAAGGGGTCATAGCTCCATAAATTGTAAAGGAAAGTGCTAGAAAATATATTTTTGTCTTAATAGTATTATCACAAGTATAAATCTATGTGAAATTTGTAATATTATGGCCCGATTTAAAAATCTTAATGTCCTGTGACTTTCTGTCCGTTTGCCGAATAAATTACCTGATGATCGTGATTCTTTGTTTAAATTGAACATGACGTCATAAATTAAATATTGTCACAAATAACATCCCTAACAACAGAACCAAAATAGGAAACGTTGCGGTATTTCCGTTTCTTTTTTAACAGATTTTGAAGTTACAAAAAAAATAATTCATAGACTTTGTCCCCTTTCACAGGTAATGCCTGCCTCATATTATTTGTATGTTTTGTATGTTTTTTTTAGATATGGCGTTGTCAGTACATTTTCAATTAATCTATGAGTTTGTCCCTTTGGTATCTTTCGCCCCTCTTTTTTTTAGCTACCATTAGCATCAAATATGGAGTAAAAGGTGTATCGTAAATTTTTTAAACAATATTTTACTGTCATAATCATGTGGGCTATCCAATTCTACCCTAATGTATCATACAGCTCAAGGATGTGTATTGTAAAAGAAGATCCTTGTAGAGCTTCTCACTCAAGATTCATTGGATGACAACATTGCCAGTTTGTGACATTCAATATAAAATATAATGGAGGCACACTCGAATCATTTAAAAGGGAAGTAACCTCAATTTAAAAGGGTTCAATAAGCTACAAGAGTGTTATTACGTGAAGAAAGGTGGGAAATTGTACTGCCAGGGCCATTCCATTTTCAGTGAGTTCCTTATATCCATTAAAAAAATTATTATATTTAATCAATAACAGACAAGACACAATACAACATAATGTTTTTGAACTTTTTTTGTTTTTTTAGCATTGATTTAAATGTATATCTTGATTTATATTTCTATAAGTATGCAGAGTTTTATTTCTCATTGATGTAAGCTTTTTTTTTCAGAGTGTAAACTTCCGGTTCATAGACCTTTCAGCAAAAAATCTGTTTACAACGAAGAAACTCATAGAACTGTTGAAATTTTACAAAATCGAGTCCTTATTACTAAAAAAAGAGAGAATTGTAAACTAAGGAATTAATATATTTACATTAAGAGTTTGATAAAACTTAAAAGGTCAGTGTCAGTGAGTCAGCAGGGTACTGTGAGTTACATCATGTACACAGCTACAAACAAATTCTACACAAACAGATAAATAATTTAACTAAGCCTAAGTATATACACTACACTTTGAGACATGTGTTTCCTGTTGATCCTACTCCTAATGTTATTGCTGTATGATTTCATTATTTCTCAAATTCTCATACTTTCTTTTGTGGAAACTCATCTTTCTCATTTGATACAAATGCGTGGGAAGTTGTAACTTGTACACGCTTTTGTAACATATTCACAAATCCTTCAAATATCTTTGAGATATTAACCAGCCAACCTTCCTGTTTCTTACAAGGAGACTCCCACTCAAATGACAGTATTCCAGAAATCTCCCGCTTGTCGTTCCACTCTTGAGGGAGAATATAAGTTCTCCTCCTTTTGGATATTTTTACCTGCATTTGCCATGATCATTCGTCATGTGGGGTACCCGATTCCTACTCCAACTAGAATGACTAGTACACGCTTTTGTAACAAATTCACAAATCCTTAAAATATCTTCGAGATATTATACCTGCCAACCACCCCTTTTTTTAGCAGGAGACTCCCACTCAAATGACAATATTCCAGAAATCTCCCGCTTCACTTTCTACTCTTGAGCGTGAATATAAGATCTCCTGCTTTTGGATATTTTACCACGCGATTGTTACTCATTGAATTTTTTTTTGGGCAATCATTTGAAAGTTGTTTATATATTCAATTTGTAAGGAATCAAAATTCAGTTCAGTTCAGGGATCTCCATGGATGAAAATTGAACGATGGAGGAACTTTCACCATTATAAACCATATCTACACCGTACAGTGTAGCGCGATCGAAAGTACTTATTTCATCCCTCCACACAAGGATAGGTGAACATGCTAATTCATTGCTTATTTAAATCATATTTATTTGAATTTTCATTATAAATACTATATGAAAGTATATATCTTCAATAATTGCCGTTTGTAACCCTTCATGCCCCCACCCCATACCCCACCTCCCTTTCCCTTAGTCCAGAATGACCAATAGCTATCACGAAGGTCCCCATGTAGTTTTCTTGCTATTTTTGGTAATTGTAATGGGGTTAAAAATCATGTGGAGCTTATTTTTCACGGACACTGTCAAATTCAGAAGTTATGAACCCATTACCGGTATGGCTGGTTTGCAGCAACGACAAAACGAGTCGTACGGGTTATGTAAAAGGTTAAAAAGATTTGTAAAGCAAACGTTGTCAAATGAAAAGGTTTTAAATGACTTTATCTAGCAAATCGATGCTATGCAACATGCATCTTTCGAGTCTGGATAGAAACTGGAAACGAGGATGTATCAATTTGATTGTAAACTACAAAATGAATTAGGAATTAAGATACGATATTTCTTTACATGAAATATTAAAAGTTTTTACTTTTTAAATTTTAAAGTAATTCTATATTATGGTTACAATACAGCAGTACTCGAGTTAATTGCAATGAAATATTCATTACTGTTTTACGTCTTATTTTGTACTTCTTAAAAAGGGGGAATGACCAATTAATGGGGCCCCGCCATCGTACAAATGACTTGCGCCATCGTCAAATGACAGTGTCCGTGAAAAATAAGCTCCACATGATTTTTAACCCCATTACAATTACCAAAAATAGCAAGAAAACTACATGGGGACCTTCGTGATAGCTATTTTTTTTAGAAATTATAATCAAATGCATGTAATTTCATAACCCTCAGTTATAGTATAATTCAATACAGTTATAACGCCTGGGGGATATCTGGATTAAGATCGCTAATCACTTGTACCTGAGCTTGTATGGGGTGGGGGCATGAAGGGTTACAAACGGCAATTATTGAAGATATATACTTCATGTTGTACTTTCATATAGTATTTATAATGAAAATTCAAATAAATATGATTTAAATGCTGATTGCGTAAGTCAAAATAAAAACATGTGTTCGACTTGTTAAACTTTGTAACTGGATTATTAATTTATTTATTTAATATGAATTATCATAAGCATTTGCGGAAACTAAGTTAAATAATTCGACAAATCAATTGTCTATCTTCAGATAAAATATATATTCTCCTGTCTGGTTTGTTGATCTACCTGTACAAGCTCAGGTACAAGTGATTAGCGATCTTAATCCAGATATCCCCCAGGCGTTATAACTGTATTGAATTATACTATAACTGAGGGTTATGAAATTACATGCATTTGATTATAATTTCTAAAAAAAAATGGCGTCAGGCTATAAAAACGATCACAGTTTTGAACGATGGCGGAAGACAATTGAACGATGGCGCGAGTCATTTGACGATGGCGCAAGTCATTTGTACGATGGCGGGGCCCCATCGTTAAACAGGCCATGGAGATCCCTGCAGCTATGACACCTCCAACAAGATTGAGGTCTTTTTTGAAATAAGCAGCAGTGTAAAAAAGAAGAAATAGTTTACTGCAATTCGAATTGTCAAGGAAATTTGAATAAAACATTTTCCATTTTTACGACCAATACATGTAGCTATATATATCATGTATATAGGAAGATGTAGTATGAGTACCAATGAGACAAATCTCCATCCAAGTCACAATTTGTAAAAGTTAACCATTTTAGGTCAAAGTACAAAATGTAAGTACTGTCTTCAACTAGTTCACTTGGCAAGGAATCTTTTTGCACATCATCATGATCATGTTCAATCAACTTTTCGATTTCTTCTGGTGATCTGTGATCTCCCTCTTTGAAGGTTTAAGAGGTTGACAGGTATGGTCTTTAATGCTTTGAAATCAACCATACTACATGTACATTGTACTAACCTGTTAACAGTACAAATGTTACATCAGCATACAGACAAGAACACATGTGACATCACTGGTATCAGGTCACTATAGCCTCTTAATTTGATCTGATCCCATTATAATAAAATAAATAATTACCATGATTACTCTTACATGTCTCAAAAGTCAGAGAGTTTTGTGAAGTATTTTGAGCTTTTGTTATCATGGGTAGGGGAAGCCATATTATGTTTATATATTTTATCAGCAGGAAAAATTAATAATATGACAATTAAAAAAATATACTTGAACAATGTACTTTTGTATATATATATATATATATGCTTCTTGAATAACAAAATGAATAACCTTCATAAATAAAAGATAATGATTTCACAAATTACAAATGCACCAGTTTCCTTAATTAGAGTTGTTTGAATTGAATATAAAAAAACCCAGATGGGGTATCATATGATCATGATCATGATTGCCAAAGCAAAGAGACAAGTCTTCCCAAGAGAACATATTTAAATGACACATAAATAAACCACTATTGGACACTGTATTGCTTTCAACAATCTTATCAACAAAGCCCATATCGCATAGTAAGCTTTGAACAATGTTGAAAGGCCCTAAACTGAAAAATTATGTAAAACATTCCAAACAAGAAAACTAATGACCTTACTGTATAGTGGGTTATTTGCACAGGGTGTAAATTTTTCGCTTATTTTTGCTGATTGAACAAAATATCAAAAATGAATTCCGCCAATTTAAAAGTACATGCAAAGGTATTGATCATGTTGATAAAAGTTTTGAATCTGCCAAAATAATAATTAAATATTTTATTACACGTATGTTAAATGAAAATCACAAAATGTTACACCTGCGAAAATAATCAGCAATAGGATATTTATGTACAAAATAATGAACATAAAACAAATATGTAACAAAGCAAAAAACAAGATCCACTGAAGAACAGTCTCCTGAAATGGGACAGGCCCATACAGAATGTGTATGTGTGTGTGTTTGGAGGCAGGGGGGGGGTAAAAAAAATTGAGGGGTGCCCAACCCTAACCCTAACCTTGGACAGTGGTGTTACAGAACAACATACATGACATAAGAATAAACTATAAAAATTAGTAGAAAAAGGCTTAACTCGTCAGATCGATACAATTAGAAATACTACATAGAGTGGAATAAGTCTTGTAATTAATTCCAACAACAAATAGACACTAAGAAAGTGAAGTACAGATTTCATTTCATTATGATTGTTTTGATTATTGCATGTACATTGTAGATATTGATATATACTCATTTTTAAAACATGCTGTTTTTGCTATAAATTTTGTTATACATGTATGTACATTTGTACATTTATCCTCTAGATCTACACAAATGTATATACATGTGATACACTCTTTTGTTTTATCAAGATGACTAACAGAATTGCAAGAAAGTATCTGTATATTAATTATTTATCAAACAAGTTTATAATTTCAGATACTAGAGAATATGATCACATTGTCAAAAAAATTAAAACAACAGAGTTCCACAGGAAAGAAAGAAAATGAAGAAAATAAAAGAATATCTATCAGAGACAAACTGTTAGTGAAAGGTAAAGGTTTTTTTATGACCATATTTGATTGCCTGTTTATTTTGGTAAAATTTCAATAACAGTCTGTCATATATATGTATCAAAATTTATCATACATGTCATAGTTAACAACAAATGACCACCAACCATAACCGTACTTTGCTGTTTATGATCATTATCTTGAATATTATTGTAGATATAGATAAACTGAAAACAGCATTAATGTTCAGCAAAGTAAGATCTAAAAATAAGTCAACATGACCAAAATGGTCAGTTGACCCCTTAAGGAGTTATTGCCCTTTATAGTAAACTTTTAACAATTTTCATTAATTAAGTAAATTTTTGTAAATTTTTACAAAATATTTTCCTCTGTATCTAAAGGGCCAAGTTTATTATAGATAGAGAAAATTGTAAATAGCAAGAATTTTCTACAAACACATCACCATCACCAAAGCACAATGCAATTTTGTCATGAATCCATCTGTGTCTGTTGTTTAATATGCACATAGACCAAGGTGAGTGACACAGGCTCTTTTGAGCTTCTAGTGAGAACCGGCATCACAATTTATTTAGAAAAATTTGATATTAAAATTAATGCTGACCACCATATATATATAAAATCAAAATTTGTTTGCTTTTGAAATATAGAATTTTCATTGCAATTAAAATATACAGACTAGGGGTGAGGGTGAAAAGGGAGGGGTCAAGGCTTATTGTGCTTTATAGTTAACTGATAAATGCATTGAAAGGAGTAGGTCGGTAAGACCTCTTTGTGGCCCCAAAATATAACAGTTTTACAAAATTGGTAAAATGTAAACTTTTAGTTATTTATTGTACAGTTGAATGCTTCGGCTACATAAATATGGGCTGTTTTTGACAATACAATGCACATATATCGGATTGTAGCACCATTAAGTCATGCTAAATTACTGAAATCTTCAAAATGATATAATTTTAGTTAAATTTTAGACGGTTTCCATGTAAAACGAAAGTGGCCGCATTTGCAGTCAGAGCTCTGACATAAACAAGTCAGAATAAAATGACTTCCATAGGTCAGATATAATTTGATGTAAGTGTTGTCTCCCTTCTTGCACTCAACAGAATATGACTTGTACAGGTCAGTTTATGTCAGACTTTAATTTATCATAAAATGACTTCCACAGGTCAGCTTTTGCATAAAATATTGTGACTTAATATCTTCATATTCTAATAAGATTTATGTCCCTTTTTAATGCATTTTGACTTAGAGAGGTCATTTTTGTTCTGACTTGAAGCAGTCATTACTACCACTTTGTTATCAATCTCCATAAAAATATAGTGATTACTAGTTTCGAATCAAAGAGTTTAAAAAGTGGGCTCATCATACCTTCTTCTTTCCAGAATCTTAACATAATATTTTTTTCTCATCAAATTCAATCATTTCAAAATACCAACAAAAACCAAAGCAGAAAAAATGGATCATACAATTTTCTGTCAATATCAAAAGATTTATAAAATACAATATTGGATACATTTACTAGTACCATGACAATACTTCAAATCTTCCAAGGAAAAAAAAAGGGATCTATTCTCATCCACTTTTAGCTAAATTTATCAAGAGCAAAACATTTATTATTTTAATATTTCATTGAGGTAAATACTGTTGTGCAAATTGACTCAAACAAGCTGACTTCAAAAGTCAGTCAAAACTAAACTTATTTCAACCTTTAAGTCTAGTACTGTCATATTGATTTAAAAATGTATGGGAAAGCCAGATATAGGACAGAGAAAATATTAAAGGTCCCCTAAAGTCACAATGAGGACTATAAAAAAAAATATTTGGTATATTCAATATTTAAATGCAATTTCTTTTAAACAGGTCAAATCATGTTTTGACTTAAAGCAGTCAGCCCAAAACTAAATTTATTGAAATTTTTAGAGTGGGGCACTGACATATGATATTAAATGAAAGTATGGGAACCTCAGACATAAGAAATATATGTAAGATCCCCTAAAATAAATAACCATTTGACTTAATTGTTTCTAAACATTTATCAAATATATTCACAAATGGCAGATTCAGAAGCAGGGCTTAAAGGAAGTACACCTAGCTTTGATTGGAAAATTTGTTCTGCAATCTGACTTGAACAGGTCAAATCATGTTCAGACAAATTGACTTAAACAGGTCAAATGGGCATGTTCGGACAAATTGACTTAAACAGGTCAAATCATGTTCTGACTTAAAAGAGTCTGTCAAAAACTAAATTGCTTGCAAAGTTCTGTAAAAGTCGTGCATTATCATGATTGTCATGATTGTGATGTGATTGTTAAAATTGAGAATGGAAATGGGGAATGTGTCAAAGAGACAACAACCCGACCATAGAAAAAACAGCAGCAGAAGGTCACTATCAGGTCTTCAATGTAGCGAGACATTCCCGCACCCGGAGGCATCCTTCAGCTGGCCCCTAAACAAATATATACTAGTTCAGTGATAATGAACGCCATACTAATTTCCGAAATGTACACAAGAAACTAAAATTAAAAAAATACAAGACTAACAAAGGCCAGAGGCTCCTGACTTGGGACAGGCGCAAAAATGCGATGGGTTAAACATGTTTATGAGATCTCAACCCTCCCCTAGCTATACCTCTAGCCTGTATGGATACAAGTAGGAAAAAAAATCACAAAAAATTAAGTCACAATTATAAGAACTATATATATAAAAGATAATTTGGTATATTTTTGATATCTTAATATTTCATTGAGGTAAATCCTGTTGTGCAAACTGACTTGAACAAGTCACATTATGTTCTGACTTCAAGGAGTCATTAAAAGACTATACTTTAATTAAGTATTGCAACTTTAAGTCTGGGATTGTGACATATGCATTTAAGAATGTATAAGAAACTCAGATAAAAGACACCCTATAATAAAGTCACAAAAATGTGGACTATAAAAAAGTGTATTTGGTATACTATTATTTAATATTCAAATGTATTTTGTTAACAAATTTCTCCAAATTATTTTAAAATTTTATTATATTTCTGTATTTTCATGACTTTTTTTCTGTTAAATTAACATTTGGAACTTTCGGTTTTAAAAAACATTATTTTAAAAACCATTTGACTGAATTGTTTCTTAAAAAAAATATGAATTAATTAACTCAACAGTAGCAGATTCAGATATGGAGGGGGCGTAAAGGAAGAAGACTTAGTTTTGATTGGACATTTTTTTTCTGTCAACTGACTTTAACAGGTCAAATCGTGTTCTGACTTCAAAGAGTCAGTCCCAACTAAACTATTTCAACTTTTAAGTCTAGTTTTTTCATATTGATTTTAAAATGTACGGAAAAGCCAGATAAAAGACAGAGGAAATAAGGTCCCCATACGGCGCAATTATGAGGACTATAAAAAAGTTTATTTTGCATATTCATTATTTAAATGTATTTTGTTTTAAACCGGTCAAATTATGTTCTGACTTTAAAGAGTCAGTCAAAAACTTCACTTTAGCTAATTATTACAACTTCTTAGTCTGGCATTGTCATATGCATTTAAGAATGTATGGGAAAATTAGATAAAAGACACCCACTAATAAAGTCACAATAATGAGGACTATAAAAAAATGTGTTTGGTATATTTTTTATTCAAATATATTTTGTTTACAAATTTCATCAAATCATCTTTAAATTTTATTATATTTTTGTATTTTCATGACCTTTCTTTTCTGTTAAGTTAACACATGGAACTTTTGGTTGTAAAATATATTATTTTAAACCATTTGACTGAATTGTTTCTAATAAACCTATCAATTAATTAACTCAACAGTAGCAGATTCAGATAAGGGAAAAAGGGGGAGAGGGGGGCTTAGAAGAAGAATACCTAGTTTTGATTGGATTTAATTTTCTCTGTAAACTGACTTTAACAGGTCAAATCATGTTCTGACTTCAAAGAGTCAGTCAAAAAAAATTTATATTTTAATAACCATTTGACTGAATTGTTTCTAAAAAACTCAGTAATTAATTAACTCAACAGTAGCAGATTGATATTTAGTGGGGAGGGGGATTAGAGGAAGAACACCTAGCTTTGATAGGACATTTTTTTCCTGTCAACTGACTTTAACAGGTCAAATCGTGTTCTGACTTCAAAAAGTCAGTCCCATTTAAACTTATTTCAACTTTTAAGTCTAGTTTTTTCATATTGATTTAAAAATGTACGGAAAAGCCAGATAAAAGACAGAGGAAATAAGGTCCCCATACAGCGCAATAATGAGGACTATAAAAAAGTTTATTTTGCATATTGATTATTCAATATTTAAATGTATTTTGTTTTAAACTGGTCAAATTATGTTATGACTTCAAAGAGTCAGTCAAAAACTTCACTTTAACTTATTATTACAACTGTTAAGTCTGGAATTGTCATAAATATATGCATTTAAGAACGTATGGGAAAACTAGATAAAAGACACCCAATAATAAAGTCACAATAATGAGAACTAATATTTTATATTCAAATATATTTTGTTTACAAATTTCATCAAATCATCTTTAAATTTTATTATATTTCTGTATTTTCATGACCTTTCTTTTCTGTTAAGCTAACACATGGAACTTTTGGTTGTAAAATATGTTATTTTAAACCATTTGACTGAATTGTTTCTAATAAACTTATCAATTAATTAACTCAACAGTAGCAGATTCAGATAAAAGGGGGGAAAAAAAGGGGGGGGGGGGGGGGGGGCTTAGAAGAAGAAGACCTAGTTTTGATTGGATTTAATTTTCTCTGTAAACTGACTTTAACAGGTCAAATCATGTTCTGACTTCAAAGAGTCAGTCAAAACTAAACTTATGTCAACTTTTAAGTCTAGGATTTTCATATTGATTTTAAAATGTATGACAAACCAGATAAAAGACTGATGAAATATGGTCCCCTCAAGTCACAATATTGAGGGCTATAAAAAAAATGTATTTGGTATATTTTATATTCAAATGTATTTTTTTAAACAAATTTCATCAAATTTATATCTTAAAAATTTATTTTATTTCTGTATTTTCATGACTTTTTTTTCTGTAAAGTTAACATATAGAACTTTTGGTTGTAAAAAACATTATTCTAAAAACCATTTGACTGAATTGTTTCTTAAAAAAAAATTAATTATCCCAACAGTAGCAGATTCAGATAAGGAGAAAAAGGGGGGGGGGCTAAGATGAAGAAACCTAGTTTGATCGGATTTTTTTTCTGTAAACTGACTTAAACAGGTCAAATCATGTTCTGTTAAAAAAATGTTGAGGAGAAAATACTTAGAAAATCAGACTAAGTTTGGTGACTTTGTTGTCCTTCAAGAAGTGGTACATGTACATATAAATACATAATATTTTCACTACAACTATCTATTGGGTGTTTTTTAAATAGATTTTTTAGCAACATTTATAACTTGGTAATTTATGCTCAATTGTACACTTGTTATTCTTAATATATATTTTTTTGGGAACAAAATCTTGTCAGGGTTTCTTATGGTACTAGCATGACAAGAGCATTCATATTCTTAAATACTCTAAACATTAAAAGCAAGTCATTATCTTCAGATCATTCTGAGTCTTTCTGGCCTTATTAAATTAAAGTCAGAACATTGAGACTTTCATAAGTCAGAACATTCAGACTTTTATAAGTCAGAACATACTGACTTCCAATATTTCAAATAAAAGGTTAATGCTTTATGTGGCTAAGCATCTGGGGTAAGAATTATAGATGTGTAACTTCATAGTAAAACATATATGCCATATAATTAGGGATTGACCCTGTATGTCATTCAAATCTTCTTGAAATGACGAACAGGAATATTATATGGTCTAGTGGTGGTGATCCAGACCATTTCAAAAAGGGGGATTGGGATGACCCCCATGGACTTTCCCTTTATTTCATTTGATTCGTTGTATTGTCCCATATAATAATATAGGCTTATGGGGTGGGGCTCTCAACCGTTTACAAGTTTTCAAACATGAGGGGGTGGGGTGGCCCCAAGGGATTTTATCTTTATTTCATTTGATTTGTCTTGTTGTCCCTTACACTAATATATATGGTTCAGGGGTGGGGATCTTGACCATTTACATGTTTTCACACAGTAGGGGTGAAACACCCCCCCCCCCCCCCCCCCAAGGGACTTCCCCTATATTACATTGGGTTTGTTTTATTTTCCCATACAAGAATATATATAGTTTAGGGGTGGGGATCTCGACCGTTTACAAAATATAAGAACATTCGCAAATGGCAGGGGAGGGGGTAAACCCAGAGACTAGCCCGGTATATTTCATTCAAATCAATTTGACATTATAACCAGGTGCTCCGCAGGGCGCAGCTTTATACGACCGCAAAGGTCGAACCCTGAACAGTTGGGGCAAGTATGGACAAAACATTCAAGCGTGATACAGCTCTGAATTTGGATTGTGATCAAATTTTTGACATTACATGGTTTTTTTTTACTCAAAACAAATGTCAAGATTTTACAAATCAATTAAAGATTTCTTCTTCAAACTTTTTAAATCTAAAATTAAATAGTTGACACAGCATAGGTTTCTGACACAGAATGAATGTGGTCTAATGAACTTAAAAGTTTTTTTTTGCCTTTGAGCAATTCACTATGCTGTTGAATATTAATCCTCTCAAAAAAATGTTTGAAGAAATTTTCTTTTTATTTATGAAATCTGAAATGAGAAAAATTTAAACCCCCCCCCTTTTTTTCACATCCCCGTTTCCCTTTTTCCAAAACTGATATCAATTCAAATTTCTAATGGAGTTTGCAACAATAACTACTCTTTTAAATACATCATAAAATATTAAAATGTAAAATAAAGTGCTTGTTATCACTGAATGGTAAAGATTGGTTGGTAGTAAAAGTGAATATACATTGTTTATTGTATAAAACAATAAAAAAAACTTCATCAGCAACATTTTATACTGGCAAATTACCAATGAAGTTATTTACATAAAGTTATTGGCAAATAAAAATAGAAAATGACATCATAGTCATGTCTGGCAAATGTCCAACATACATTATCTAAAAACATTTTAGATAAGATAAGGAAAAAAAGCTTCATCAGCAACATTTTATATTGGCAAATTTCCAATGAAGTTATTTACATAAAGTTATTGGCAAATAAAAATAGAAAATGACATCATAGTCATGTCTGGCAAATTTCCAACATATATTATCAACTACTATTCTATACAAAGAAAGATAACTCCAATTGAAAATTAATTGCTATTGCACAATATTGTGCAATTAGATATTTCTTGCTATTGTGCAATACTGTGCAATTGAAAATTTCTTGCTATTGCACAATACTTGATATGGAATCCTGATTTGGACCAACTTGAAAACTGGGCCCATAATCAAAAATCAAAGTACATATTTAGATAAAGCATATCAAATAAGCCCAAGAATTTAATTTTTTTTAAAATCAAACTTAGTTTAATTTTGGACCCTTTGGACCTTAATATAGACCAATTTGAAAACTGGACCAAAAATTAAGAATCTACATACACAGTTAGATTTGGCATATCAAAGAACCCATTTATTCAATTTTTGATGAAATCAAACAAAGTTTAATTTTGGACCCCCATTTGGACCAACTTGAAAACTAGGCCAATAATTAAAAATCTAAGTACATTTTTAAATTCAGTATATCAAAGAACCCCAAGGATTCAATTTTTGTTAAAATCAAACTAAGTTTAATTTTGGACCCTTTGGACCTTAATGTAGACCAATTTGAAAACGGGACCAAAAATTAAGAATCTACATACATAGTTAGATTCGGCATATCAAAGAACCCCAATTATTCAATTTTTGATGAAATCACACGAAGTTCAATTTGGACCCTTTGGGCCCCTTGTTCCTAAACTGTTAGGACCAAAACTCCCAAAATCAAACCCAACCTTCCTTTTATGGTCATAAACCTTGTGCTTAAATTTCATAGATTTCTATTTACTTATACTAAAGTTATGGTGCAAAAACCAAAAATAATGCTTATTTGGGCCCCTTTTTGGCCCTTAATTCATAAACTGTTGTGACCTCAACTCCAAAAATCAATCCCAACCTTCCTTTTGTGGTCATGAACATTGTGTTTAAATTTCATTGATTTCTATTTACTTAAACTAAAGTAATTGTGCGAAAACCAAGAATAATGCTTATTTGGGCCCTTTTTTGGCCCCTAATTCCTAAACTGTTGGAACCAAAACTCCCAAAATCAATCCCAACCTTTCTTTTGTGGTCATAAACCTTGTGTCAAAATTTCATAGATTTCTATTAACTTAAACTAAAGTTATAGTGCGAAAACCAAGAAAATGCTTATTTGGGCCCTTTTTGGCCCCTTATTCCTAAAATGTTGGGACCAAAACTCCCAAAATTAATCCCAACCTTCCTTTTGTGGTCATAAACCTTGTGTTAAAATTTCATAGATTTTTATTCACTTTTACTAAAGTTAGAGTGCGAAAACTAAAAGTATTCGGACGACGACGACGACGCCGACGACGCCAACGTGATAGCAATATACGACGAAAATTTTTTCAAATTTTGCGGTCGTATAAAAAGGAATATATATGGTTTACAGGTGGGGATCTCGACCATTTTCAAGATATAAGATCATTCTCAAATGACAAGGGGTGGGGCGACCCATAGAGACTAGCCTGGTATATTTCATTATACTTTACAGAGAGAACAAATTGAGTTTAGGGGGCAGGGATCTCCGACTGTTCAACATTGTCAAATGACAGGAGTAGGGTGATCCCTGGAGACTTACCCTACATTTCATTTGATTTGTTTTTAATATCATATTCCATGTTCATAATTGAAAAACACGTTTTGTGAATCTCTGTATAATGTTCTCAAGTTAAAATCAATTTTAAAATAAAAAAAAAAAAAATATTTCGGTTCTTTAGTTAAACCCTCCCTTCCCTTTATTAAAATTATTCCGATTTCATTTCATTTTCATTAATATCAATATTCAAAAGATCGTTTTTCTCATTGGGAGAAACGAAAAAACAAATATATTTATAAGCCGCAAACTCGGAAAGGTTAAAAAGTCACTTCATGATTGAGTTTAAAAATAGAACAATCACGTGATGATGTTCAGCTCGAAGCAATAATTTTACTTTTAAAATATTAATGTTAATACTGTTTAAGACAACAGGAGTTGTCTCCCGAAAATAACAGTTCATTATCATAACAACATTTTCTGACCTGAACAAGTCAGAATTGTCAGACACCAGGTCATCTCAAAGGCCACGCGTCCGTATTTACAGGTCACGCGCCTTCATGAAACAGCAAAAAAATCACTTGCAAAGACCTTCTTCACACGCAAAAAATATTAAAATGGCCATGAAAATACGGAGGTAATATGTATTACCTTCTGAAAATGACCACATTGACCTAGATTTTCACTAAAAAAACGTAAATAATCACTATATTTTCAATAACTTCTCGTTCGAGAAACTCCCAAAACAACGACTTTCAAACACGTGATCTCTTGCAGAAAACCACGTGATCGTATGTGTCTTAGATCGGCGGCAAATTCAAAATATCTTCTGGTTTGACGGACTCGATGGAAAACTACGCAAAACAAAAATTGACCCGTACAGGTCAGAATTTCAAAACATTTTCTGACTTGAAGAAGTCATTTTATTCTGACTTGTTTATGTCAGAGCTCTGACTGATTTGTGTTCATCCTTAATATTGAAATGTAAGTTGTATTTTATGATAATACATAACATATATAAAGGTTGTGGATGAACACGGATGCGGCCACTTTCATTTTTGACAAAAACCATCTGAAAAGTGACGTTTTTTTGCATATTTGAGAGATTTTTTATATTTGAGCTTGAATCGGATCGTTTTTAATGACAAAATCAGTTAAAATATTTCACATACACTAATTGAATCAAGTGAAATAGGCACTTAAGTGTTCAAAAAGTGGTCAAAATCTTTCGTCAGATGAAACTGAAATTTGAGGCCAAAATGAGTCCTTACCGGAACTACTCCTTTTACAAGTATAACTCCAAAAGTCAGGTGTTTGTTTTGTATCCTTGTTATATTGTGTATAAGTGATTTTATCTATACACGATAGGTCTTTAAAAAGTATTTAATATTCTGAAGTTTTCTTTTTATTTCCAGAGGTTCAAGAAATGGAGGAACATTTACCTAAGACATGTAAAGTAAATTTTGAAGATCCCAATACTCTTCATAAGTTTTCTTTGATAATCACACCTGAAGATGGATTCTGGCATGGAGGAAAATTTAAATTTACGATAAATATACCTGACGAATATAATATATTGGTAAGATGAAATATGGGGCGGTACTGTGGATTCATTTATATAAATATTGTACATGTGTATTTTTAGGAATAAAATTGAGAATGGAAATAGGGAATGTGTCAACGAGACAACACCCGTGGAAGAAGCAGAAAACAGTCAAAGGCCACCAATATTTCATGGTTAATGAAGGGGGTCTCATTGGGGGGTTCAGATCTCGGATTCCGCTTACTGTTTTGTCAGATTCCCTTATCCTGCTTACACTATGTACGTAAGCAATTCTCAGTTTTTTGTCATTTCCCGGGTCCCGCTAGACCTCATTTCCCATTTTTCATGACACAATAGTTTGATTTTCACGTGTCAGGCGTACAAAAAATCGGCAATCAGGCGTCACCCTTAGACCCAAATAAGACCCACAATGAAGATTTGTACTATGTTGAACAGTTAAATTCATGGTTTATCTTTACGCATGAAATCATTATAAAATTGTAATATTACAAATAATAATAATAGTTTTCTCCCCAGATATTTTATATAGCATCCTGGTACAAAAAAATGTAAACAAGGAAATTTGAAATACCATCTTGTTTCTTAAAATTACAGCATCACATGCATTCTTAACACAATCTATAAGAAAATCAATTCAGATAGAATCATATTTAGAAATATAGCATCACATTACCGCTAAAAGGCCCTGGTGAGAACACTGAATAATTATGAATCTATAGTAAGCATTTTAAAAAGGATACTGTTTATGAAAGTTGTTTTTTGTCTCAAATCAATTTGGTCTGATATTCAAATTGTGACAAAAGCAAAGTGTTTAAAAAAAAAAGAAAGAAACCGCAGTGTTCTCCCCAGGATTTTTGGATAGCGCTGTGGTAAGTGTGTAATTTTTGACATTTCTCAGTAACTCAGTTGCGGTGCGCAGTTTGTTTGTAATTGATTTGTTATGTGTTTTTCTTATATTATGCTATTGATGTTTTCTCTTGTAATAATGTCCTCACCATGTTCATAGAAGTTATCCCTTTGTTTGTTAATGTTATTTTCTGGATGTAGAAGAGTCTTTTTTTCTCCATTGTAAATTCATGCTATCCTCATATTATCTGTGTATAAAACCCAAGAAGTCTTTTATCATGATGGGTCTATACCAGACTGCCTATGTTAAGATTTCGGTTACCGTTACAGCAACCCAGAAATTTGTATAACAAGAATTGAGGTCACGTACAATAAAATCTGATAGTTCCAAACAAACTCTAGATCTGAATACAGAAAAAAAACTCCATATATGAAACATTATCATCAGGCCTCTAGGACAGGCACAAAATAAATGTTCCTTTTCTACATAGAGATCTATCCATCCTGATATTATCTCTAGTCTTGACACAACCTGATACATTACACTTTGATCATCCAATAAATATCAAGGAATTCGTATAATCTGATATTGCTTGTACATGAGGTCTGTCTGTGCTGTGGATGATGCACAAACATTTGTACCTACCCAGTGGTAGACAAACAACATGACTTTAACTTTACCAAACAGTTTATTTAAAAAATGTTCAGTCCTGGACTCCATAATAATTACGTTGCATGTGTGTTTCATTACTTTCTCCTGATTAAGTAACAGCAATCTCTCGTCATTCTGAAATTGACCTTCATTTCAAAATGAAATGTAACATTCATGATGACACAAGCTTCCACAATAAAGTACACAGGTAGATAAAAGACAAACTTGATACAAATAATGTTTTTATAGTCTTAGCAAAAAAATGTAATTTATGTGTATTGAAAGCTTCTTTTAGTAAGTATATAGTGTTGTTAAAGCGTTGACCCTGTGTACATTTTCGTATAAATAGCACTTCCGCACTTCATACAAAATATACTTCAGTCAACTCTTTTACACCCCGAAAAATTTCAATTCTTAAATGAAAATGATTTTGTATTGCAGCCTCCTGTTGTGACATGCCAAACCAGAATATGGCATCCAAATATTGATGAAGAAGGAGAGGTCTGTCTTAGTTTATTACGCCAAAGTTCTTATGACAGTTTAGGTAAGGTTAAGGTTTATTACACCAAATATTAAAAATAAAAGATGCAGGGTAAGATTGCCAATGAGACAACTCTTCACTATAGACCAAATGACGCAGAAAATAGGTCACCAAACAGCCTTCAACAATAAGCATTTCCCATACCACAAAGAAGCTATAAAAGGCCCCTAAATGACAAATGAAAAACAATTCAAACAAGCAGGCTAAAAAATGTGGCAGAGTTAAACACATGAAACATGTTTAGTGAAATCTAAATCCTCCACTTAACCTCTAGCCACAGTAAAAAACAAGCACACAGCAATATGCACAGACAAACTCAGTTTTAAAAGCAAGTCAAGTCCGATGTCAATGGCTGTCAGAATAGGTCACAAAAGAAACTAAGCAAAATGACTATGATACATAAATTAGTGAAGGACTACAATCAGTTTATAGTTTATGAAATTCATAATGATACTAGCTGAAACACTGTTTAATTCATAATATTGAGGTTACACTTTAATACAATCTTTTATATTTTCATTGAAGACATTAAACAAATCGTTTTTTTAAAATCCAGAGAAAATAGATTTTTGGACAAGTTCAGATCCATTAATCTGTTATCTTTGGGAAATTTTGAAGACTTTTATTACAGCTCATGTACATGTACAAAATAAATGCAGCTAATTTAACACAAAGTATTATTGTACCATTGTTATATGTATAATTTGATACAAATATTGCTTTTTACTTTGTTTTTAGGTTGGGCTCCTACAAGAAGATTAAAAGATGTGATATGGGGGTTAAATTCTTTGTTTGCTGTAAGTAAGCCTTACTGATTGTTTGATTGTTTGATAGGTTGAATGTTCCATAAAGAAATTACCACAATTGTCATTTTTGTTCAGGGAAGAAACTATATTGATCCAGAATAATGGTTTTAATAAGGCAAAAAAAAATAATAATATGACTGTTTCCTGCTGCCAAAGCAGGTAAATCAGGGTCATAGGTCGGGATTTTTTAAAAAATTAAAAAAAATTAATTTTTGCACTCCCTATGATTTAATGTTTTTAAAGAAGCTTTAATTGACCTATCCTCCCAATGCCGACATTTTTTAAACCTTAATTGTAGCCATTTTATTGTTTGGGCATAGTAAAATACAGATCTGGTTCGGACCGGAAATTCCTTTTTTCAGGACCGTAAACGATTTTTTCCGGAATTGAATAAAAAGATCCAGGGTCGGGGTTTGAGTCAGGGTCGGTCGGGAAACAGGAAACAGACATATATTTTTTTTTGGCCTAACTATCACATAAACTGACATACTCTGGGGGCGTATGTGTTTAAGTTTTTGTGCAAGGTAGTTTTTGATGAAGTTGAAGTCCAATCAGCTTGAAACTTGATAAAGATCTTCCCTATGATGAAATCTTTCTAATTTTAATGTCAAATTAGAGGTTTGACCCCATTTTCAGGGTCATCTGTGTACTATGATATGGACACACTCTTGTGACTCCTGACTTTGCACAAAATAAACATTGATAAATAGTGAAGTAGTTGGTGTACATTATTAAACTTATTTAGAGAAGTAAGTTTACATTGTGTATAATGATGAAGTTTCACTTTAGAAATAGGATTTATCTCCCCTACATTACACAACATATTATAGGAAAGTTTAAATTTATTAAAAAGCTTATTTCATTTCATTTTTATACGACCGCAAATTTTGAAAAAATTTTCGTCGTATATTGCTATCACGTTGGCGTCGTCGTCTGCGTCGTCGTTGTCGTTGTCGTCGTCGTCGTCGTCGTCCGAAAACTTTTAGTTTTCGCACTCTAACTTTAGTAAAAGTGAATAGAAATCTATGCATTTTAACACAAGGTTTATGACCAGAAAAGGAAGGTTGGTATTGATTTTGGGAGTTTTGGTCCCAACATTTAAGGAATTAGGGGCCAAAAAGGGCCCAAATAAGCATTTTCTTGGTTTTCGCACTATAACTTTAGTTTAAGTTAATAGAAATCTATGAAATTTTGACACAAGGTTTATGACCACAAAAGAAAGGTTGGGATTGATTTTGGGAGTTTTGGTTTCAACAGTTTAGGAATTAGGGGGCCAAAAAAGGGCCCAAATAAGAGTTATTCTTGGTTTTTGCACAATAACTTTAGGTTAAGTGAATAGAAATCAATGAAATTTAAACACAATGTTTATGACCACAAAAGGAAGATTTATATTGATTTTGGGAGTTTAGGTCCCAATAGTTTAAGAATTAGGGGCCAAAAAGGGACCCAAATAAGCATTTTTCTTGGTTTTCGCACCATAACGTTAGTATAAGTAAATAGAACTCTATGAAATTTAAACACAAGGTTTATGACCATAAAAGGAAGGTTGGTATTGATTTTGGGAGTTTTGGTCCCAACAGTTTAGGAAAAAGGGGCCCAAAGGGTCCAAAATTAAACTTTGTTTGATTTCATCAAAATTGAATAATTGGGGTTCTTTGATATGCCGAATCTAACTGTGTATGTAGATTCTTAACTTTTGGTCATGTTTTCAAATTGGTCTACATTAAGGTCCAAAGGGTCCAAAATTAAACTTAGTTTGATTTTGACAAAAAATGAATCGTTTGGGTTCTTTGATATGTTGAATCTAAAAATGTACTTAGATTCTTGATTATTGGCCCAGTTTTCAAGTTGGTCCAAATCTGGGTCCAAAATTAAACTTTATTTGATTTCATCAAAAATTGAATAAATGGGGTTCTTTGATATGCCAAATCTAACTGTGTATGTAGATTCTTCATTTTTATACGACCGCAAATTTTGAAAAAATTTTCGTCGTATATTGCTATCACGTTGGCGTCGTCGTCTGCGTCGTCGTCGTCGTCGTCGTCCGAATACTTTTAGTTTTCGCACTCTAACTTTAGTAAATGTGAATATAAATCTATAAAATTTTATCACAAGGTTTATGACCACAAAAGGAAGGTTGGTATTGATTTTGGGAGTTTTGGTCCCAACATTTTAGGAATTAGGGGCCAAAAAGGGCCCAAATAAGCATTTTCTTGGTTTTCGCACTACAACTTTAGTTTAAGTTAATAGAAATCTATGAAATTTTGACACAAGGTTTATGACCACAAAAGAAAGGTTGGGATTGATTTTGGGAGTTTTGGTTTCAACAGTGTAGGAATTAGGGGCCAAAAAAGGGCCCAAATAAGCATTATTCTTGGTTTTCGCACAATAACTTTAGTTTAAGTAAATAGAAAATAATGAAATTAAAACACAATGTTTATGACCACAAAAGGAAGGTTGGTATTGATTTTGGGAGTTTAGGTCCCAATAGTTTAGGAATTAGGGGCCAAAAAGGGACCCAAATAAACATTTTCTTGGTTTTCGCACCATAACTTTAGTATAAGTAAATAGAAATCTATGAAATTTAAACACAAGGTTTATGACCATAAAAGGAAGGTTGGTAATGATTTTGGGAGTTTTGGTCCCAACATTTTAGGAATAAGGGGCCCAAAAGGTCCAAAATTAAACTTTGTTTGATTTCATCAAAATTGAATAATTGGGGTTCTTTGATATGCCGAATCTAACTGTGTATGTAGATTTTTAACTTTTGGTCCCGTTTTCAAATTGGTCTACATTAAGGTCCAAAGGGTCCAAAATTAAACTTCGTTTGATTTTGACAAAAAATTAATTGGTTGGATTCTTTGATATGCTGAATCTAAAAATGTACTTAATATTCTTGATTATCGGGCCCAGTTTTCAAGTTGGTCCAAATCGGGGTCCAAAATTAAACTTTGTTTGATTTCATCAAAAATTGAATAAATGGGGTTCTTTGATATGCCAAATCTAACTGTGTATGTAGATTCCTCATTTTTGGTCTTGTTTTCAAATTGTCTACATTAAAGTCCAAAGGGTCCAAAATTAAACTTAGTTTGATTTTAACAAAAATTGAAATCTTGGGGTTCTTTGATATGCTGAATCCAAACATGTACTTAGATTTTTGATTATGGGCCCAGTTTTCAAGTTGGTCCAAATCAGGATCTAAAAATTATTATATTAAGTTTAGTGCAATAGCAAGTCTTTTCAATTGCACAGTATTGCGCAATGGCAAGAAATATCTTATTGCAAAATATTGTGAAATAGCAATTTTGTTTTTAATTAGAGTTATCTTTCTTTGTCCAGAATAGTAAGCAAGAAATATCTAATTGTAAGAATTTTTTTTATTTGGAGTTATCTTTCTTTGTCCAGAATCAACTTAAATCTTTGTTATATATACAATATACAATGTATATTCACTTTTTACTACCAACTGATAAATTAAAATAATCTTTACCATTCAGTGATAACAAGCAGTTTTTTTACATCTTAATATTTTATGATGTATTTAAATGAGTAGTAATTGTTGCAAACTCCATTAGAAATTTTAATTGAGATTAGTTTTGGAATAAGGGAAAGGGGGATGTGATTAAAAAAAATGGGTTCAATTTTCTCATTTGAAATTTTATAAATAAAAAGAAAATTTCTTCAAACATTTTTTTGAGAGGAATAATATTCAACAGCATAGTGAATTGCTCTAAGAGAAAACAAAAATTTTAATTTCATTAGAACACATTCATTCTGTGTCAGAAACCTATGCTGTGTCAACTATTTAATCACAATCCAAATTTAGAGCTGAATCCAGCTGGAATGTTATGTCCATACTTGCCCCAACCGTTCAGGGTTCAACCTCTGCGGTCGTATAAAGCTACGCCCTGCGGAGCATCTGGTTGGTCCTGTTTTCAAATTGGCCTACATTAAGGTCCAAAGGGTCCAAAATTAAACTAAGTTTGATTTTAACAAAAATTAAATTCTTGGGCCTCTTTGATATGCTGAATCTAAACATGTACTTAGATTTTTGATTATGGGCCCAGTTTTCAAGTTGGTCCAAATCAGGATCTAAAATTATTATATTAAGTATTGTGCAATAGCAAGTCTTTTCAATTGCACAGTATTGTGCAATGGCAAGAAATATCTAATTTCACAATATTGTGAAATAGCAATTTTTTTTTTAATTAGAGTTATCTTTCTTTGTCCAGAATAGTAAGCAAGAAATATCTTATTGCAAGAATTTTTTTTAATTGGAGTTATCTTTCTTTGTCCAGAATCAACTTAAATCTTTGTTATATACAATATACAATGTATATTCACTTTTTACTACCAACTGATAAATTTAAATAATCTTTACCATTCAGTGATAACAAGCAGTTTTTTTACATCTTAATATTTTATGATGTATTTAAATGAGTAGTTATTGTTGCAAACTCTATTAGAATATTTTAATTGAGATTAGTTTTGGAATAAGGGAAAGGGGGATGTGATTAAAAAAATGGATTCAATTTTTCTCATTTGAAATTTAATAAATAAAAGAAAATTTCTTCAAACATTTTTTTGAGAGGATTAATATTCAACAGCATAGTGAATTGCTGTAAGAGAAAACAAAAATTTTAAGTTCATTAGAACACATTCATTCTGTGTCAGAAACCTATGCTGTGTCAACTATTAAATCACAATCCAAATTTAGAGCTGAATCCAGCTTGAATGTTGTGTCCATACTTGCCCCAACCGTTCAGGGTTCAACCTCTGCGGTCGTATAAAGCTACGCCCTGCGGAGCATCTGGTTAGAATTTATTTCTCATTCTTTTCCTAATTAAAGTAAAATATTTTAAACAAGTTTCTTTATTTATTTTGTTGTTTTTTGTAAACTGAAACACCAAAATATATAGATACATGTATATAAATAATCACCTGTCATGTCTTTCTTGTGATTTTTTTTTTGTAAATTCAAATACTTAGTGTTTTTCGTTCTCTCTGCAGTTTTATTTTTCAAATATTTTAAGAAATTTTCTAGCTTATATTGTAAAGTGGATTTTGAAAGGTTATGGTTGGTGGGAGGAAGTTAGTAATAGAGATTAATGTTAGCTTCTTCAGTAAACCATGTTTGAAAAAAAATATTGAATAAATTATATATCTCAATATTATTATTATTATTTTTTATGCTCCATTTATGAGCATTATGTTTTCTGGTCTGTGCATCCGTCTATTTGTTTGTTCATCCGTCCGTCTGTCCCGCTTCAGGTTAAAAATTTTGGTTGAGGTAGTTTTTGTTGACATTGAAGTTCAATCAACTTGAAACTTAGTACACATGTTCCCTATGATATGATCTTTCTAATTTTAATGCCAAATAAGAGATTTTACCCCATTTTCACGGTCCACTGAACATAGAAAATGATAGTGCTGATGGGGCACATACTTTATTTATATTTTATAAATGTATAAGAGTTTAAATGAAGTGGATATACGCAGTTATTTTGTTTGTATTAATTGTTACATTAGTTAATTATGATATTTGTATAATTTCAGGATTTATTAAATTTTGATGATCCATTAAATGTAGATGCAGCAGATCATTATAGCAGGAATAAGGTAAGATCATTGTAGCAGGAATAAGGTAAATGAAAAGCACAGAAAAAAGACATTATTTTACCGAATGGCTTTTAATCATATATTTACAGCAGATTCAGGAAAATACAAGATTTTCAAACTCCTGCGATTTAAGATAGATCTGCATAAAGATATATTTATCAGATTTCAGAATAAAAGATCATGTTATTATAACACTCACTCAGCTTAATTTTCACATCAATAAAAACCACGCAATAATTTCTGTATTTGTAGTTTATTAAAAAAGAAAATATGATATGATTTCCTATAAATGAGACACATATTCACACGAGATTAAATGATCTGTATAATAGCAAATATTGGCTATCCTTTGGCTTTAACCTGAGTTAAACCTATAGGTGTAATACCACCATTGAGTTTCCCCTATAAGTCTTTGTTAAATTGGCACTTTTATAAAAATTGTACAGTATTTACCTTTATTTCAACCAAAGAAATACTATAAGTTTAATCCTTTCCAGTGCTACAGTGAAAATTTCACACTACATTTCATATAAGAAAGTGACCATCGCCGGAAGTAAGCAACCCAATTTTTACACTGTTATTTCTGGTTACTTGCTTTGGTAACTATTTAACCTTAACTTTCCAAATTTTTTTATAATACCATCAAATCAAAAAGGAATGATGCTTTTAGACACCCAACACACATGTTTATGACTCAGAAAAATTTAAGTGCATTGAAATGCAGGGTTTATTTCTACAACTGTCAAATTCAACGGAATATTTTTCTAGACCTACGTTCGTATACAACCGGATGTGAGGTACCATGATTTGGTGGTATTACACCTATATGACGTTAAGCCATAAAAAGCTCTGCATGACAATATTTAAAACAATTCAAAATAAAAAAAACTAACCTAATTAATGTTAAGGTTGTACCTAACACTACAGGGAGGTAACTCTGTAAAATCAGCTAAACGTTTTAACTACATTGTGTTGTAAAGGGAATATTAAGCTTCTCAATGATCAAAATTGGTGTTTGTCAAACTGCCATATAACCAGTGTATTTTTTCTGATAAAACGGTTTGTTCAAAGTTTTTGAAAATTTTATATTTTTGTTAAAGGGTCAAAGTAAATGCGTTGTCAAAATTTTATGAAAATTAAACGAGCCAAATTAATTTTAGTGAAAGTGTTGGGTACCACCTTAAAAGCAACAACGAAAAACAAATATGATTTACAGCCACATACGACAATAATACAGCTATATTTAACATCTTATAGTAACTAAGTTTCATGATTTCATACACTACATGTAGTTGTACATTTTATTTGTTTCATAGATACCTACAAACAAAATATATTGAAGTACATGTACCAAAAAGATAAACCTTATATAAGTATCAGGAGAGACAAATAACCATAGCAATAATGCTAAGAAATTTGGCACAAAGAAAGAAGCACTTCTCTCTAAATACCTTTAATCATGTGGCACCCATTGTGTTGCTGGAGCAAATATTAACCTGGCAATTAGCCACGTTAGCCGCTTTTAGTGGTTATAGTAGTGAAAATAGAAGAGGGGTATTAAAATTAAGACAAGTTGAAAATAGGGGTCTTGGTGGCGGAGTGGTCTAAGTCGTTCCTACCGTAATCACTAGCCAGTTAACACTGGGGTTGTGAGTTTGAACCCATCTCCTGCGGGTGCACTCAACTGCAATCTAAATTAACTAGGATTGTCAGTTTTCCTATCGAAGGTCAGTGGTTTTCTCTGGGCACTTCAGCTTCCTCCACCAATTAAAAACTGGCCACCACAAAACAGCCTAAATGCAGTGCTTCAAAATGGCGTTAAAACACCTTATATAAAAAAATCAACAAGTTGAAAATATTGATAGTCATGTGACTCAGATATTCCATTGTGCTGTCGTTTTGGGAACCAGTGCTTTGTGAAAATACAGGGTTGAACTTTGAGTCATGCTAGAAGTAGAAATGTATCGATATTATTTTTAATTTCACTATAATTATTTTTATTTTTCAGGAATCATTCAAAACCAAAGTGAAGGAATACATAACTATGTATGCCACTAGATAGTGATTCATAAAACCTCCTGTTATTGCCATGTGTTCATTTATCAAGACTTCATTTTACATCATGCCCCTTCTTAAGTAAAGGGAGATAATTTGATATTCAGGTGATCTGATACCTTATAAAGGTGTGCTGAATATTTGAGAATGAGGCGAGCTGTAAGAAAAGAGGATGTTCTCTCATCAGTTGACATGGAATTTGTGATAATTTGTGAAAATGATTTGCCGTGAACCAGAACATTAGAGATTGCTACATGTATGATAACGTATGTACTTTGACTGCTTTATATTTACCATTTTATCCTGCCAGCTCAGTGATCATTGACTTTTTTTTTAAGTGCATAATTCATGAAATAAAGAATACAGTATTGAATAAGCATGATAAGATAGTAGTGTACAAACTGTATAGAATATTTTTTTTGTGAAACTAAATTATTTATTGGAATAATGGAAATTAAGAAATTGTTATATTTCCCGTTAAACATGTTTAACAGACAACACTTTGAGATTACTGTGGTCTCACTATTAATTTTAGAACACAGATTGTCCTGAGTATAGTTAATCCACAAATATAAATGTTCAATGAAGTTAGCATTTTTTTTTTTTGTGTTGTTTTGGCAAATCCAGGAAATCAAATATTCACAAAAATACAATTTGTCCTCAATCCACAAAAGTTGTTCCCACAAAAATAAATCAATCCACAGTATTTAACATATTTAATGTGTTTTCAATTAAATGCAACACCAACATAAATAACTTTATTAGATTATATATAAAAAATTTGAATTGCATAACAATTTCATTTTTCAGTGATACAAAAATTGTTTAAAAAAGATGGTTGGTTTGGGAAAATTGTAGTTAAAAGATAACACTGATCAGTCAAAATTTTTCAAGTGTTGTGTCAGACTCCTATTAAACAATATTATTTGTTCATTATTTAAATCTTTGAAAATAAATTAATTACTATTTGAACGTAAATCTGGAAGTTTTGTTGGCTATTTAATTTTGTGATTATCTAAACTACTGAAAATATTCAAACAATTCTTATCTTAGAGTAAAACTACTTTAACTGAATGATAGTTCTGTTTATTTACTCAGGGTTATGTTCAGATGGTATCAATTTGTGTATTTGTACAGTGAAATACAGATTGTGCATATGGAAATTGGTTAAATTATTTTTATTTGATTTTTTTTGATTTTTTTATTATGATCATGTCTTTAACTGCTTTTTTATGTAAATTTGTTTTGCTCTGGGTTAAGGCTACAATAACTGACTGTGCAGTCCTTCAGATTTAAAAAAATATCAAAAACAAAAGTTAGGTTCAAGTAGGCACACTTGTCCACCTAGAGCAAAAATAAGAGAATATATCTAGAATTTCAATACAGTTTTTTTGCCATGATATAAGTGTTAGTGCTAATATATCTAACCCTTGTCCATAAAAATGTGATTATAACAACTTGTTGTTGAAGCGTATTTATTTATCAGAAAGTTATAGTGTTGTAACATTAACATTTATACCCATAACCCTGTTTTTACAGAATTGTTCAGTAACATTTTAAATTTCTTGTCCTAAATTGAGTGTTTTGGGGACTTTTTTCAGGTTTTATTTGTTATTTCAGAACTCTTTGATACACAAATAAAAAAAATTGTTTTCCATTTTCTATATATCATGTATGTATAGTACAGCACCTTTCCATTATAATCTTTACTTGATTCATGCATACCTGTGGTTTATATATGCTGCATTTAAATTTAATGTTTCATCAAACTTAAACTTTTCTGATATAACACTGAAAACTTACAATTTTAACCCTGAAACATGGTACTAAATACATGTGATAAAAAGTCTGACAGACATACACATTTTAACTATAAAAGTAGTCCTTAGAATATTTTTTTTGTAAAGCCCATTGTGTATGTGAGTGACATTTAAATGCTAAGTTCACTCTTTTTGTACAATTCTTCAATCCTTGGGTCAACATGATCTACCTATAGCTATTATGTATGATTGAACACTTGCTTTGTTTCACATTATTAAGGTCTTTTTGATAGACTGGAAAAGTGATTATATATGATTATGTAGTTTATGATTATAATTTATTGCTGTACACAGGGTTCTTTTTTCTATCATGACCTCCTTTTACCTTTGTTTTGATGATTTTCGTTCAATTTTGCATTGAAATCTATATCTCCTCAAAAATCGGTTGTAACACTGATAATTCACAGTTATAATTCATTTTGCAATTTGCTTGACAATTTTTATGTTTCAGAATATGTAAGACTTCTGTGTAGATTCATAACCTCTGTTAATTAAAATATGATTGACCACATTTGTACATTATAATTGCATAATGTCTGTTAAGTAAAACAATTACTGTACTTTCAGAAATTTTTGCATGGATTTATTGATTGTTGAACAAAAAGAGACTTATTCAAGATTAATTTGTAAGATTTTAGGAATGCTGCGAACACATACAGCTATCAAAATGCCAATTTATAGTCCATGTCATTCTGATAGTAACAAGTATACTGATTTGTTTTGTAAATGCCTTCACACATAAAGTCGAGCTCTAATATGACAATTTTTTGATTGAATTAACATTTATTTCAGCTCTACTCATTTGTGTTGAAATTTGAGACTTTGGCCTTTGAATATTTTGTGAAAATAATAGTTCTACTGACTTTTTTTTTAAATACCTTCACTGATTTTTAGTATGAAAGTCTACTTTAATGAGTTACAGATCAAGTTTATGATTGGTTGTTCACCACTGATTTTTGCCGAAATTTCAATCATTAGACTTTGAAAATTTCCACTCCTAAAAATGGCTTCAAGCTACTTTTGCAAGTGGAGCCATTCATGTCATTTCAACACATCTAGTTTTTATTGCAACAAATATCCTGTTAAATTTATTGTCATTATACAAAAAATGCAAAAATTACAGTATCTTAAATTCATAGAAAACTATACATGTCATAATTGCAAAATGTAATGAAATAAATGAATTTATAAAAAATGTTATATCCTTTATTCCTATTGCTTCCATTAAATATGGTTATTGTTTGTTTGTACATATGGTGTCATTTGTTATTTTTGTTAAAGGCAACTGAATGTAGCTGTATTAGATGACCACACATTTGTTAGCTCATCAGATCCAATTGTCCAATGTGAGCTCATTGCAGCCATTGTTACCTTATCTTTGAGATGTAATTGCTAAGCCAATCAGAATGGTTGTTACAATATAAACATGAATCTACCAAACACTAAATGGTCACCACATCATTTGATTTGCTTAGACATTGATGTAACAGTTTAAACAAAGAGAACTAAACTTTGACGAATAGTTGTGAATCTGACCTTCAAAATCTTATACCCTTCTGTGTTCTCTGGCAACAAGTCAGATGATCAGAACTCTACAATGCTTGCTAGTTCTATTATATATTTTGTAACCTTCTTTACATATGCTAAAAGATATTAACATGTATTTAAAACTACCATTTTTAAATATGAAATTTTTTCAGCCATTCATTTAAGATAACAAATCGCCCATACATCTATATCAGTATATTCCTTACTTTTTGGGGATACCAAGGAGACTTTCAAAAATCAAATGCCGTGATTATCTGAAAAAGCAACAGCAAAAACAAAGTAAGGCCCCAAAAAGACTTACAAGTTTCCAAAACTCAACATTAAATACTAATGTATGCAGTCACAACCCTACCCGAAACCGTGGATGAACCTCAGTGCTCCAAAAGTATAAACAGACCGTTGTCCACTAGTGGCACCAATCTTGTGGTTCATGGTGATTACAAATTCAGTGATGACTCTAATTGTGGTAATGTCAAAATTGAGATGTAGAAGATTGGGTCATTATAAGGCTTACTTCATACAGGAACTTCTTAGGAATGAAGATAAGTAGTTAGCAATATCCTTTAACTCTACTTTCCGCTCTATAGATGATCTTCTTTCACTTAATAATTCAAAATTTGGTGACTATGTTTAACGCATCTATCCCATCGAACTAGAGATAAAGGATACAACAGATACAGTGAAGTCGGCCTAATATCTTGACTAACATCTAGAAATTGACAATGAGGGTCGGTTGAAAACAAAACTTTACGAAAAAAGAGATGATTTCAGCTTTCCAATTGTGAACTTTCCATTTCTTAGTATCAACATTCCAGCAGCACCTGTATACTGGGTATATATCTCCCAATTGATACGATATTCCTGTGCTTGCATTTCCTATCAAGATATTTTTGATAGAAGGTTGCTGCTATTAAACCAAGAGTTCCAAATGGTATAGTTGAAATCATATTTTCGTAAATTTTATGGACGCCATCAGGAGTTGGTTATCCGTTATGGAATAATCGTTTAACAAATGCTATCGGATAAATTATGTTCCTAATTACATAACTACAATCCCCTACCCTTTCATGAATGTGACCTACCGAATTAAACTATTTACCGAATTTGATTTAACATGAGCAACACGACGGGTGCCACATGTGGAGCAGGATCTACTTACCCTTCCGGAACACCTGAGATCACCCTTAGATATTGATTGGGTTCGTGTTGCTAATTTTTTAGTTTCCTATCTTGTGTCATGTGGACTATTGTTTGTCTGTTTGGCTTTTTCATTTTTAGCCATGGCGTTGTCAGTTTATTTTCGATTTATGAGTTTGACTGTTCCTCTTGTATCTTTTGTTACTCTTTCATAGTTGCGACGATTTAAATATTCGTTAAAAGTTGCGGGAGATATCAAGAGGTCAATAAAGATTCAGTAGTAAAAAAAAAATGAAAACAAATTGGTAGAAAAGATGGAAAAATTACTAAGTTACGAACAAATAAACGAAATATAAGATAGGAAGTGGAGATTGAGCAATACAAATCAACCAAAAAATGGAAAATAATTCACACGTAAGCAATTGTTATTAGTTTCTGCTGCACACCTCAAACTATATTCATGCTTATATAAGTACAAGTCCGATGACCAGTCTCATTTGGTTATAGCTGAACCGAGGTAAAAAAAAAAAGATTAAATTGTACTACAAAGCAGAAGGCTAATTCAACAATTTGATAGTATGAAATGTTAAGTAAGATTGCAACTTATTTATAGTTTACTACTGAAACATATATAAATATATATATTGGTTTGAAGAAGAGATGTAACCAAGATTTAAAATTATTTATGTGTATGCGTACTCATAATCAGATGCTGTATTATGATTGACAAAAACTACAATTACACAACTGTTATACAAGTGAGAGGTTTTAGCTAGCTTGTTCTTAGGAAACGCCTGTTCCAAATCAAGATATGATGATTGTTTTTTACTCATTCAGTTGATTGATACCGTTTGATTGTGTCAGTTTTTATCGACTTTTCCTTTTTGAATTTACCTTGGAATTTTGATTTTGGTTTTACCTTTTTGAAACATTCGTCTAAAAAGTTAAAAAAAAAGCATACATGCTATCTTAATGATTTACTGGTTTGCATATTCTGCCCACAATTGCTTTGGTTTGGAACTGGTAAAGGTATTTAAATACAATAGAAAAAAATCGAAGTTTTCATCTTTTAATATAATATTCCTTTAAAAGTTACATGTCTGTATAAATAATTGAAAAAAAACCAAAAGAATCCAAATACATTTTATTTCTTGTATTTTCAATACATGGCAGATACATTATGATACGTTATTGATACGCACATTGAACGACAAATTTATGTGACGTATATAATTTTTCTGACGTCAAACACTCAAATCAATCCATGTGTTCGTAGATAGTAGATGTTTTTGTGTCCTGTTAAATTGTTTCTTTTATAATTTTTGGATTCTCGTGGGTTCTGTGTATAGCGTTTGGACTGGTTTGAATCTCGGTCTGTTTCTGTAGTTTATTCTTACATACTTTTGATTTTTTAACCCTGTATGCGTACATTGCCTATGTGAATTTTGAAATTGTTTGTATGCACATTGAACGACAGATTTATGTGACGTGTGTAATTTTTCTGACGTCGGGCGCTCAAATCGGTCCATGTGTTCGTAGATAGTGGATGTTTTTGTGTCCTGTTAAATTGTTCCTTTTATAATTTTTGGATTATCATAAATTCTATGTATAACTTTTGGACTAGTTTGAATCTCGGTCTATTTCTGTAATTTATTCTTACATACTTTTGATTTTTTAACCCTGTATGCGTACATTGCCTATGTAAATTTTAAAATTGTTTGTATGCACATTGAACGACAAATTTATGTGACGTATATAATTTTCTGACGTCAGACACTCATATCAATCCATGTGTTCGTAGATAGTAGATGTTTTTGTGTCCTGTTAAACTGTTCCTTTTAAAATTGTTATACGATGATGACTGATGTACCCATATTTTGACTATTTTATTAATTGTGACTGTTTATTTAACGCATCATGTAAATGTAGCGGAATTTGATGAGACTGTTATTAAAGTGAGAGGGTTAGCGCTATAGAACCAGGTTTAATCCACCATTTTCTACATTTGAAAATGCCTGTACCAAGTCAGGAATATGACAGTTCTTGTCCATTCGTTTTGGATGCGTTTTGTTATTTGATTTTGCCATGTGATTATGGACTTTCCAAATTGATTTTCCTCTGAGTTCAGTATTTTTGTGATTTTACTTTTTAAATGTAATTTGACATTTTATAATTATTCCAAATTTGCGTGATAATACGCTTTGAAGATGTAATTGTTTTTAAATAGCAGAACAATTACAGGTTCAATAAATCAAACACGAAATAAAAAGGCCGCTTTGTTATAGTTTGCTACTAGAAGTAAGTTATGGGTTTTATCAAAATGAATAGCTCGAGGATTTAAAAGTCCGTCACTAGCTCCAACCAGCTCTTTAGCCTGCTTTCCGTCCGGTGATATCACTACTATATTGTTTGAATCAAAACCAGCAACATAAATGTTAGAATAAGAATCTACGGTAATGCCGCATGGTTTTCTGAGCAACGAATCAGAATATGTCCATTGAACTTGACCATCGAAATCGTAACATACGACAGAATGCTCATGACAGTTGGAATGAAAAATAAAATGATTATTTGAGGTTACGTAGGTATTCAATAATTTTAGTGGTGCATTGTGCAGTTTCCGGACGTTGGTAAATTTCTTTTGCAACCTGTCAAATATTTCAATCCCTTTCTCAGATATGCAACAAATTAATAATCCATTGTGATAGTTTAAGCCATAAGAATATCCGTCTACCTCAATAATTTGAAGGGATTCTTCATTACTACATGTAATATCAATCACGTTAATCCGGTATGGAGGATTTCCTCCACCTGATACAGCCACTGTATTTGTATCGATCACTGCAAAATCATATCCAATTATATCTGACATTAGGTTGAATCTCGATTTGGAACGGATTTCACCATTAGGGGCATATGTCATCACATTATTTTTGTGCGCTTCTAGAAATAACATGGTTCCATCTTCTAAAATGGCACATCCAGAAAGATCATTGACATCTATGTTAATCTTACGAACAAGTTTGACATTTATATTTTCAATTGTTTTTGCCCCTGATATCGTTTTATAAAGCTGTGCTGAATTATCACCTTTCCAAGAAAAAGAAGTATGTTTATCAGAATTGTCTACCTTTAAATCACCAAATGCTTTTATTTCATCTTTTATAAACTCTTCCAGTTTTACATTGAATTTCTATTCCATAATGATGTTGTTAAGATTCCCATTATCGTATAATACTTGGAGTTTCATTTCGTTGGTTGAAACATTTTCCTGGAATGCTTTTGTTCCCATGAAGATCTGTAAATTGGATGCAAACATTTTTACAGATTCGAAATCTTTTTTTATTTCATCTATTTTCTCTTTTTCGTCCTCCAATTTCACAATCACTTCATCTATTTTCAAACAGTATTCATTGTCCATTGCTGTAACTTCATCAAGTAATACTGCTTCTAAATTATCCAAAACTGTATTTATTTCTTGACGCTTTCCTTTAATTTTTTCTACAATCACCCGTTTCTGTTCACGTAATTCTGTCAAATTTCGATTTCGGTCTTTTATAGCGAAACAAATGTTATCCTCTAGATCTTTTAATACCTTTTCAACGTTATCTAAAGCTGCTGACTTATGTTTTGAAGATGGTGCTAAAAAATCCTCTATGAAAATAGTTTCCTTGCATTCCTTATGACTTGATATTAAACATCGTTTGCAGCACAGAGAGTCATGTGATTTACAATAAACTTCGAGAAAGCAGTCATGCTCCTCACAGTTATGGCTAATATTCTTGATAAACGATGGTAATTTGTGATATTTGTCTATAGAGATTGTCTGATGTGATTTTGACGATTTCGATATCTTATGGTGATTTCGACAATCTCCACAAAGAACCTCTTCACATTGTGGACAGAATTCTTCCGCCAATTTATTTAGGTCCCTGGTTAGGCAAATATCACAGAATGTTATTTCCTTAGTGGCCATATCTTAATTTGTTCTGCCGTATTTAAGGTCATAGATGGTGCCTTATAATATTACCTCTCCCAATCTACCATCAACACTTTGATCTTATGAAAAATTAAAAAAAAAAAAATTCTGTTTATTAAAAATCAAAAATATATATTTCTGGGTAAAGTAACGCAAACTTAAAACCAATAAAAGTCCCACCTAAAAATTGAGGTATTGAAAAATCATATGACTTAAGAGTAAATTAAACTGAGAAGTGCATGCACGATGTTTAAAAATCAAAAAGAAATAAAAGTATCATCAGTGTTGGAAATTGAACAAAATGGAAACCTTAAGTTTCGCACGACAGGTCATGCATGAATAACAAAAACTGTTTACCGTATTGACAAGCCCGGTCTCACTCCTTTTCATGGAAATTTTCTTTCACCTGTATTTGCATTTTTTTAATGAATTGTTATGATTTATTTCAAAACTGCTGTTGACTCAAATCGGACAGCTGATTTTGATTGGTGAATATTGAGCAATAATTGAGAAATGAGAAGTTCAGACAATTGCAAACACTGTGTGAAATTTTTTGATTTTTTGTAGTTTTATTCAAATATGAAAAAAGAAGATGTGGTATGATTGCCAATGAAGCAACTGTACACAAAAGACCAAAATGACACAGACATTAACAACTATAGGTTATTGTACGGACTTCAACAGAGGGAAAAGCCTATACCGCATAGTCATATATAAAAGTGCCCAATATGACAATGTAAAACAATTCAAACAAGAAAACTAACAGCCTTATTTATGTTAAAACAAAATGAACGAATAGTAAATATGTAACACATAAACAAACGGCAACCACTTATTTACAGGTTCCTGACTTGGGACAGGCACATACATAAATAATGATGCGGGTTTAAACATGTTAGCGGGATCCCAACCATCCCCTTAACATAGGACAGTGGTATATGGTATACTAGTACAACATAACTATAAAAATCAGTTGAAAAAACTTTTATTTGATTCCTACACTTACATTTGAACTAGAATCAGACTTTGATACAGACTCAGGGTGTAAAAAGACTCATTTTAAATATGTTTGTAAGTTCATGTTCTTTATTATTTTAAGTTATTTTCACTCATTCAACAAGTACATTAAAAGTAGTTATTTGCTGGCCCACATTCCTAATTGTGAAACTGTATATGAATAGTATACTCAGGTGCCAGATAAATGTAGGCAGCTCTTAAGATATAGGATGAAAAGAGCAAACCCTATTACACAAACAATTATATAAGCGGATAGGTACACGCATATCCCAAATTGATACCCATATATAATCTAATTACCAGATAAATCATTTCGGAGTTTATTTCTATAAAATCAATAGGGCATATGTGGTTTGATTTGCGGTATCATGCACGTTTTGTTATCCGACCAAGACATATATTATACTCATACGTGTTGATATCTTTTGGTATTTCTTAATCATTCTTATCATCAATTGATGTGAACTTTTGTAGTTTGTTTGTGTGGTTTAATAGTTGTCTTTGTTTCTCAATTTATATAGGCCGCCATACTTTGTGTACTGTTTGATCTACTGGTGTGGTCTTGCGTGTACTCTCGTTATTGCTGGATGTAAGGTTCCAAAAATCTGCGTTCAATTGAAAAACAGACATTACCCATTATAAAATTCAGAATTTAGAATTTTACTTGTTCTTACCTGCTTGTTACATCATACAAATTATAGTTGTTGTGTATCTTCATACATTTAAACTGTTCTTTTTACACAAATTGATTTACCTATAAGAATACACGTACACATGTCAAGTGTGTTAAATACCAGTTCAAGTAGGACACATATAGATATCAGAAATATCTGGATAACCTTCTCTCTATTGATTACGTAATTCAACAACGTTTATTTAAGTATCTTTCTGTGTCATCTATAAATGAGGGATAGATTTTTATTTTTTTTTATTTAATTGACGTTTATCCTGGGCTGAAAGTTTACCCTAATTGATAGTTTGTCGTGAAAATAAGACGGTTTCTCATGTACTTAAAATTCTCCGAACGAATTTTAAACAATATACTATAAAGACTATAATATGTGTATTTCATTTTGTAACTCGATTTTGTTTCCTCTCAATTGATTTATGACTTTTAAAAAGGGGTAAACTACTGTTTCCTTTGTTTATGTAGAATCAATTGCCCCATTCTCTTTTGAGTAAACAAATACAAATATAAACTACACAATATTGAAATACAAACATTTTGTCTTCTAAATCTATATTATTTTACTTAAACCTAATATGACATAAATGCAAGATATACTTTGTCTAGATAGACAAGTATTTGGTATTCAACATTAATTAAATACATAGAATTTATGTAATTTTCTATTTGACATGATTATTACGAGTTCAGAAATGGTTTTGGATACAGACATCATAAGCGTTGTCTGCTGTCACCGATATCTTATTTTCATTTACTTAACTGAAACCATTTGATATTTCAACAGTTGATTTTTTCACTTTACTTCTCCATCAATAATTTCTAGTGTTTCTCCCTTTTTGGTACATAGTAACAAACATATCAAACTTTTCTTTTTCTATAAATTTTAAGAAACGTTTTTCAATGTTCAACGTTCTCCATCTTAGGATTTTGTTACTATAGTTACATGTATCAGTAACGTATAATTGTGCACATGTTTAATGATAGTACATGTATGTGGCCCTGTGTTTGATTATCGGTAAATTTTGATTTTAAATTGTTGCCTATTTGACATATAACATACCACCCTTTGTTAGTTTCATCACAAAAAAACAACAAATTAAAGTTTTGAATTTCAACCTACTGTCCGGGAAGTTATTGAGTTAAAGACAAACATTTTTTCACTGAGAAAGTATTACTTTGCAATCTTGCATCTTTTTAATAGATACTTTATAATGACCGTGTTCATTAGACTACTTTTGTTACCAATAAAGTGACTTAACAATTATTCACTATAAAAGAGGGGGTTGTATTTACGATTCAGCATTTACGAAATAGTCAAAGAAATCAAAAATAGATTTATTTTGTATTGAGGAATTGATATGTGTGTAAGATTGCTCGCTAGTCATTGAAGTCTGAAAATAGTATTTATTCTATAAGTTCGATAAAATAACTATTAGGCTTTTATTTAAATCTGAACTTGATAATAAAGATGTGAATCCGGTAATAAACGGTTTATTGTATGTATATTCTTCAAATAACATCATACACCGAGGCACCATTGTTATAGTTTGCTACTAGAAGTAAGCGTTTTGTTTTATGAAAGAACAAGGCACGAGGATTTGCAAGTCCATCACTAGCTCCAATTAGCTCTTTTGCTTGTTTTCCATCTGGAGATATCACGACTACATTGTTCGAGTCAGAACCTGCAACATAAATATTTGAATTAGTATCTAATGTGATGCCGTACGGTTTTCTAAGCAATGTAGAATCGACATATTTCCATTGTACCTGCCCACTGAAATCGTAACATACAACAGTATCATCACGCCAATTGGTATGAAAAATGTGATTTGCATTTGAGGCAACGTAGGTATGAGCCGCCGTTTTGGGAGAATTTGGAAGTAACCGGACGTTAGAGTTGGACCTGTCATATATTTTTATGCCATTATTATACGTGCAACAAATAAATGAATCGTTGCTGTAGCTTATACCGAAACACCAGTCCCCCAGTTGAAAAACTTGACTCGTTTTTGTACTATTCATATCAATAAAGTAAATCTGTTGAAGATGGTTTCTACCACTTGATACAGCAACCGTATTAGAATCAATAACTGCAAGGTCATACCCAATGTCGCTCGCCGCTGGGTTGATACGTGATTCTGAAATGAATGCACCATTAGGCGCATATTTCATCATACTTTTGTTGTGTTCTTGTAGAAATAGCTTGTTTCCATCTTCTGATATGGCACATCCAGAAATACTTTCGCTATTAATGTTAATCCTACGTCCTACCCTGACTTTTATGGTTTCAATAGATTTTGCTACTGACTTTGGTTTAAAAATTTGTGCTGATATGTCACCTTTCCATGAAAAAGAAACATGTTTTTCACTATTATCAATTTCTACATCACCAAATGTTTTTATGTGTTTTATAAACCCCTCTAGCTTTTCATTGAAAGTACATTTCATTGTCACGTTGTTTAAGCTCCCGTTGTCATATATTTGTTGGACGTTGATTTCATTGTTTGAAATTCTTTCTTGGAATGCCTTTGTTCCCATGAATATTTGCAAATTGGATGCAAACATTTTAACAGATTCAACATCTTTTTGAATTCCTTCTACTTTTTCTTTTTCGTCCTCCAATTTCGTAATTATTTCTTCTACTTTCTCACAGTTTGTCTTCTCAACTGTAGATGCCTTTTCTTGTAATTCTTCTTCTAAATGGTCTAAAAATGCATTAATTTCGTTACGCTTGTCTTTGATATGTTCAGAAATAACCCGCTTCTGTTCACGTAATTCCGTTAAATTTCTTTTTCTATCCTTTATAGCAGACGAAATGTTACTTTCCATATTTTTTAGAACTTTTTCAATGTTATCCAAAGCTACTGATTGGTATCCTTTTGAAGGCGAAAGAAAATCTTCTATAAAAATAATTTCCTTGCATTCTTTGTGAGCTGATATCGAACAAATTTTGCAACATAGTAAGTCATGAAATTTGCAATAGAATTCAAGGATACTGTCATGCTCCTCACAGTTATGGCTAATTTTCTTGATAAATGATGGTAATTTGTTAAAGTTTTCTATTGAGATTGTTTGATGTGATTTTGATAATTTTGATATCTTATGATTGTCTCTGCAGTCGCCACAAAGAGCCTCTTCACACTGTGGACAGTATTCCTCCGCTGACTTGTTGAGTTGCTTGTTTTGGCAAAAGTCGCAAAATAATGCACTTTCTTTGGTTGCCATTTCAATTATAGCTCGTCTGAGTTGATGTTTGATCAAATTGCTTATTACTTGGACATATCAACCATATGACCTACAGAAAAAGTGTAAATGTAAAAAAGTATGCTGATGGAAGAGTAAAATCATCTGTTGTTAACCATTCGTTTGATGTGTTTGCGTTTTTCATTTTATTAGGGATTTTCCGTTGATTTTTTTTAAACCGGGGGATTATTTTAATTTCATCACCTAACCTCAATACTTCGATCATGTCGATACTATAATCAGTTCTTTATCTTGCCGAAAAAGGGGAAATTACAACCTTTTTTTAAACAAAAGAAAATTATGACGCTGATGTTTGGAGCAGGTACTTTTCTCAAATAAACTTAAAATTAATTGAGGTCAAAGTCTTTTTTAAGACTAATATGTATATACTACGTATACACTTCTTTCAACTTTAATAACACTTATAACTTATGCAATGTGGACCCTTTTTAGAATTCATGTCAGAAAATATTCTTTAATATCTTAACTTATTTTCACTATTTCAATGTGGATACATAAATGATATTGTGCTTGATGTACCACTTTACTTTTTGTCCACTTGTTAAAGAATAGTTGGTACTTAGAAGCCAGGAAAAGTCGGCAGCTCTGAAGATATAATGTCATAAAGAGCATATCCGTTTTTAATCGACCAGTTTGCATCGGCGAAAGACAACACTATGTACGCGTTTCGTCTAGATTTACACGCGTAATTTATTCAATCACCAGATACATTATTTACACGTGTGTTTCTACCACTGTAAAGTCTTCATTGATGTGGACTTTGTATTTTAAACGCTATTTTACTTTGTGTAATGTTTGGTACATGGATGTGATTTTGTGTGTACATTTTTGTTTTTGTTACCGGAAAGTTTCGAACATATGAATTGATGCAAAACATTTGAAAAGTAGATATGACCCAATATGCATTTTAGAACTATTGCTTTCATCGTTCCTACCTGATTGCAACAACGTACGAATTTTAGTTGTTGTTTATCTCCATACATTAAAACTTTGCTATCTATACTTATAGAGGTTACCTGTCATCGTACACATACACTAGTGTGTAAAAGATCAATACAACATTTACAAATAGGACACACAAAGATATTTAAAGTATTTGAAATATTTAAATGTCCCTCTATTGTCTTCGTTATTCAATACAATCCACTACAATTATTGCACGAGGAGAACATCTCAATCATTTCCCCAACGCAGTCTATGTAAGTACCTTTAAAGGGAACAACAAAAAAGAATGTCGAAACCCATGAAAGATTTTAATATTTTGAAATATAAAATGCGTTGATTTTTTATCGATGTCCTTCTATGCCTGGTGACTGTTTTTATAGACAATTAACGTTGTTTAAACACAGTCGTAATTCAATTTCTCTTCACTACCCTTTACAATGTTAACTGTCAACTCCATAATTAACGCATAACACAATGTTTTTATTGTCTACTAAAGCAAAGCAATTGCCATCATTTGAATACAACGAGTATTGCTGCTTCATGATATTTTTAATTACATTACAGATTCGTAGTGTATGACATATGTTTCATGCTCAGTTAAACAAATTCATGGTATAAGTCTGTCATGTCTGTCTTTCCATACTTAAATGTTTTTTTTTAATTCTTCTTTTTAAATCGATGCATTGATCATTGACCTATTCAACTTTAAACACAACTGAATTGCAGAAAAAGAATAGGAGAATCCGTATAGCCAAGCTTATATATAGAAAAAAAGATTTGGTATGATTGCCAATGAGACATCTCTCCACAAGACACCAAAATGACACAGAAGTTAACAGCTATACCGTGCGGCCTTCAACAATGAGCAAAGCCCACACCGCAGAGTCAGCTATACAAGGGTCCGAAATAACAATGTTGAACAATTCAAACGATAAACCTAACGGTCTAATTTATGTACAAAACAATGATCTAAAAACAAATATATATCACATAAACAAACGACAACCACTGCAATACAGGCTTCTGACTTGGGACAGGCACATACAAAGAGAATGTGGCGCTGTTAAAAATTGTTAGCGGGATTCCAAACCCTCCCTCTAACCTGGGACAGTGGTGTAACAGTACAACATAAGAACGAACTATACAAATCAATTGAAAAATACTTCGAACTGAAACACTGTACATAAATAGGACTGAAAAAATAAATAATGGCGTGCACAACACCTCTTTCGAATCTCTTAAACAATTAAAGAACCTGCCTTGGCAAATAGAGAATAGGTGATGGTAATTTATTAGATTTGCATTCACACACTCTTAACTTTTAGCTTACAAAAAAATGTTTTCAGTGTCTACCTGACCCTTTATAAGTTTACAAAACAAAAAACGATCCTTTCAAGGTCAGTTTGATGCCAATGTCACTATGACTTATCTCCCCTTCTTCCATATTTTTTTTTATTTCAGGTCAAGAAACAGTAAATGGGCTATGTTACAGATTTTGTTAAAAATTATTTTTATGTTAGTTTGGCTCTTCGGATTATATTAGAAAATCGAAAAAAAAAATAATCTATATTATATTTATTATCTCTTTTATTTTCTGAAGTATTACTGATTTTCTTTCAAAATAGGTGAACGTTTGAATAGGAGGCACATGAAATCGTCAAAAAAACTTCATCAAAATCATTAAAATCATCAAATTTGATATTTTTACTCAATAGAATTTTCTCAAAAAACTATTGTTGATACATACATTTCCATTTTAATAATATGAAATAATCATATCTAAACCCACCACATTATGTATTGATGTGCCTGTCCCAAGTCAGGAGCCTGTAATTCAGTGGTTGTCGTTTATATATGTGTAACATATTTGTTTTTCGTTCATTTTTTGTACATAAATAAGGCCGTTAGTTTTCTCGTTTAATTTTTTTTTCAAAAACACATGGAAGTTTTTAATGACCTTGACTGGCTATACAGCCCTTGCACGGTCGGCGGGATTGTTTTACATTGTCAATTCGGTGCCTTTTATAGTTGACTTTGTGGTATGGGCTTTTCTCATTGGTGAAGGCCGTGACCTATAGTTATTAATTTCTGTCTCATTTTGGACTCTTGTGGAGAGTTGTCTTATTTGCAATCATACCACATCTTCTTTTTTGTATATAGTCACCAACTTCATTATTGGTGTATGAACAAATCTGTTATATTATCTGTAGTAAAAAAAAACGTTGAAAACGACGATTTATGGTCTACAACGCGGTGACGTTACGATGATTTCGACGTTTTTTTGTATTTTTTCACAAAGTACACCCCTTTGCTTGATGTATTCCGTAAAAAACAAAGTAAGTGACCCTATTATTATTAAACAGATTTTTTTGTATCAACAAATGAAGTTCGTCTATCTGATAACGTTTTATCCCCCCAACAGTAGTAGTGGCCGATGACCCTTGTAAACCATGTATTATAGTTTCATCTATAACATCCATGCCATACCATTATAAAGTATATGTTCATGTTCATTATTATCAATAAAAAGGGATATTTCATATTTAGGTATTGCTTAAGTACTAAACCAGTATGAATTGTCCTATAAATTAGCAACCTTGACTTTATGTACATATCTATAAAGTTAATAATAATACTGTTGCTGTCCAATAACTGTGTCTTTTTTTTTTTTTAATATTAAACATATTTTATTAACAATCACCTGTTACATCAACCCTCAGTTGCCCAGGGAAACAACTAAGGGGGCCCCAATTTTTACAGACTCATTTGTCGGTGAAAAAGCAAATGAGAAAAAAAACTCCCACTTTAAATTATTAACATCCACCTTTATAAATATTATCTATCCTTGTACAAATGTACATGTACCTGCAATCATTATCGATCTATATATCTATAACTCTCACCATATAAAATTATTTGAATAAAATAGGTTTTTATCGTTATTTATTTTTCACAAAGGCTACCTGTATTTATTAAGCAGTTTCAATTTTATCGTACATCAAGTCTTTTGTTATGTTAATTTCAATAAATAATTGATAACTGTGTCTTAATTGACTAAAAGTAATTGATATATCAAATATTTGTTTAACATTTCATGTGCCTGTTCTTATGATTGAATATCGTCATGCATTGTCCTGCGTCATATCACAGGATTTTTCGATGAATAATTGCGGAATTTTGTTTTCATTGGTTGAGATTTTGACATATTTTAATAGCCAATGTAACTATTTTAAGATTGAGGAAACTGTCAATATTTTACTTTCGAGACGATTTTCTCTCCCCAGTCATCTTGGGCCTCAATAATTGGAATACAAGGATACGACAAAGATTTTGCAGGCACTATCATGTAGATATTATTACTGGGGATGACAGTATTTCTGTCTCTTAGTTTCGTACTGATGATCTTTAAAATTCATTCAATCAATTTGACGTACAAGTTACAGTTACAAGTGTCACAAAACTTTCCAGACCTCTTTTCTTTAACCGTAATAGAGGGAGGGGAAGGAGGGGTCCAGATCCCGAAATCCCGGGCTTAAAAACACGAAATCCTGAGGGTCTGAATTTAAATCAATTTAAACCCCGACATCCCGAAATTCGGAAATAAAATTCCCGGACACCGAAAGGGTCAATCCCGAAATTTCCGAGCTTTAAAACAACCGAAACCGGAGTCCTGATAAAGGTCCTTTCCCCCTCGTAATACTATATTCTATTCATTCATAATCTTGAATTGAGACTTGTTACTTCAAAATAACATTCTCTTATTTTGAATGATGTACACAGGCAAAATAAAAGAAAACAGATTTCGCTTTATATCTCTTCGAAATTTGAATTTGATAAAGAAGAAATCACATGTTATATTTGATCTTACATGTGTACTTTCAATTTCAATTTGGTTCTAAATTTAGATTTAGTTTTACCATAAATTGTGGACGGAATAGAAGACACCTGTTTATTTTCTGCACATGTAGAACAAGTTTGAATCCTGGGAGTTGAATGACATAGTTTTTACTTATTCTAACATAGATGTTAGAGTGACACAACTTTTAAGTTACTGAGTAAATTTTTGGGCCTAATTTGTTTATCTTTTGTTTGTTTTCCGTCTTTGTTCTTCCGACTTGTAAGTGTTGCACTAGTGGTCAAATTATTCTCTTGGTATCGTATTTTTTCTTATATGAATATAAATCATATCCTAAAATTTGCACAAAAAATGAAAATACGAACATGTCAATTAATTCAATAATTAAATTCACAAGTCTTTCATTAATTATTTGTAACCTATTATAAAACTTTATGGTAAGTATACTGTGTTTTTCGATCAAGAGTACGGCTTTGTAAAACGATATTGCTGGGTCAATTCAGGTTTCATTTTAATTAATTTGATATCAATAGAAGTAAAATTGTTACATGTTTATTTGTTTATTTATAAAAGAGAAAATAAATACCTTACAGCTTCCTTTACCGCCGATGCTGAAATGTTTAATGTTATAAAACAATTTTCGCGTCTTTGACCTACTTTATCTTTTTATTCGGATACTTGCGGTTATCTTCTCCGAGTTCAACGGGAACATTAGAATGATCTAGAATAGAACCCAGATGGAACCAAGAAGTTGGGTTGCTTTAACCAAACAACCCGGATGTTGAACCAGTTACCATGGTTTCGAACCAAAGAACAAAGGTTCAGAACCAAAACACCCAGATGGAACCAAGGTTTAGAACCAGAGTGCCCGGATAGAACCTAATTGCATTCAGAATTCTCTTGACTTTTTATACCTTTAAAGTATTTTCCAAATCATTTATTTATTTAGTATATTTATATATAATTTATAATTTTGTTGTGAGGCGTTTTTTCTTTCTGTTGACATCATAAACACGAAATGTCTTCTCCTACGCCTCTACAACAAAGACAAATAGTGTTTTAAAGTCAGGCTGCACACAGAACAACGTACATAATGCTTTGATTTCTAATTGGAGTAGTTCAGATTATTTCTATAAGGTTTTAAGACAAGTGTACTTGTTGGATTCATGATAGACCGCAAACAGTAGTTTCTCTTTCGTGTGTCCTTAAAGGTTAATAATTATACTGATGTTGTCCAATAACTGTGCCTTAAAGGAACGTTTTGTCTACTGATTAGTAATTGACATATCAAATATTTCTCAACATTTCATGTGACTGTCCTAAATATTGAACATGGTTATGCATTGTCTTGCATCATATCCTAGAGTTTTTCGATGAATAATTGAATTTGTAATATTTATACTAAATAACTACGGAATTTTGTTTTCATTGGTCGAGAGTTTGGCATATTTTAACAACCCATATAACTGTTTTAAGATTGAAGAAACTGTCAATATTTACTTTCGAAACGATTTTCTCGCCCCAGACATCTTGGGCCATAGCAGTTGGAATAAAAGGATAGGACAAAAGAGTATACAGACAGGCACAGGGTTGACAATATTACTGCCCCTCAGTTATCTACTGATGATAATTAAAATACATGCTCTAAATGTGACATTAAATGGTTAGTAATCTGGCAACCAAAATGCTATCTTACCTCGATACAGAACAGTATTTTGATATACAAGAATATTTTACTTAACTCGAGCGAAGAGGATCTTTATTTGAAAAATTGATTTTAAAAAAGAAGATTTAGTTGATTGTTAATTGGACAATTCTTCACCAAAGACCAAATGACGTAGAAAATTAATCAACCAGTATTAATATGTACTACATTAATTATATACATGTTAAAAGTAAAATCACAAAAATACTGAACCTTGAGGAAAATCAAAACGGAAAGTTCCTTATCAAATGGCAACATCAAATAATAAAACACATCAAACGAATGGACAGCAACTGTCATATTCCTGACTTGGTACTATTACCCCATTCTTTTCAACCCGTTTCTGTGTTATTCATGTCGAAAATGGTTACTTATATCTTGACATTACACGACATCAGACGAATTCAAGACTGTTTATGACGTTGTTTTACTGAATCCATTGGATATCTCCTAATCTATTTTTTAGTCTTTGGGAGCATGTCATTTATCAATTGCATTTTGTTATGATCTAGCTTTCAATAACTGCATATATTCTTGTTTTTATATGTTAATAGTTTGTATGCCTTGTTTGTTTTGAGTTATCAGCCAATTGCAAATAATTTTTACAGTTTGCTAGTATGTTGTGCTGTTTCACCACTGTCCTATTTAAGACTAGGCTAGGTTAGTTGCTTACAGACACGTTTAACTCCGCCACATTCGATAAGTGCCAAGTCAGTCGTGTTCACTTGTTTCGATGATTTATGTCTGTCTTATGTGGTTTTCTTTGATTATTTTGTTATAAATTAGGCCGTTGCTATACTCATGTTGATTTTTAAAAAATAACAAATCATCCATATGATTTAAAGAATGACTTGTTTGTATTTTGTGCACAAGGTCGTCATATATTATTCATGCAACCATTTGTCATTTTATGTGTGTTTTTTTTCAAATATTGAAACGATTATTTTCTGCGTTAAATATTATCATGAATCACGTTAAAACTTATAGGCGTAATGCATGCATTGTAATTTTTTTATCTTGTATAAATGAGTTGAAAAGAACTAATTCCTATGATATATTTTTATATACTAAATTTCACTTAATTTAAACGTGCTCATCGAAATTCTTTTGTTATAAATAACGAAGCGGATACACATTTGACTTTATATCCCTCATTTACAATCAACGGTTGACCATTGATCAAATAAATTTAAGACGTTTTTCCGAAATTGATATATGTGTTAACTTGACAGATTACTCTCATAAACTTAAAACTAGTTGAAATATATTGTAAGTATTTCAGATTCATGAATGCTGATGGTGTCACGAAACATAAGTTCCTTCATGATATTAGATTCCAATGGAAAAATTATTCTAGTTTATAATATTTCCACTTGAATGAATATTACAGTATATTTTCCTAACGGAATAAATAGTATAGAATATGTGATATAGATACAATGGATAAGCGTTGATTCTTGAAAAAGAAACCATGAGCCCGGAGGGCGAATGGTTTGTTTTTATGAATCAACGCTTATCCATTGTATCAATAACTTAAACTATTGTGTTAATGCCTTTTAGAAATTAACGCCTATTCTCAATTAGAAGGTATTGTAAGTGAGTTTAAATAACCATTTAATCGTGTCAAACGATCCATTAAAATAAATTAAATAGCACAATCAAATGGTTAAAAAATACATAATATATTATAACACATCACATCTACCCTTAACGATCTTCATACTATAAGGCGTCTGAATGTTATCTGTTTTAACAAATAAGATATATAATTTCTATTAAAATTGAAAATCTAAATGGAGAAATTGTCAAAGGGAAAACAACCCGACAAAGAACATACATATAGTGCATATAATAAGTATGTTTCCGAAATTTCTAACAAAAAACGTATTTTTAGGAACATCCCGATTTTCTAGCATAGAAATTTGCGAAGTAGCAGTTGTAAAATTATGTAGCAAAACAGATGAAATCATATGATATTAATTTATAAAACAAAAATGGACAAATAGAATGTAGTCATTTTTGTTTCAAACATGTGCATGTTTTGTGGGAACAATAAATGAAAGATATAGTTTTTAATTTTACAAAATATAAAGTTTGTTTTTCTTTAAACGACGTCTATTCGTGCCGGAAATATATTCAAACCGCTAGTTTGTCGTGAAAAAAATTTGGTTCATTAACACGCTTGTACTTTTATTTCAAATCCTCTTCATGAACTTTAAAAGAGGGACGAAAGATACCAAAGGGACAGTCAAACTCATAAATCTAAAACAAACTGACAACGCCATGGCTAAAAATAAAAAAAAACAAACAGAAAAACAATAGTACACACGACACAACATAGAAAACTAAAGAATAAACAACACGAACCCCACCAAAAACTAGGGGTGATCTCAGGTGCTCCGGAAGGGTAAGCAGATCCTACTTATGAATGTACGACAAAGACATATATGTGTATTGAATCTTAGACTACAGAGGATTTACAATATACGTTATGACGAACATGTTGAAATATAGCTTATCTGTTTTTTTCTCTCTTTCTTTTTTAAGGTTTTGCTGTCCTGTTTATTCGCATGAAACAATGTTTTAATTGTCATTTAAAGCAAATCAATACACAATCAATTGAATATTATGTGTATACTAAACCATGACATTTCTAATAACAGTTTCGCTAGTGCAGGACATATGTTTATAACTAGTTAGGCAAAAGGTATTATCATATGGGTTGAAGGTATATTTCTTTTGATTATTTTCACTTTTGAAATCAATATTTTTTCCATCTCATTTACTTCTTCAACTACCAAACCAACTTGCAGAAAAGTTACTAGGAAGTCTGTAGTATACATAACTATTTTAATGTGCACATACAGTACTGATTTTTTGTCATTGATAGATATAATGCACCTCATATCTCTCTTCTCTATGAAAGAAATGATAAATGCTTTGTAGATATTTAAACAGCACAAGCAGATATTAACATTGTTTGATATCTTTGACAAATACAATTTTTTCAAACATATAAAAGTAATCGTTCATCTAAACACGTTCTTACTGATTCAAACAGCAGTAGTGACTGTTCTCCCGTTTATATGAATTTCACCTAAAATAAAAGTTAACAATTTATGAAAAACACACGGATTTTCTTTCATTTTTATATTGATATTTCAATAAACATAGAATGTTCCTGATTTTTACTATTTCTTTTTTTTTATGTTTTACCATAAGATTGTTGATGAAGTCAAAATATTAAGAATCGTCCTTTAAATTTGTTATCTTGATCTTATAACACGATCTTTACATTTCAAAAAATGTCTCTTGTATGTATGTGTTGGTGATCTGCTGATAGTGATTGAGGTATCATACAGTCCGGTCACAATAACTCACTATGGAAAACCAATAAACGCTTAATAGATATGAGTAACAGCAATGAACGACAACCACTGAATTTCATGTACCTGACAGGCACATAATATAATTACAGGTTATTATAATATATTACCAGTTTTATTATTTTTGGGCAAAAGTGTAAATACACTCAGCATGTGAACCCGAAAACACTGTTATGGTAGATTCATGGTATACCGCCATCTTGGATTGTACAATCACAGTATAAAATCGTTCTAGTTATTTGCCGGAATCTGCAAATTTGGAGACATATTTGCAATTTGATGCTTAGACTGTTTATATATATATATATATATATAAAGAAAACTTGGTGATTTATTGTATTATTTAAAATATTTAAGCAGATATTATTTTTTAATTGTTTTTAGAATCATTTTTTCAAATGAGTAATTTAAGGGGAGATAACTTTTTTTTATCAAAAAAAATATACTAGACTAATAGTATTTTTTTTTTACTTGTAGCAAGAAAACAAGTTCGGTGACACCATATTTTCTTTTTTATTTTCTTAAAACATATAATAAAACCTATCTTCTAACAATTTATTTCAAAATTCTATCTCATAGAATCTTTTTATACACACAAATATGTTTTTTCATGAACAATGTAACCAAATTAAGGCAATTTTCAACAACTCATAGCTTGAAAAATAGCACGGTGACCCATACTTGTTATTATAATTTTGATAAAAGCATCTGTATTTTGGCAAATTATAAGAAAATTCTGTCTCAAAATGTTTATACTTATGATCTGACTTAACTTGTTACAAACAATAAATGCAAATTGAAAGAAAATGCACGTTCTTAATAATATTTTTGGTGTGGTGTACCACTTTTGGGGAAAATCATAACTGACGTTTAGAAACATATTCATCAACTGTAACTCAAAATTTTAATGATTTGGTGCCGAGAGTATCTAATTTTGTCTGACTTCATAATTTTTAATAATTTTTGACTGGACCAAATAACTAATTCACTTTGAAATTATTGCCATAATATTATATGTATAATTTCCTCAACCTACTTACTTGTACATTACTACGGACTGTAATTCTAGAAATCAAAACTATAAGGTCGAAAACGATTTGAATTTTGTACTAGATGACCATATATTTTTTTTGCATTAGTTTAGAGAGTGACGCATTTAAATAACCTAATATTTAGTTTGCCAAAAGTTAAGCACTACCGACATATAACTGGCAATATTGTTTTAACTACTAGTATCGCGAAAAATATTAATGTTTGTTATTATGAGTTGGCCTTAAACATACACTAAGAAAATTCATTACGACCAAAAAGATCGAAATCCGATAAACCAGTCAAGTAACTCTTTATTAAAGGGCATCTACGCGTTTACAAATACACTGTTTCTATACCTTGAAATCATTTTCTTACTGTCCCTTGTACAGATGAAATTTGACCTTCATCCCATCATTATGTAATATGGCAAAGGTGGAAGTTATCTATGGCTTTACGTTGGCAAGCAAATTGACATGATCAATGACGATAAAAGAATTAGGAGCATTATATATAACCATTTCACTACGTCATTGTCAGACTTTTACAACGTTATGTTGACACAGGAACTGCTACTGATAAATCAAAGTCCGAAAAACACCGTTTAACTACCCGTCGTAATGACAGACTGCTTATTTGTCATGTATGCTAAAGCCAAGCCATTTACCCCTGCCCCGCAGCTTAGATACCACTGGCCTCCAGGTGGTCGTGTTATTATTCGAACATTGGTTCGTCGACATCATAGAGGCAATCGAAGAACACGTCGCAATGTCAAGAGACATGCCCTAACAGCCAATCACTGTACAATCATGTTTCAATAGGATAATGACTATCGATGCGTGAACACGAGTTACTAGCAAAAAACTCATTGGTCAAATGAGAATCTGTTTCAGTAACGACCAGTAGACTCGATAACCTGAACTTGAATGGAAAATAAAACTGCTGTTGTCTGCACTATGGTCAGGTTGTTGTCTCTTTGACACATTCCCCATTTCCATTCTTAATTTTATTTTGACCAAAACAACATTTGTCCAACGACTGCATTAAGTGCTGGTGGTGTTACAGTATTGTGTTGTTTCTTATACCGTTGTCATCTGGGTTTGCATATTCTGCAGGGTAGCATAAATGGACAGACATACAGCGATTTGGTGCCAAGAAACATAGTCGTTCCACATTTTGATAATCCCTCAACTGCGTCAAAATGATCAAGACATGTACATGAACGACAACGCTAGACCACGCAGTGCAAGGCTTGTAACCGAGTCCAAAGAGCAAGAAGCCATTGGAACAATCTTTTAGCTCTCCATATTTCCATACATAAACCCAATCGAACATGCCTGGGATGCCTTTGGAAGAAATCTCAATCGCAGAGATCACTTTTACAGAATCATTGCAATTTAAGAGTTGAAATTGATGATGAATGAAATATGTTTCCTCAATTAAAAATCAGAAGGCTTGTACAGAGCATGAGACGCCGTGGTATTGAACTGTACCGGAAGAGAGGTTGTTACATGCTATTGATTCAAATATTGACATTTAATTTTCCGAACATACCAAAGATTATTTGTAGTAAATTATAATGAATTGTTGTAAAAATTAAATCAAAGTGAAACTTAAATTCCGTTTCTGATTTGTGTAGTTTACAATATTTCTATGAACGCCAAACTTAAATGCATACCACCTTCATAAGTGATCAAAATTAAATTTGTAGTTTGTTTATGGTATATGTTAGCAAAATTGCTGCATCAATAATTTCTCTTTTTCGAGGAATAATTGATTTTTTTAAATGGAAAAAATGTCGATGCAATAAAAATAGGTGCTGCTTAAATTTTGGCGGACTGTATATATCAAAGGTTTTTAAGAGCAAGGAAACTGATATCAACGTGATTATTACCGGCTTATTGTACTAACGATACGATTTCCTAAAATCGGGGTTGAATTGTTTTTGAAATAAATATCCTGGCTGAGTTCGAAAGGGAAAAAATATCTTCTCCACGAGATAAATTGAATAAATATTTTGACCTACAAGTTGATGAAATTAATTTGTACAACATGTACAATGTTACAACTTACTTGTAAAGCGAAGTATAAAAAAACAAGTAGCATGTCTAGAGGTGAAAATGAAAATTACACGCAAAACTAACCAAAATTTACTAAACCTAGACCTTGGTTTCAAATTGATACCAAAATGATACCGTTCCTCATTGCAGGTCAGGTGCATACTTTACACGATTTATTTTATTAAACTCTTTATTTGATAAATTGCTTTAAATTAAAAACCAGCAATTTCCTTTCAATTATATAAAAATTATGTTTTTGATATAAATCATCAAAGGTGTTTTGTTCGTTTTTATGACAACTTTCTAACTGACTTGATTATTTGCAAACAAAGAAATGTTTACGGTCATCAAAAGCTTTAGCTGCTAACATCCTATTTAATTAACTGACTTTTCAACAGCTCCATCTTTAACCTCTTCCTCAATATATTCAAGTGTTGCTGATTTTATAGTGTACTTAACCACGACATCAGGTCGACATCTTGTGAAAACTGTCGGACTACCATCATTGTCATGTACGAAATGCATAAACCATGCTTACGTTACTGAAATAATAGGCAAGTATAAAGATATAACTTGCAATTAACGATCGATATTTGTAAATATGCAAATGTGAGGTTAAAACAAAAATATTATAGTTTGCACCAAAACAAAAAACAACAAGCCGTATATTTCAGGTTACTTTATAATTTCAACTTTAGCCAATGTAGGGATATTCAAACTCTTAATTTTAAACCAGACTGACAACGCCATATCAGAGGTAAACAAGAATGTGTCCATAGTACACGGATGCCCCACTCCCACTATCATTTTCTATGTTCAGTGGACCGTGAAATCGGGGTCAAAACTTTAATTTGGAATTAAAATTAGAAAGATCATATCATAGGGAACATGTGTTCTAAGTTTCAAGTTGATGTAACTTTAACTTCATCAAAAACTACCTTGACCAAAAACTTTAACCTGAAGCGAACGGACGGACGCACAGACGGATGCACGGACGAACGGAGGCACAGACCAGAAAACACAATATAAAAAACTTAATTCTGAGCAACACGAAACTCACTAAAAACCAAGGGCGTCTTATGTACTTCGGAACAGTAAGTAGATCCGCTGTCACATGTGACACCGTTGTGCTGCTTATGTACGTTCAAACCAGATGACAAATCTAGTTCAATAGGTCAAATTCGATAGACTAGACAATATTTCACACATACAACATCAATCAGGTAACAATTATAATCGACAGTAGCACATTTACCAAACCAACAAAGATTTAACGCGTGTTCCGAAGATGATATAGTTGTATACTGACCCAAAGTTCTTATATACTTTATTTTAATTTTTAAAATGCAGTTGAAAGTAAACTTGTCCAACTTATACCTAAACAAATGTATAATAATATAATTTCGAATCAAATATTACTCTTTCACTTTATTGTACTTTGTTAACATAGCAAGAAACATGTGCTTCCAGCTTTGGTAAAAAAATAATGTATTAAGGCGTTTTATGTAATGTCATATAAAAAGGCAACTCCATCATATTTTGTTACTAGAAGTACGTTTTTTGTTTTATCCAAATAGATGGCACCAGGACTTGAAATTCCGTCACTAGCTCCAATCAACTCCTTGATCTGCTTTCCATCTTTGGATATCACTACGATATTGTTTGAGTCAGTACCAGCAACATAAACGTTGGAATTATAATCTAAAGTGATGCCATATGGTTTTCTGAGCAAAGAATCGGAATATTTCCATTGAACCTCTCCACTGTAATCATAACATACGACAGAATTATCATGACAGTTGGAATGAAAGATAAAATTTTCATTTGACGTAATGTATGTATTTTTTAATGATCCGGATTCATTAGGCTGTATCTGTAGTGTTATTAGATTTTTAGACTTGTCAAATATTTTAATGCCATTTTCATTTGTGCAGCAAATAAATAATCCATTATGATAGCTTAAACCGTAACAGAAGTCATCTAGGTCAATCACTTGACGCGTTTCTGCACTATTTATATCAAATAAGTAAATCTTGTGTGGGCGATTTCCACCATTTGATACAGCTACCGTTTTAGAATCAACCACTGCCAGATCATATCCAATGTTTGACGGTGTACTATTCATATGCATTTCGAAATAAAATTCACCATTACGCGCATATTCAAGTAGACAATTTTTGTATGATTGTAGAAATAGCATGTGCCCAGTTCCTGACACGGCACATCCAGTGATAGCACGGCGACCAATTTCCACCTGACGCACTAGTCTGGCGTTTATGTGTTCAATCGAATTTGCTACCGAGATAGATTTCAACATTTGTGCTGATGAATCACCTCTCCATAGAAGAGACACATCATTTTCACAGATGTCCACCTTAATATCACCAAATGTCTTTATTTTTTTCATAAACCCCTCTAACTTTTCATTGAATGCATATTCCATTCTGACATTGTCTAGGCTCCCATTTTTATATAATTGTTTGACTTTAATTTCTTTTGTTGAAACACTTTTCTGAAATGCCTTTGTTCCCATGAAGATTTGTAGATTGGATGCAAACTTTTTTACAGTTTCAACTTCTTGTTTAATCTCGTCTACTTTCTTTTTTTCCTGACTCAAATGTGCAATCACTTCTTGTATTTTTTGACAGTATTCTTTCTCCATTGCAGATGCCTTCTTTCGTAACGCTTCTTCCAAATGGTCAAAACGTGTATTAATTTTTCGACGTTTTTCCTTAATTTGTTCTGCCATCCCCCGATTCTGTTCACGTAATTCAGTCAAATTTATATTTCTGTCCTTTATAGCAGAACAAATATTAGTTTCCAGATCGTTCAGAACTTTTTCAATGTTATGTAAAGCTACCGATTGATATCCTGTAGAAGGCGAATTTAAATCTTCAATAAAAATTATTTCCTTGCATTTTTTGTGACCTGATATCGAACAAAGTTTACAACAAAGAGAGTTATGGGATTTACAAAAAAATTCAAGAATGAGGTCATGCTCCTCACAATTATGCTTTATCTGCTTGATAAATGACGGTAATTTGTTATAATTTTTAACTGAGATTGTCTGGTGTGATTTTGACAGTTTTGATATCTTATGATTGTCTCGACACTCTCCACAAAAAGCCTCTTCACACTGTGGACAATATTCCTCTGCTGACTTAGTAATGTCCTTGCATTGACAAATGTCACAGAATGATAAACGTTCGTGAGTGGCCATATCTAAACAAATATGCTGCTTTATGTGAGGTCAAATAGTGTGCTTTATATATACTATCGAAGATTCTTCATCTAAAATCCACAATTTCACCCTAGGAATAGATATAAATTAGGCAAATTATGATTATTAATGAGCAAAAATAGCTGTTTCGTTTTGATGCATTTAAACCTGGACAGACTGTACATTCAAAAATTTAATTATTCATAAACCTATCAAGTCTAAATCACCATTATATAACAATTGTTATTATTGCAAAAAATAAAACAAAAAGATGAACATATAGGAACCAGTTTCATTTAAACTAAAAATTGAAGTATTCAAAAGTTTTTTTATCAAGGGTCAAACTAACTGATGTCTGTGCAAAATTGTTAACTGCGATTTTAATATTACAAAAGGGATAATTAAAAGCCACATCTTATTGTATGTCTATTTGTCAATGAAAGTTCACAATTTTAGCCTCAAATAGTCAGTTTAGAAATCTTGTCACCACAGTATCATCCCTAACCGTATATCTAACATAACTTAGCTCTCATATTTGCTAAAGTTGTATGTATTATTATACTAAAAGTTTAATAGAAATTACTGCTAACATCTGAATTTTGCATAACATGTTAGCTGAATTGTTGAGATGTGCTGATAATAACTCTTCATTGAGACTCCTGGATATTAATGGTGGGAAGTGTTTGTCTTGTCAAAACCCCAAAAGTAAGCCGTAACACCTTTTTTTGTGACAGTAATTAATACAAAAGTAACTCAATAAAAATAACAATAGTATGGTATATCCTGAATATGTACGAAATGAAACTAGAAACAGCAGAATAATTCAGGAAATGTGATGCCCCCGGAACAAAAAAAAGTTTTTCTCCTTGGTCATAAAACAATTAATTTAACTTGCTTTGATTTTATTATTATTTGTTAAAATAGACACAGTTATTGTTTTCTATACAAAATATTAATAATTTATTGTGTCTATCTTAACAAATCAACATACAAATCATACACATATTTTTCCACACGCACAGATGCAAGAAGATGAAATAAAGATTAAACGTCTGTATTTTATACATAAGAGAATGTAATCAAACCATTGACACAAATCACATAATCCTTCTCTTGTGTAAGTAATCTGTTCGTCAAATCAAAGACTGACATTTCTAATCTATTGAGAAATCACAATTATTTGAATTTAGGAATTTAGGAATGCTCACTGATGTGCCATTACCTTGATTGAACAATGCTTTAAATTTTCAAATGCCTGTTTAGTTATAAGTGTGAATATGCGTCTACCTTTGATTTTGTTGGCCAATAGATCATAATTTGTTTTTTAAATGACTTCATGCAGAGCATTTGAAAAACAGATGTGACCCAATATGAAATACAAACCCATATTGTTTTCCCCGTTCCTTATTGATTGTAAAATCGATCGATTTGTAACTGTTGTGTTTTCTCATGTATTCAAACTTTACTGTCTATGCTTATTGATTTAACCTGTAGTTTACATGGATTGTGTAAACGATCAATTCAAAGTAGGACACATAAATATTTCAGAAAAACTCTTGTGTCACTCTTTTTACTATGTCAACCAACACAATCAACATCATTAATTACACGAGAGTACTAGCTCGAAAACATATATGAAAACATTTATTTGTGAATTTTATGCTTCCGAATCGCTATTCTGGCAAAAAACATGAAAAAGGGGAAGTTCATACATGTAATAACCAAATATGACACAATGAAACAACGGAAGAAGTGAACAAAAAACATCTGCCATATTCCATCCTTATTTCTGGAATGTTTATAAATCTTTGGTTATACCTGTTTTTTTTCCAGATAACTATGCATCCCTCTTGTGTGTCATTGAAAGCCAATGATGTATGAGAACTGAAACAGTTGAACAGCTATATGGCTAAAAAAAGACCCAAAATGGCCCAGGTCAATTTACCTTAAAAAGTTGAAAACTTAGTTTCTTTAACTCTGATGAATTTGTAAACAAACGATTTGCAAAAGGCTTTTTATAGACCATTTTAGTATCGTAGTACAGACTGATAAACTAGATACTATATCTAATAATTTCTTACCGATGTAAAGTTTTCTCTTTACAATTAATAAACAATACAATTCTGAATGCTCAATTTTCTACACAAAAGAAAATCAGTATTTTTACAGGTATACGCGTAAAATATACATGCAGTATAGATATAAATGTTCACGGATGTATTTCAGGTACGCAACTGTAATCCGACAAATGATTTGAATTGCATATTTCTTCTCGTTATGCTGCACCTTTCGTATTCGAAAACATTCTAATAGTCCTTTACTGATGTAAAGTTTTCTTGATGACACATTGATTTTGATTTTTATTACACGATGTTAAAATGTGTGTACTGTTTAATTACTATGTGTGGTTTTGTGTATACTCTTTTACGATGATTTCACATGATGCTAAACATTTGAAAAAAAAACAATTAACATTAGAAAACTAAGAACCATTCTTACCTGATTCTAGTATCGCAGGAGTATTAGTTGGTGTTTATCTTCATGCATAAAAACCTTATTATCTATACTTCCTGATTTTACCTTTAGTCTTATATGTGCACAGCTTGTGTGTAAAATATCAAATAAATGTAGGCCACATCAATAAATATTAAACCGTCTGTTTGATGCCTATGTAGATAAAATAAATCACCACCATTAAGATACAAATTGAAATCTTTCTTAGTAAATGTTTGCACAATCTGTAGAAAAAATAAAAGGAATTACAAAATGAAGGACAGATCTTGCACTGAATGTTAACAACATATACATGTACGTAAACACATTTTTCTTTGGTTTTTGTTAATATTGGAATTTGCGTCAACGTCGGCTGATCCAAAAAGATATACTTGTAATGTATTTATGCGAGTTGAAAAAAAATCACAAAACAAACAAAAACACCTAGTATGTATTGTATGCTGTATAGAATAAGAAGACGTTAAGAACTGTAGATGGATGCGTTAATTGTTTTCATATGCAGTATATAATATCATGCACATCTTGTTGGTGGTTGTTTTGTTACATCAGAGGCATATATCGGGATGGTTCCGCGAAACACTCATTACATACATCACGATTCCTAGCTTGTAAGCCGAAAGCTACTTTTGACTACAAAGCAATAATAATCTCTATTGCCCCTCATATTTTATTTATACGTACAAGACTCCAATAATTGTTGTTATTTGGTTTTTGTCTAAAGGAGTAGGTCCGGTAAGGGCCGATTCTTGCCTCAAATTTCAGGTCCATCTGATGAATGATTTTGATCATAATGTTGATGTATGTTATGTATCCGGTTTTTTTCTGTTATTAGTTAATACTTCAGTTTTATTACGTATATCTATTATATAGTCATTTTATAAAATTTACTGTTTGCAAAAGTATAAATTGTTCTAAATAATAAGGATGTTCTTATCCCAAACAGAAAATCATAGCCTTATTAGGCACAATCTTTTGAACTTTTGGTCCTCGGTGCTGTTCAACTTTGTACTTGTTTTGGCTTTCGTATCTTAGGGTCACTGGTTAGTCTTGTATGGACGAAACGCACTTCTGATGTATTAAATTTCAAACCTGGTGCCTTTTGGTAGCTATTATTGGTGTGTTTCTTTGTCCAATATGTTCTCCTTTTTATTTGTATTGTAGTCCTGTAATGTTATGTTGTCATTTTAATGTTATATTCAACATTGCCATTAAAACGGGAGTCTTGGCATGCTACAAAACCAGGTTGAACCCACCATTTGTTCCTTTAAAAAATGTCCGGTAGCAAGTCAGGAATATGGCCATTGTTATATAATAGTTAGTTTCTGTGTGTGTTAAATTTTCGTTGTGTTTCTGTTGTGTCGTTTCCTCTTATATTTGAGGGTGAATTCACATTACTATAAGACGTGTCACGGTAATTTTCTATCACCAATTAATGTATTTAGTTTTGAGTTATATTTGTTATTCTCATAGGATTTTGTTCGTTTCTGTGTGTGTTACATTTTAATGTTGTGTCGTTATTCTCCTCTTATATTTGATGCGTTTCCCTCAGTTTGGGTTTGTAACCCGGATTAGGTTTTTTTCTGTCCATTTATGAGTTTTAAACAGCGGTATACTATTGTTGCCTTTATTTTGACACTTTTTACACACTTACGTATCACCTCTATGTACAATGTATTTAAAAATGAAATATCTATCAAATATGCAAACAATCGTCACTTTTCAGATGTTTTTTGTCAAAAATGAAAGTGGCCACATCCTTTATATATGTTATGTATTATCATCAAATACAACTTACATTTCAATATTAAGAATGTGGCCACTTTCATATAAGACGGAAACCGTCTAAAATTTAACTAAAATGTTAAAATTGTGAAGATTTCAGTAATTTAGCATGTCGTAATGATGTTTGTACCCGATACATGTGCATTGTATTGTCAAAAACAGCCCATATTTGTGTAGCAGAAGCATTACACTTTCCAAGAAATAGCTAAAAGATTACATTTTCACAATTTTGTAAAACTGCTTTATTTTGGGGCCAAAAAGGGTCTTAGAGTAAATTTTCTGAACCTACTCCTTTGGTCAATGGACATATATGTTTTGTTCAAATCGAAATAGAATGCTTTTATCTCCCTATTACTTACATTGAACATAGAGGTGATACTTCTTTGACAAATCCTTGTACATGAGAGTTGTCTGTCAAATCTTTATTTTACAAAGAATGAATTGCATAACAATGAACTGAGCTCAAAGCAAAGTACTTTCATAATACACTTAGACAAAGAGCTAAATCCAGTGATATGCTTTGTACTACAGGTCCTTCATGAACATCAATCGACCAAAACCATATCTCAAAAACATGCCATACTACACGGTGGATCAGAAGTCCTGAAAAAGACATGTTTTTTTTAACGTATTTTAAGTATATATGAACAGGTTAAAACTTTCTTGTGGTAAAATCATTCAGTATCTAGCAACGATCAATTTGCTTCATGCACAAATTGATATAGGTTGAGTGCCCCTCTGTTGGAAATAAGAACACACCTCCACCTAATTTTAATTAATAATAGATAAATATAAGTGTCTATAAGTGTTACGGTAAACTACTACCTTGTAAATTTTGCATATATCTCATATGTTCAGGTGAACATGATTTTATTAGTGCTTACTCTCCTGACGCTCACTTCATTTTATTTCTGGTGGAAAGTTGTTATTGAAACTAAGGATACAACAAAAAAAGAATAGGTTTGCTTCATATCTTGGTTTTATCCTAAATATTGACACCGATGGACGACTAAAAACTGGAGTATATAACAAACGTCATGATTTCAATATTCCAATTGTCATTTTCCCTTTTTCAGGAGTTGCATACCCTCTGCTGTATCATTTGGTGTTTATGTTTCGGACCATATGAGTATTTAGACCATATGCGTATGGTCATGACAATATGGGTATATAATCATATGGTCGGGGTAACTAACAGGTGTACATTTAATGCTTAACTCTTCATATAACCCTTCTAGTTGTCACGTCATTTAAAACAAAAGACACTACCAAAGTCATTTTATTATAGATCAAGTAAAATTTAATAATAACAAGATTAACAAAATAAATAAAATAAATAGTTTCGCACAGTAAATTTCGTCACTAGTCATCAAAGGATAGCTAACAAAATTTATACCTATGGTCATTACCGATATGTTATTACGAGTGGATGGCAAAATGTCGACTTGATTAGATAACTCCCAAAAACATCTGTTACAAAAGAAGTCAACTGTTTCAACATAAACTGGCGTAAAAGTCGACATGCACGATAAAGAGTGTAATAGTTTGCTTACTTTTGAAACTTGATATAATTAGCATTATCAGTTCAGAATTTTGCTACTTTAATATACGTGTATGGTCCAAATACTCATATGGTCCAGAACATTTACATAGTTCATACAATACCCCGAACCGCACATGCGAACTTCTATAACTGGGATGATCAGCGTCCACATAGTTTTGAAGAAAAAAACTTACGGAATGGACAATACTGAAGTTTTACTGTCACAACCGCAAATTAGTTGACCGGAAAGATCGGTGGTGCAGAAATACAAAATTGCAAGCCTCAATTAAAATCCACTACATAAATACGGGACGCCTTTTCGAGATAAGAACCATATGTAAATCATGTGGATAATTTTATAATGTAACACAATGTGTATTCAATTTTTTTCAAAAATAAATCTTACAGGCAATAATCTTAAAATCAATACATTATACTATAGGAGCCTTATGTAATAGTAAATACCTTTCTTATTTTAAAAATCTATTTCACAACAATTGAACTAAAATGGAAAATCGAGTAAATCGCGTTTAAGTATTTCAATACTTAATACTGTATATGACATCGATTATTTTCTTACAGCCAAATCATTTCATTCCAGTTTCATACATTATCACATACATGTAGCTACAAAGTTACGTATTCTTATCTTTACAATATTGAGATCAAATCGGGTGGAGTTTTCCAAACTATTTTATATTATAAATATGGATAGTTCAAAGCACAGATTACTCGTCCGTTGTAATTACCTAAGCTTTACATGTTTATAACATTTCAATTGTACCAAAATAAGTTTGGACTATTGTCGAAGAAAAATTGCAGACTAACAAATGTGATACAATATTGTTTTAAAGAATGAAATTAGAAGCTATCTTCGATAAACACGTATGGCATTAAAAAAAACCCCCAACTTTGATATACTTTGGGCTTTTTAAAACATTTGTTGAAGGTTTGATTATGAAAATCGTTTATTCGCACTTAATGAGTTTCGATTTTCAGAGAGTATCTCTTTTATATAATTTTCATTCTGGGTGCAATAAAAACATTATATAAAACTCTAAGTTGCGTTTTTCTCATTTATGCCAGAAAAGCGCATTATAAATATCAACTTTAAGAAATGCCAATTAATATTGGCCTAATATTAGTTCAGACTTTATTCATTTAATACAAATCTTATACTTAAGACATGTGATCCTTATTAAGAAATTTTAAACATACTAGTTTCAGATGTACTGTAGTAAACGTAAAAAAAAAATGCATCTCCATTACATGCTAACAACGCATGTTCTAAGTTTGATCAAAATCAACTGCACCAGGACTGAGAAATCAGTCACTAGGTCCAATGAGCTCTTTTGACCGTTTTCCATCTAGCGATATCACTACGATATTGTTTGATTCAGAACCAGCAACCCAAATGTTCGAATATGGATCTAAGGTGATACCGTGTGGTTTTCTGAGCAACGAGTCGGAATATTTCCATTGTACCTGTCCACTGAAATCGTAGCATACGACGGAATTATCATTCCAATTGGAATAAAACATGTTCTTATCATTGGAAGTAACGTATTAATCCATTAATACTGATAATTGTGCATTATGCAGCATCTGATATTTAGTTGAATAGCTCTGATTATTTTCGATTTTTCAAATATTTGTATCCCTTTGCTATTAATGCAACATGTTATTAAACCATTGTGGTAGTTTAAGTCGTAACAATATCCATCCACCTCAATTACTTGACGCAATTCTGCTATATTACCTGTAATGTCAAGAAAGCAAACCTCGTGTTGGGGTGTCCTCCATTTGATTTAACTACCGTATTCGAATCGACCATTGCAATGTCATATCCTATAGAGCTTCTCATAGGAAAGATACTAGACTTAGAATGGTATTTCCCATTAAGCTCATATTTCAGCAGATAATTCGAGTGGCATGGCAAAAAAGCAGGTATCCAGAATCTGTAATACCACATCCAGTAAGACCATGGCGACCTATGTTAATCTTACGTACCAGCCTGACGCTTATGTTTGCAATCATTTTTTTCATCCGAGACAGATTAAAAAATTTGTGCTTACCTATCATTTTTCCAAGAAAACGAAATGTGCTTTTTGTCAAATTGTCAACTTTCATATCTCAGAAGGATTTTAAAATCTCTTTAGTAAGCCGCTCTAGCTTTTCATTGAACCTACATTCAATTGTCACATTGTTTAAGCTCCCATCGTCATTCAATTTGCGAACGTTAGTTTCATTGGTTGTGACATTTGGTTGTTTTCTTCTGCCATTGAAGATGCGTGTTCAAGTAATTTTCCTTCTAAATGGTATAAGAACGTATTGATTTCTTGACGTTTTTCTTTTATTTGTTTTATTATCTTCGACTTCTGTTCACGTAATTCAGTCAAATTGCGATATGGGTCCTTTAACGCGGACGAAATGTTGAGTTTCAGATCAGTCAGCCTTTTTTCAATATTGGCTTAAGATACTGACGGATGACTTGAAGCCGACGTTAAAAAATCTTCCGCAAAAATAACGTCCTTGCATTCCTTATGACCTGATATCAATAAAATTTTGCAGCAGAGAGAATCATGTGATTTACAATAAAATTCAAGCACAAAAGCTCCTTACAGTTATGACTAATTTGGTTAATAAAGGATGGTAATTTGTTATAACTTTCTACTAAGATCGTCTTATGTGATTTTGATAATATCGATATCTTATGATTGTCACTGCAGTCACCACAAAGAGTTTCTTCACATTGTGGACAGTATTCTTCCGCTGACTTATTGAAGTCCCTGCTTTGGCAAATGACGCGGAATGATGCACTTTCGTTTGTGGCTATTTCTATAATAGCTTTGCTTAGTTGATGTTGAATAGAATGCCTAATTAGTTTGATATACCTTCATTTGCAATCTTCTTTTTGACCTGACGAAAAAATATGAAAGAATAGAATTATGGTAATTAAAGAGTTATACTATCTATTTCATGCTAGTGAAATGCAACTTGAAAAGATTATACATCGTTATTGTTTAAGCCTTCTAGATTACCCACAATTCATAAAAATGTCTTTTAACAAGACGAAAATATGGGACCTATAGAGAAAATTTTACGTCTTTTATGTCTTTTTTTTGGGGGGGGGGACATATTTGCTTGTTTTTATCGTGATTAAGATTGTAACACAATGTTGACTGCTGAATCTATAATTTTGACATTTTAACCTTTTATTTCTGTTTGTTTTGTTCACACATCGTTGTCAACAAGATGGAATCCCAGGCGACATTCATGCAGGTGGGAGGTTCAGCTAGCTAAATATAAAGCCTGTACTAAGTCAGGAACATAACAATCGTTGGTGTTGTCAACATCATTGTTCAAATAGCAAGTCCTTTACAAATAACCAAAAGTAAAAAAATATAAACGATGAGCGAATAGTCCGTTTGCCTTTTACCGACTTGATTCAGTTAGATTCAATAGTGTTTCGCTTAACAACAAATTTAATGTAATTAAACGATTTAAAAAACTTGAATATTTATCTCATTACGCGCAGACTAACTTGCTCTTTCCACAAGCTCACAGTTGTTAATGTAATTGTATTTTCCTCTAAAGGAAGACAACTAAAAAAAATTCAGTAATTACAAGGTCAATTATTGGAATATTCGAAGAGACTATAACTTATCTTTTCAAGGACTAATAGCTGATTTGTACACTAACATAGTTGCATTTGAAGTAAAGTAAAACTTAAAATGATTAAGTATAGGATCTAGGAGTAAAATGAACCCCCTTTTACACAGCTACTTTTGCATATGTATTCCTGTACATAAAATTTGTACTACTTGAAATTTACTTTTAATATTTAGTACTATTTCTTTACTTTAAAATCAATGTAATATTTTGTTACTTTTATTTTCCAGTACTAGATTTGTACTTAAAGTTTTGGTACAACAATTATATCACCAATGGTCACAGTAGTCCATGTTTGAACATCATGACTTCATGACATTTGAAAAAGACAAACTTTCAAAATGCTGAAAATGTAACCGTGTAACAAAAACAAAGTAGTACTAAAATTTCAAGTACAAATCAGGTACTGTAAAACAGGTACATAAATATTACAATAACTTTAAAGTAACAAAATAGTGCTGAATTTTTAAAGTAGATTTCCAGTACTATAGCGTTTTGGTACATAAATAGTACCTATATAAAAGTAGCTGTGTAGTATTTTGTTTGTAAATATTTTTAGATATTTTAATATTAAAAGTTACTTTAAATCAATAAATGTAAATACACCAAGAAATTTAATTTCTCCCCAACTTTTCGTTGTCATGTGTATGTACTCAAGTGCTAGGTAAAGGTCACAGCTCTTAAGATATCGTATCGTGAAGAGCAAATCCTATAAACGACAAATTTAAATAAGTGAATAGATACGCGTATCATTTAAGTTTATACGCGTGTATTATTTAATCAGCAGACGAATAATTAGCACCTATATTGCAATAATATACGCGTATATATTTCTACAAAACATGCGTGTATAGTTTACATGCTGTAAAAATGTACGCGTTGATATTCTCACAAAGATTCATGCATATACATAAGATGAATCTTCTCAGTAACCTTGTTCAATGTAAACATGTTTAAGGTGGCTCGGGTGTCTTCCTCAATCTTGGATTTTGAAGAAGCAGATAACTTTGGTCTAGAAAGTATTCATGAACTTTTTTGACTGAATGTTGAGTATTAGGAAAGAAATCCAATAAACATAAAAAGCAAACTTGAATTATAACTGTTACATGACTGCCGACAGTTAGCGTTTATAGACAGGCGTGCTACAGATTCAACCTCGAAGCCAGACAGAGTAAAGTTGGCACGGAAAGCTATGAATGAGTTAGACTTTTTCTAAAATTAACCTTTGTTCTGGTACTCCACACAACAACTTGTGACAAGGACCGCTTCGAATCAATGCACTTACTATTTTCAAACGTCTTTAATTCTCATTATAGACAAACAATACTCACAAGACTTGTATAGAAACACGAATGTCTTGAGATCTGCCTAAAAAAAATGAAAAAAATCTATTACTGGTTTTACTGTTAACATATAAACAGCCTCCGTAAATGGCTTATTACATAACAAGCCATGTTATAAAAATGTATTAATTGTTATATTATAGTTCGTTTCTGTATGTGTTACATTTTAACGTTGTGTCGTTTAATTTTGAGTGTAAATTCACATTGTGATAAGACGTGTCACGGTACTTGTCTATCCCAAATTCATGTATTTGGTTTTGATGTTATATTTGTTTTTCTCGTGGGATTTTGTCTGATGCTTGGTCCGTTTCTGTGTGTGTTACATTGTAGTGTTGTGTCGTTGTTCTCCTCTTATATTTAATGCGTTTCCCTCAGTTTTAGTTTGTTACCCCGATTTTGTTTTTTGTCCATGGATTTATGAGTTTGAACAGCGGTTTACTACTGTTGCCTTTATTTAAAACTACACAATTATCAAGTGGGCATTGAACAATCATATCTCAAAATATTGAGTAAATAGTTGATTTGAATAACATTGATTTTATTTTAGCGACAGAAACTTTTACAGGATTATACAGGATGAAACATTCCCTTTGAGTAATTGTGCAGATATGCAAACCTTAATGACTCGTCGACAAATTGTTCACATATAATGAATTGTACAAGTATTTGCCTTCTGATTTGTGTTCAAATGAACACCAAACACACTACACGTAAGGAATTTGTTAAAGAACGGAGTCGTATCCGAATTCTAATTGCTATAATATTTTTCACCACATTTTTGATAAACTATTGAGTGAAACTGTCGATTTGAACATGATAACTTCTTCAAACATTCAACATTCAACATGTACAATTAATTGAGTTAATTGATTTAAAAGGACAAGATAAGATATACTTTATTCTAAAAAGTAAAGTATCTAACAATTAGCCACGTGTATAAATGATATGCCATTCTAAAACCTCCGACATACCAATTATAAATCATCAAGATATACTACCTTTTGAAATATAGACTCTTTTTTTCAAATCAGGAGAATAAACAGTCCCTCAATAGTTCCAAATTAAAAGTAAACAGCTTTGAATTTCAGAAAGAAAAAGTTCAGAAAGAAAAGATTTTGATAGTTTACGATCCATTTGTAAAGCACAAATTAAAGTTATAAAAAAATGCTTTGATTGAAATGTTTTACACAGTGGTTTTAACAGATGCCTTTTGGAAAAGATTTATGCACAATACATTAATTCAATACGTCTATCCGACTACTTTCTCAATAATTTCAATTGACGGTTCACCATTCACTAATCAATTAGAAACTAAAAGAGGGGCAGAAGATTCAAGAGGGAGGGACAATCAAACAGACAAATAAATGTACAGAAGACACAACCTATAAAACTAAAAACTAAGCAACACTTACCCCACCAAAAACTGGGGGAATCTCAGGTTTCCCTGAAGGGTTAGTAGATCCTGCTCCACATGTCGCACCCGTCGTGTTGCTTATGTTATTACAAATCCGGTAAATAGTATAATCCGTAATAAGGGAAGGGATATTGTATTTACGACATAAGGAACATATCCGATATCATCTGTGAAACGGTTATTCTATAGCTGTCAACCAACTCGTGATGGCGTCTGTAAAATTAACGAAGGAATGACTTCAACTTCATCATTTGAAACTCTTGTTTTAATAGCTTCCTTGTGAGCAGCAATTCTCTATCAAGCAAATCAATGATTTAATGCATATTTCTGGATAGATGTATGTATAAACTTGACAAAAACTATAATACACTTTGCATGGCATTTGTGCCATTAGTCTATTTTTATCTCATAATAAGGTTCCAGTAGAAGAAGATTGATTGTTACAGTATCAATACATCTAATGTAACGTTAAAAAGGAATGCAGCTCCCTTATAGTTTGTGACAAGAAGTAGGTTTTTGTTTTTATCAAAATAAATGGCGCGTGGATTTGAAATTTCGTCTTTCTCTCCAATTAGTTCTTTGGCCTGCTTTCCATCTTTGGATATCACTACGACATTGTTTGATTCATATCCAGCAACATAAATGTTAGAATAAGAATCTAAGGTGATGCCAAACGGTTGTCTGAGTATCGAATCGCAGTATTTCCATTGTACCTGCCCGTTAAAATCGTAACAAACAACAGAATGGTCACGCCTGTTTGAATGAAAAATGCGATTTTTATTTGAGGTAACGTAAGTTTTAGCCACCTTTCCAGGTGCATTTGGCAATATCCGGGCATTAGTCAAATTGTCGTGCGATCTGTCATATATTTTGATGCCATTCATATGCGTGCAACAAATAAAGGAATTGTTGTTGTAGCTTAAACCGTAACACCAGTCCCCAAGTTGAAAAACTTGACTGGTCTTTGTAGTACTCATATCAATCAGGTAAATCTGTTGAGGGTCGTTTACACCACTTGATACAGCTACCGTATTAGAATCAATCAATGCAAGTTCAAACCCAATACCTTCTGTATGTGGGTTGATAACCGATTTTGAAATAAATTGACCATTACGCGTATATTTTATCAGACTATTTCTGTGGTCGAGTAGAAACATAATGTTTCCAGCTTCTGATATGGCACATCCAGAAAGGCCATTGACATTTATGTTAATCTTACGAACAAGTGTGACATTTATATTTTCAATAGAGTTTTCTCCTAATATAGATTTATAAAGCTGTGCTGATTTATCACCTCTCCAGGAAAAAGAAATATGTTTATCACAATTGTCTACCTTTATGTCACCAAATACCTTTACTTCGTTTCTTAACTCTTCCAGTTTATCATTGAACGTACATTCCATTGTGAAGTTGTTGAGCTTACCATTATCAAACAATTCTTGGACGTTAATTTCATTGATTGAAACATTTTCCTGGAATGTCTTTGTTCCAATGAAGATTTGTAAATTGGATGCAAACTTTTTGACAGAATCAACATCTTCTTTAATTTTATGGAGTGATATCATGTAGAAGGTGTTAGAAAATCCTCAATGAAAATAGTTTCCTTGCATTCCTTATGACTTAATATCAAACGACGTTTGCAGCACAGAGAGTCATGACATTTACAATAACATTCAAGAAAGCAGTCATGCTCCTCACAGTTATGCTTTATTTGCTTGATGAAAGATGGTAATTTATTATATTTTTCTAAAGAGATTGTCTGATGTGATTTTGTCGATTTCGATATCTTATGATGATTTCGACAGTCTCCACAAAGCGCCTCTTCACATTGCGGACAATATTCTTCCGCCAACTTATTAAGGTCCCGTGGTAAGGCAAATGTTGCAGGATGGTGCAATTTCATTTGTAGCCATATCTGAAAATTGCATGTCTTAATGGAGGTCAAAGATGGTGCCTCGTAATATATATCTCCGCCAGTCTACCATTCATACTTTGACCCATGAAAAATATAAATACGGAAATTGTGTATACTTAAAAGCTTAGATATATGTTTCTTGTTGATGCAACTCACACCGAATAGCCTATTCGTATCATAAATGCCCCAAAAGTCCAACAATCCATTTAACTTGCTTTTAAACGAAATTAGTTGAAAAAAACCACTTAAAGTTTAAACTGAAAATTCAGGTTTTAAAAAATTATGTGATCTAAGAGTAAAGCCAACTGAAAAGTGCGTGCAATGATTTCAACTCTAACGTTGAAAATAGTTGTTCAAAACTGAGCGAAATAGAATATTTTGGTTTCGCAAGACAGGTAATGCATGCAAGAACTTTTTACCTTGATAACAAACCCTGTATCGCTTCTTCTCATGGAATTCTGTTTTACCTTGATTTACATTTTTTAAATGAATTGATACAATTTGAAGCCTGGTAACTGCTGTTGACTCAAATTGGACAGATGATTCTTTTGGGGGGAATATTGAGCAATAATTGAAAAATGAGAAGCTCAGCCAATTTCTAACACTGTGTGCAGTACGTTACTTTGTTGTTTTATTAAAAGTTCCTTGCAGGCTAAAATCAATTTCAATAAATGAATAAAGCTATGGATATCTTTTTAAAACGCATAATTGATTTTCGTGACGTTATTTCATGAAGGATACTTCATTACTCGTTACCTGTGTCTTTACTTTTGATATCCTCAAACTCATGAAATAGAATAGGAGAAAACTTGAAATAAAGGTCAGGGAGGCATTTTTTAAAATGCTAAAAAAACCTAAGTAATTGGTTTTGTTTTATCATTTTCAAGAAGGGTATGCTGGATGATGATTATCTATTATCAGTTGTTCAAAAAATTATCAACACGTTCATGATATGTTCCTTTTTTGTCGCGCATTTATTCAATCATATTTGAATACGTAAACATGACATAACAACCAATGTCAATTCTGTTTTTTCATGACGGTGTTAGTACATATTCTTTATTATTTAAAGTTACTTTCTCTCATTCATCAAGTACATTAGCAAGAGTTTATATGCTGGCCAACTTTTCTTATTGTCAGACTGTAAAGGAATGACATATACTCAGGTGCCAGGGAAATGAAGGCAGCTCTTTTAAAAGATATAGGATTGAAAAGACCAAACCCCTTTACACGAACAATTATGTTAGCGGAAAGGCACAGGTACACATGTATATCCTAAATTGATAAGCATATATAATCTTATTACCAGATAAATTGTTTCCGCGTTTATTTCTATAAAATCAACAGACCATGTGTGGTTTGACTTGCAGTATCATGTACTCTTTGTTATCCGACTAAGGACATCATACTCGTACGTTTTGATATATTTTTGGTTCAATTCAAAATCATTCTTATAATTAATTGAAGTGAACTTTGTCGTTTGTTTGTTGTGTTTATAAGTTTTCTTTGTTTATTTATAGGCCGCCATACTTTGTGTACTGTTTGGTCTACGGGTGTGGTTTTGCATGGATTTTTGTTATTGCTGGATTGAAGGTTTCAGAATTTCACTTGTTCTTACGTACCTGATTGTAAAATCATACAAATTATAGTTGTTGTGTATCTTCATACATTTAAACTTTTCTATCTATACTTACCTGTGAGTATACACGTACACAAGTGTGTTAAAGATTAGTACAAGTAGGACACATAAACATTTCATAAATATTTGGATATTTAACCGTCCCTCCATTGTCTACGTCGTTCACTATAATTCACTACATTTATTGCACGAAGAGAACAGCCCAATCATTCCGCAAACTAAGTTTATTTCAGTACCGTTTCTGGGAACTACAAAAAGGAATGTCGAAATCAAGGAACGATTTTGATATTTTGAAACGTAAAATGCTTTTAATTATTTAATTGATGTCCACCTTGTCTACTAGCTGGTTTGTCTGTGTTTTGTAAAAACGATCGTCTTTCAATTTCTCCCAATGAACTTTAACTGATGAATATACGACAATAACAAAGAGGATTGAGAATTAATAACATTTTCCATAACATTTTAGATTTGCTACTGTAGTACATATGTTTTATGACTAGTTAAGCGAATATAGTTTTACTCTGTACGTCAAAGATATAATAGTTCAAATACTATTTCTAAAATCGGTGCATTTTTTTCTACATCATTGAACTCTTCAACTGCTAATCCAACTTACAGAAAGAGTACTAGGAAGTCTAAACATCACTATTTTGAAAACCAAAACCTCGACCCCATTAGGTCCGTTTGCCATCGTTGGCACTTCGTATGACTTCTCTACCCTTTATACTACAAAAACTAATACTATTATTTAACAGAATTTCCCCCTATTTTGAAAAAGTAAGTTTTATATAAAAGCAGTTGCCACAATTTCTTTTGAGTACACAAAAAGGAATATATACTAAACATTTATGATATGCAAACAGGTGACTTTGAGATGAAGAACAGCAATACAATCGCTGTTTCATTCGGTTTAAGAGTTATTTGATGTGCATATACTGTGTTATGGATGGATACCTCATATCCTTTTTTTAAAATGATAAATGATTTTTTTTGATAGAGAAATCATTCAGTAAAGTATTATGATTCGAACAGACAGTGACACGTTTAATACAAATATTTTCCTTGAATGTACATGTTATGAATCTCAAAGCTACAAAAGACATAACAACACACCAAACTTTATAGATATTTTAAAAGCAACAGCAGCTATAACAAGAGGCTCACATGAGCCTGAATCCTTCACCTGTATTGTTTTGCTTTAATTTTTCATCAAAGATTATTTTTGCTTTTCAATTCATATACTGTTTACAGTTTATCTCATCTTAAATTATATTCAAGATAATAACCGAAAACTGCAAAATTTCCTTAAAATAATCAATTCAGGGGCAATAACTTACAAAATAGATACATGATTTGGCTGATAATTTCAGGGCAGCTAATGTATACCTTAACTTCTACCTAATTTGCTTTAAATGCTTCAATTTGTGTGACATCTCCTTTTACAGACACATGATTATAGAGGATTAAACAGGATAGTTTAAAAAAATATGCAGATATGCAAACCTTATTGTCTCGTCATCAAATTGCCCACATTTAGTGAATTGTTCAAGTTTCTTGCTTTCTATATCGTGATCATATGAAAACTGAAATGATATTTTCTACCAAACTTCCATAATGATTGCATAAAACTGTCATTTGTAAGCCATTTCCTCTGAACTTCCACAAGATATTCTAAAATCATAATGTGACCAAGGAAGCTGTCTGAAGACACTTAAGTATATTTTTTTAGAACCTATACGACAAAAAACTTGCTAACATGTAACCGTATATTTTATCTTAGCTATAAAATGGAACTACAGTCCAGGGTGTTAATATAACAGGGCAGTCACATAACTGAAAATAAAGTACTTTACATTTAGCATGTGTAAATGAGGACAGAAACAACGGTCATATACCGTTCTGAAAGCTCGGATATACTAATAATGGATTATCAAGAAATGCCACCTTTTAATATTCACCGTGTCGCTATTAGCATGATAAGGTTCTATCTTAGAAAACTTTGTTTGTGTCAAGTTACGAAAACACATCTATGACCCGCGGTAGGAAAAGTACAGAAAATAAAAATGTTGATAGTTGATAAAAGGTTCTAAAAATGTCTGGTTTGAAGTGTTTACAATAGTTCAAACACATGTTTTATGCATAAAACATTATTTAAATATGTTTATTCGACTACATTCGTTAACAATATTGTGACTTGAAATAATACAACATATACTATTCAGTATGACTCATATATTTACCAATATCTAGAAAGTGACAATGAGGGAAGGATGAAAACAAAACCTGACGACGAAGGAGATGATTTCAGCTTCCCAATTGTGAAATTTTCATTTCTATGTAGCAACTTTCCAGCAGCGCCTGTAAACGAATTATATATCTCCCAGTAAATTTGATATTCAACGGCTTGCATTTCCTTTCACGATTTCATTGGAATAGGGATACTTCTCACTAGGAATTATTAAACCAAAATTTCCAAGTAGTAAGGTTGAAATTATGTCTACGAAAACATCCCGGACGCCATAACTAGCTTATTGACCGTTCTTGAATATCCATGTCACAGCTAATTGTTACCGGGTTTGTACGACGTGTTGCTTATGTGGAGATGGATCTGCAACTGCGATCAACCCCAGTTTGTGATGGGGTTCGTGTTTCTCAGTCTTTAGTTTTCTATATTGTTTTGTCTGTACTATAAGTCCTTTTTCTTTTATACCATGTGGTTGTCAGTACATTTTCGACGCATGCGTTTGAATTCTCTGTGGAATTGTTCCCCCTCTCTTTTTTTGACACGTACACAATTAGGAAGGTAACCATCGTTTACAAATAACGGTTGACCATTTACCAAAAAAGTAAGATAATTTATTCATTTCATGCTTATTTTTGAATGAATATGTGTGTAACATGGACTAATGTTATCTAAAATTGCTGTACACAAATAACGTTGTGAATAATTGGTCTTGCTTATATATCAATGAACTCCCAAAATATTGTTTCAATCTGTAAGTTTGAATTTATGTATTGGCTATTCTTCATTTGATCAGGTAAGAAACCTGTGCGTCCAGTAGGGTAATATTGATTGTGTTAAGCTGTTTTATGAAACGTCATATAGGAAGGCAACTCCGTTATAGTTAGTGACAAGAAGTACGCTTTTGTTTTTTTCAAAATAAAGGGCGTGAGGATTTGAAATTCCGTCCCTGGACCCAACTAGTTCTTTGGCTTGCTTACCATCTTTTGATATCACTACGATATTGCTCGATTCAGAACCAGCCACATAAACGTTGTTTTTATGATCTAAGGTGATTCCGTGAGGACGTTTTATCAACGAATCGGTATATTTCCATTGTACCTGTCCACTGAAATCGTAACATATGACAGAATTATCATGACAGTTTGAATGAAAAATGTTATTTTCATTTGAAGTTACGTAGGAATCATGTACATATTGTGGTGCATTAGGCAGTTTTCGGACATTTTTCAAATTTTGATGCAATCTGTCAAATATTTTAATGCCTTTGTTAAAAGTGCAACACATAATTGAACCATTGTGATGGCTAAAGCCGTAACAGTAGTAATCTGTATCGAACACTTGACGCAATTTTTCACTTTCCATATCAAAGAAGTAAATCTTGTAGCCATTTCCTCCACTTGATACAGCTACCGTGTTAAAATCAACCACTGAAAGGTCATATCCAATGTTGCTTATTTTAGGTTCGATGCGTGATTCGGAAAGAAATTCCCTTGTTTGACTATAACTAAGAAGCTTATTTTTGTACATTGGTAGAAAGAACAAGTTTCCAGTTTCTGACATGGCACATCCAGAAATACCATCGTAATCTATGGTTATTTTACGTACTAGCCTGACACGTAAGTTTTCAATTGATTTCTCCAATGGAGTAGATCTAAATATTTGTGCAGATTTATTACTTTTCCATGAAAAGGAAACATGCTTTTCACAATTTTCCACCTTTATATTACCAAATGTCTTCAACTCGTTGACTAATCCGTTAAGTTTTTCGTTAAACGTAGATACCATATTTAAGTTTTCAAAGCTCCCATTGTCATATAAAAGCTGAACACTCAGTTCATTGGTAGAAACCTTTTCCTGGAATGTCTTCGATCCTATAAAGATTTGTATATTGGTAGCAAATCGTTTTACAGATTCAATATCTTTTTGAATTTCGTCTACTTTCTTTTTTTCCTCATTCAATTTTGCAATCACGTCCTCTATTTGTTTACTGTATTCTTTTTCAATTACAGATGCATTTTCTTGTAATGCTTTCTCTAAATTGTCTAAAAGTATATCAATTTCTTGACGTTTTTCCTTAATTTGTTTTGCAATCACTTGTTTTTGGTCACGTAATTCAGTCAAATTTCGACTCCTGTCCTTTATAGCGGAAGAAATGTTTATTTCCAGATCTTTCAAAACTTTTTCAATGTTATCCAATGCTACGGATGGGTGTCCTTTGGATGACGTAAGAAAATCTTCTATAAATATGATTTCCTTGCATTCTTTGTGATCTGATATCGAACAAATTTTGCAGCAAAGAGAGTCATGAGATTTGCAATAGAATTCAAGTATACAGGCGTGCTCCTGGCAATTATGGCTAATTTGCTTGAAGAAGGATGGCAATTTGTTATATTTGTCTATAGAGATGGTCTGATGTGATTTTGATAATTTTGATATCTTATGATGGTCTCGACAGTCTACACAATGAGCCTCCTCACACTGTGGACAGTAATCTTCTGCTGACTTGTTGAGGTCCCTGTGTTGGCAAATGTCGCAAAATGGTGTATTGTCGTTCGTGGCCATTCCTATAAATAGTTTGTCTCAGTTGGGGTCCTATATTGCGACATGTAATACTCTACACTTTAAATCTAGCAAAAAATATAATATATAGAAAAATATACTCATTAAAGAGAAAAACATATGTTTCTTGTAGATGCTATGAAAATCGTAAAACTGATCAATAATAAAATGTGTGCTGGTTAACACTTTTCCCCTGTGTAATCATTTATAAAATTTAAGATAAGTAACTTGAGAGTAATTATAAAAATAAGATATGGTATGATTGCCATTCAGACGACTTTCCACAACAGACCCCATGACACATACATTAACATATATAGGTAATCGTTCAACTGTCACAAATGAGCAAAACAAATACCGCATAGTAAGCTATAAAAGGCATTGAAATGACAAATGTAATACAATTCAAACATGTTAGCTAGCGCTCAATCCTCCTCTAGCCTCAAACAGTAGTGTAACAGTACCGCATACATGTAGTAAACGTGGAAGGTAACTTGTGTATCCTAACCACAAAAAGACACTTATTACTTATCTGACAGTACTCCCGTGTACTAACAAGTAGTTAGAAGAACTATTAAAACAATCATGAATTTATGACTATATTATCAATCAGTATGCATCCAACATCCAATGGATTCAGTATAAAGACGTCATTAAAGTAAGAGAAAAAAACATGACAGTGTGCAATGCCAAGATATATGTATCGACAGATGGAAGAGCCATGGATGTGCATATGTAGATAACAGTGTTATTAAATTTGGTTCTAATTTCACTGATACAAAACTGATATTACTAAGTAATACCAATAAAACAGTATTCAAAAATCTAATTACAGTGTTGCATTGGTAACCTTTTAGAATATATCAAAGACATAAAAAAAATGTGATCGAAGCGCAAATAAGTTTAACCAAAGAGTTGCACTGTAACGGGTTTTTTTTTAATATTTAAACCATTTCTTTAGTTTTCAAATGTACAAACTCAGAGTGGCTCAGTTTCAATTCGGATGACGGATAAAGTATGAATAGCAAGAGACACTACTCCAGTCGGCAATCTTTTTGCAATTCATGTTATTCCTTAGGTTAATTTTTTTCCTTTGATTTGTATTATGTTAAAACACTGTATTCAATTGTTTTAAAATATGACTTTTATGTATAGTTTTCAAAACGATTTAGGTAAGTACGGGTGTATGTGACATCATCTAGATTTTATATTTTTATCCTTTTAGATAAAAACGCATTAAAACGTTTGATAACAATGCCTTTAAACGTTAAAAAAAATGCCTGTAAACATTTAAAAAAAAATGCCTTTAAAGACTTTAAAAAAAAATCCTTTAAACATTTAAAAAAAAAAGGCCTTTAAAGACTTTAAAAAAAACGTCTTTAAGGTGGTACCTAACACTACAGGGAGATAACTCTGTAATATCAGCTAAACGTTTTAATTACGTTGTGTTGTAAAAGGAATATTAAGCTTCTCAATGATCAAAATTGGTGTTTGTCAAACTGCTATATAACCAGTGTAATTTTTCTGATAAAACGCTTGGTTCAATTTTTTTGAATTTTTTATATTTTTGTTAAAGGGTCAAAGTAAATACTTTGTCAAAATTTTATGAAAATTAAACGAGCCAAATTAATTTTAGTGAAAGTGTTAGGTACCACCTTAAACTATAAAAAAGAAAGCTTTTTAACATTTGAAAAAAATGCCTTAAAACATTTAAAAAACTTTTTTTTTCAAAATAAACTGCATATTTTTCTAAAATTTGGAATAATAATTCAACATTTTTTAGTCCTTATTTAAACTACGTGTACCGAAATTTGAGAAACATAAGTCAACATTTCTATGACGACAGCAACGTATTGTTATTCGTGTCATTATTGTTTAAACGTCAAAGTGTTTTAGCAGGCACATGAATAGGATTAAATGACTCTCCTTTTCCCCGTTTATTTTATTATACCGACATATACGTCTTTAAGAACCATGATAACGGTGCGGTTTCAAATGTATATATGTCTACAGCATGTAAACACAAATATAAACGTAAATATCTAATGTACGCAAATGTTATCCGAACAATTTCACAAACGGCATACTCATATTAGGTCCTGTGTATCACCCAAAAAATCGTTATAATTTTCGTTTTAAAAATATTCTAATGATGATGTACTGAGGTTAAATTGTTAACCAAAAATATAACCTAAATAATATATATGTTTTTTTTTAACGCCACCAAACTGTGTGTACTTTTTCTTTAAATGTATAGTATTCTTTTCCTGGTTAGTATATTTTTCGATAATCTGACATGTTGCACAAATGCAAATAAAACACAGATATCGACCATTATTAAGTTAGGACCCAATATTGATTTTACTTTTCTTACCTGCTTGTAACTTTGTCGGACTTTGAGCTGTTGTGTACCTTTATATATTAAATCTACACTATCTACGATTTTTTATTTTACCTGTTGTGGTTACATATGCACATGTGTATAAACAATCAATACGAAGTAGGTCATATAGTTTTTGAAAAATATAATAGTTATTTTGTGTCCCCCTTTTTCATGTTATTAATACAATTTTCACTATTGTCTGTAGATAAATTCTCATACATTCTTTTGAGGGGTATTTGCGAAAAATACTCCTCCATAACATGATATATCTGTTTTATTACACCGAATAGATTTTGATTGACACTGTCTGTACATATGAATGGTAACCGTAGAAAGCGAGGATTATGCATGTACGTTTGTGCTTTCTTTTTGTAACGTTATGGTATCTATATGTGTAAACGTCATTGTTATTCTATCATTAAATCGTTCATTTGTACATACGTCTTTCTTCTCTCTTTATATGTATATATCTCTTACAGTTTTCGGTTTAACATAATCAATAGTGTTTAACCATGTTGTCCTAATAATCAGGATAAGTAAGAAAAGTTCCGAATACTTTTGGCGGTAACAAGCTCGCGACGGTAAAAAAGGAATATACAAAATGGCAAATACCATGGTATTAAAGGCAAATACTCCGGCAGTGGTGAAAAAAAAGTAAATTCTTTTGAAATGAGGAAAAAAGTTAGAATGTGCAAAAAAAAACACTGGTTCTCAACAAATCAAAATGCAGAATTCTTACATAACATGCATAAGGTGTAATTATATATATAATCAATTTGTTTTCATCTTCTATGAGACCAAATGTAAAGGAACCTTACAACATATCAATGTTTTCAAATGGGGAAACATGCAATTTATTTGGTAAAAGATGGCTTACTTTTCGAAGTGCAAATGTTTGACCGTACAATAATGACATGTGATTATGAAAATATTTTGCAGTTCCTTCTTATAAACTTTAATTAACATATTTACAAAACATCAAGTATCCCTATTTACTCATCATCAACTATCAAACGTAACATATAGAAAAAAGAACTGAAAAATCGTAGATAATTTTCAATATAACTTACAATAAACAGTAAGCCAAGTATACATTGCTATATATGTACAGTTATATGAACGGATGGTCATGCATCCCATCTATACTGTTAACATATATTTTGACATTGCATAAGGTCATGCAATTCTCAGACTAATTATTACGCAGTTTTAGTAAATCCTTCTAATATCTACCAATTAAAACCTTTGTCTTGGATAAAATTGAATTTATAAGTGGTAAATGGTTTTGAGCGAACTTTCAGTAACTGTATGTTTGTGTCTATATCTACTTATGTTAGTTGTTTTTGTACTACGCCTTCATGCCGATATTTTAGGTAAATCCAATTGCAACTGATATTCACAGCTTGCTAATGCATTGTGCTACTACACCACTGTCCTAGGTTAGATGAGGGGTGAGTGCTCACATACCCTTTAAACCCGGCAATATTCTTAATGTGCCAACTACAAGTCAGGAGCTAGTATTTCAGTTATTTCTATAGATTATGTATGTCATGTTTTTTTTTTTATTATTCTGTTATAGGTAAGGGCCGTTACTTTAAATGATTGAAACGTTTTACATTTTTTGCATATTGGTGCGTTTTGTAATCGACTATACGATATGGAACTTTTTCTCATTGTCGAACGCCGTACAGTGAAATATATTTCTACTTATTTGAAATCTAATGGATATTTTTATCATTTGCGTGCATACCACATCTCTTTACTTCGATGCGTAAACCGTGCAATGATTGTAAGCACGTGTACAAAATAAGTTTGAATTTCAAGTTAAATATAAAGAAAACACGTGATAGATAGATTTTTTAAGATGTCACTGACCAATTCGAATGACATTAGAAACACATGTAAGCTCAAACCAACAGATAATACTTGATAATAAAGACGATCTACATTTTAAAATATGACGTGCTTTACTACAGAAGAACAAAGGTGTTTTAACTGTCCCCGTTTGTTTATCATCAGTGTATCAGACATAATGCGACGTTGAAGACATGTTGCATTTAAAACAAGATGTACTTAAAAAATGCAAAGATCATTGAGAGTACATACAATCTATGACTCTTTCATCTGGCAAAAGTATTAAAACATTGGACTTTTCTACACTTTACACAAGTATTCCCCGTTCCAAACTAAAAGACAAATTGAAAGAGAAGGCATTGCTTTGTTTCATAAAAAAGAATGGCAAACGTAGATACAAGTGTCTTTTCTTAGGGAAGGATGAATCCTACTTTGTAAAGAATCACTGTAATTAAAACAGTAAATTCTCTGAAACTGACGTGATCAAGATGCTTGAATTCTTAATTGACAACATATTTGTTACGTGGATGACGTGTTTTTCAACAGACTGTCGGAATTCCAACGGGCACCATTTGCGCCCCTCTTCTTGCCGACATTTGTCTTTATCATTATGAGGCTTACTTCATACACGAACTTCTTAGGGAAAAAAAAAGAGAAGTTAGCAATATCCTCTAATTTAACGATCCGCTATATAGGTGATGTTCTCTCACAAAATAATTTAAAATTTGCTGACTATGTTGAACGAATCCATCACATTGAACTAAAGATTAAGGATACTACAGATACAGTTAAGTCTGTCTCATATCTGGACTTATATCTAGAATTTGATACGAGGGAAGTTTGAAAACAAAACTTTACGACAAAAGAGATGATTTCATCTTTCCAATTGGGAACTTTCCATTTCTATGTAGCAACATTCAAGACGCGCCTGCATACGGAGTATATATCTCCCAATTGAAACGATTTTCTCGGGAGTGTATTTATTATCATGATTTCCTTGATAAAGGGTTGCTGCTCACAAGGAAGCTAATAAACTAGAGTTCCAAATGGTGAAGTTGATATCATCCCTTCGTAAATTTTAAGGACGCCATCCCAGTTGGTTGACCGTTATTGAATAACAGTTTCACAGATGATATCGTATATGTTCTTTATGTCGTAACTACATCACCTTCCCTTTTCACGAATATGACCTACAAAATAAGAATATTTACCGGATTTGTAATAACATAAGAACCACGACGGATGCCACATGTGGACAATGGTGGAGCAGGATCTGCTTACCTTTCCGGAGCACTTGAGATCACCGCAGTTTTTCATGGAGTTCGTGTTGCTTAGTCTTTAGTTTTCTTAGTTGTGTCTTGTGTACTGATATTTGTCTGTTTGTCTTTTTCTTTTTTTTAGAAATGGCGTTGTCAGTTTATTTTCGATTGATGAATTTGACTGTCCTTTTGGTATCTTTCGCCCCTCCTTTATTGGTGCATCGAAAATGTATGAATAGCTCTAAGATCTAACACGTTTTTTTCCCAAATTTGATGTAAGTGTAAACTTGACAAAATACTCTCACTCCTTCATGGATGAATCGAAAATGTATAAATAGATCTCAGATCTAAATGTCTAAGACGTTTTCTCCACAAACTTTATGTAAGTGTAAACTTGACAACATACTCTCACAAACTTTATGTTTATTGAAATCTATGGAATGTTATTCAGAGTCGTGAATGCTGATGCAATCAAATGCCGTTCTTCTGTAATAAATGTATTACAAAATTGTAAAAGATTCTTGTTTAGACTAACTCAGTACAAACCATACAGTCATATAACTTTATTGGTCGATATTTTCCGCATTCGATATCTTTTGGCTTAAAATAGAGATAAACTCATAATAGATACCAGGATAACATTTGTATTTACGCCAGACGTACGTTTCGTCTATAAAAGACTCATCAGTGACGCTCGAATCCAAAAAAGTAAAAAGGCCAAATAAAGTTGATGAGCATTGATGACCAAAATTCCTTTTTTTGCCAAATACAACTAAGGTTATCTATTCCTGAGGTAGAAAATTCAGAAAATATTGATGATGTTCTTTTCAGTAGTAATCCGAACTTTTCTGATTAGGTTCCAGTAATACATTTCCCAGAACTAGAAATTAAAGAAACAACAGCCATTGATTCCTCCCTTTTAAGACTATACATCGAATTCGACACACAAAGTCATCTCAGTACCATAATCTATGACAAATGAGACGATTCTAATTTTTCCTCACCTTATATTAAAAGGAGTATACTAATTTCACCTGCATATGAGATATCCATTTCCCAACTTATTCGGTATTCAATAGCATGCAGTAACTACCCAGACTTTGTAAAAGTCACCAGTGTTTTAGCAAAAAACGAATGAGCCAGTGGTATGTCAAAGAACGTCTTGTCCTTTTTCTAAAAAGGGTACCAAAACCTTGTTGACAAATATTCTGAATCAACTTTACAAATATACACGATAGTCTTGAAGCATAAATTCTTTGAACTAACGTTGTTTATCTTCTTAATAACGTGTTATATTTTTTTTCATAAATATCACTTTTACTGTATAGTCTGTTTTTGGTGATATCCATTCAACGTGACTCTGTACTTATGTATCCCGTTATTGTTTCTATGATAATTTTTATAATATTGTCTTTTATTTTTGCTTCTGTACTTTGTATATATGCCTTTTTGTGTTTCTTTGATACATATGACGTGGCTCTGAACTTATTAATCCCGCCAATGTGTTATTGTTCAATGATATGTTTTTTTGTATTCTTGTTTATCATTTTTGCTAATGTGCTATGTCTATATTCCTTCTGTGTTTCTTTGTTACAGATTTGTTTGGATTGATAGTGATTAAGATTATAACCAATTTGACTGCTGTATCTGTATGTTTGACATTTTTACCTATTATGTCTAGTTTGTTCACACATTGTTGTCAATATAATAGAATTCGATGCAACTGCCATACATGTAAGAGGTTTAACAAGCTATTTAACCTGGTTTAACCCACCATTTTCTCCATAAGAAAATGCCTGTACCATGTCAGGAATATGACAATTGTTATCCATTCGTTGGATATGTTTAAGCGCAAGATTTTGCTATTTGATTAGGGACTTTCCGTTTTGAATTTTCCTCGAAGTTCAGTATTTTTTGTGATTTTCTTTTTTCTGACACAATTTATATAATTTTTTTTATTGTATAATCAATGAAAATAAAGTCCAATAGACAACAGATATGTCTTAATACAGCCACATCAGTTGTTTGTGCATTTGTTATTAAACATTATACATATGGCAATTTTCAATCAGAATAAAATTGAGAATGGAAATGGGGAATGTGTCAAAGAGACAACAACCCGACCAAATAAAAAACAACAGCAGAGGGTCACCAACAGGTCTTCAATGTAGCGAGAAATTCCCGCACCCGGAGGCGTCCTTCAGCTGGCCCCTAAACAAATATATACTAGTCCAGTGATAATGAACGCCATACTAATTTCCAAATTGTACACAAGAAACTAAAATTAAAATAATACAAGACTAACAAAGGCCAGAGGCTCCTGACTTGGGACAGGCGCAAAAATGCGGCGGGGTTAAACATGTTTGTGAGATCTCAACCCTCCCCCTATACCTCTAACCAATGTAGTAAAGTAAACGCATAACAATACGCACATTAAAATTCAGTTCAAGAGAAATCCGAGTCTGATGTCAGAAGATGTAACCAAAGAAAATAAACAAAATGACAATAATACATAAATAACAACAGACTACTAGCAGTTAACTGACATGCCAGCTCCAGACTTCAATTAAACTGACTGAAAGATTATGATTTCATCATATAAACATCAGGCACAATCCTTCCCGTTAGGGGTTTAGTATCATACCATCATAACATATATGAGAAGAACATAACCCGTGTCATGCCAACAACTGTTTTTAAAAAATAATGTGTTTAGTTCCGATGCAAAGACCTTATCAGTGACTCAATATTAACGCCAAAATATGCAATCTTTAATGACTTGACAACAGTATCGTAATTATATCCCTTCTTAATAAGTCTATTCAAAGGTTTTGTAAGTTTCTGAGGTGAATACTGACACCTTTGTGCTTTATAAAGAATATTACCATAAAAAATTGGATGTGAAATACCTGAACGTATTAGAAGTCTGCATGTTGAGCTATATTTACGAATGATGTCTTTATAACGATGATAAAATTTAGTAAATGTTTTGACTAGTTTGTGATATCGAAAACCCTGGTGTAATAATTTTTCAGTAATACATAAATTTCTCTCGTTAAAATCTAAAACATTGTTACATACACGAGCGAATCGTACAAGTTGAGATATATAAACACCGTTTAGAATGTTTACAGAAGAATGTTTACTGCATTAAACGTCAAACAGAAAGGCAACTTTATCATAGTTAACAACAAGAAGTACGTTTTTGGTTTTATGGAAATATACGGCACGAGGATTTAAAATTCCATCACTAGCTCCAATGAGCTGTTTGGCCTGTTTTCCATCTTTTGATATCACTACAACATTATTTGATTCAGACCCAGCAACATATATGTTGGAATATGAATCTAAAGTTATGCCGTATGGTTTTCTAAGCAATAAATCAGAATATGTCCATTGTACCTGTCCATTGTAATTGTAACATACGACGGAATTAGTACGCCAGTTGGAATGAAATATGCTCTTTTCATTTGAGGTAACGTACGTCTCATTTACGTCCACAGGGGCAGAAGGTAATATACGGATGTTATTTTGTTTTTGAAACGTGTCATATAGTTTAATTCCATTTTCATGTGTGCAACAAATAAGCAATCCATTGTGACAGCTTAAGCCATAACACCAGTCGTTGAGGTCAATCACTTTGAGCACTTTTGCATTATTTATATCAATAAAGTGAATGTGTGTAGGAGGATTTCCGCCACTTGATACGGCCACCGTTTGTGAATCAACCACTGCCAGGTCATAACCAATACCGGTTTGCTCATGTATAATACATGATTCGGAATGTAATTCACCATTAGGACAATATGTAAGCAGATTATTATTGTGAGCTTGTAGAAATAACATGTTTCCAGCTTCTGATATGGCACATCCAGTTAGATAATTACGACCAATGTTAATCTTTTTTACTAGCTTGACGTGTATTTCTTCAATCGATGTCGGTCCTGAAATAGATTTATAAATTTGCGCTGATTGATCACTTTTCCATGTAAATGAAACATGCTTTTCAGAAGAATCCACTATCATATCTCCAAGTGTATTTATTTCTTTGATAATCGCTTCTAGCTTTTCATTGAACGTAAATTGTAATGTCACGTTGTTTAAACTCCCAATATCATACAATTTCTGGACGTTAATTTCATTGATGGAAACACTTTCTATGAATGTCTTTGTTCCCATGAAGATTTGCAGATTTGATGCAAACAGTTTTACAGATTCAACGTCTTTTTGAACTTCGTCTACTTTCTTTTTTTCCTCATTGAGTTTTGCAATCACTTCTTCTATTTTCTGACAGTTTACTTTTTCCATCCTAGATGCTTTTTCTAGAACTTCCTCTTCTAAACGGTCTAAAAGCATAAGTATTTGTTGGCGTTTTTCCATTATATTTTTTACAATCACTTGCTTCTGTTCACGTAACTCTGTCAAGTTTCGCCTTCTGTCCTTTATAGCAGTAGAAATGTTACTTTCCAGATCTTTCAGAACTTTTTCAATGTTATCCAAAGGTACTGATTGGTGTCCTTTTGAAGGCGTAAGAAAATGTTCAACGAAAATAATGTCCGTGCATTCCTTATGAGCTGATATCGAACAAAGTTTACAGCAAAGAGAGTCATGAGATTTGCAATAAAATTCAAGGAAGCAGTCATGCTCCTCACAGTTTTGTTTTATTTCCTTGATAAATGATGGTAATTTTTTATATTTTTCAATAGAGATTGTCTGATGCGATTTAAGTAATTTCGATGCCTTATGATGGTCTCTACAGTCTCGACACAGAGCCTCTTCACATTGTGGACAATATTCTTCCGCTGACGTATTAAGGTGTCTGTTTTGGCAAACATTGCAGAGCAGTATTCTTTCGTTGGTGGCCATATCTAAATGATTGAAAGTTTTTATTATTTTCAAAGGGTGCCTTAAAATTTCACCAATTCTTCATCTGCAATCCAGTTTGTAAGCCTGATGAAAAAAATAGGAAGAAAAATTAAGTGCAACGATTTCTGTTTTCATTTTTTGTGTTTCTTTTAATGAACAGTCTTAGTATGAAATTCCATAAATTAATACTGTACCTAAAATTTGTCAACGTAACATTAAAAAGATACAAAGATACATATTCTATATAAAGCATAACACGTGTTATGAAGCTATTTTATAAATAGTAATTAGTATTTTAAATTAAAAAAACCCATTAATTTGGAGACACAAAACTATATACTGATTGATGAAAATCTGTGTACTAACACAACTAGCCATATGATATGTCCTATACTTATGTTAACAAGGTCGGGTAAGGTCCCTGTATTTGAGGTATCTATTTACAAATATAAATATGTTAATAAAATTCTGTTTTAATACAAAAATAAATAATAAACGATTAGTCATGTTAGCTATTTTAAAGTCTTGCTAGGTCTTTATATTTTAACCTACCTCAAATATTCAGTAACGGATGCGGAAATTCGCACTAGGTTTTAGGTTTATGCATTGTTTATTCAGCTATCTCCCTTTCTGTAAACGAACGAAATACGAACCCGATCAGTGTGAAATTGGCCCAAAGAGGTAAATTTGTTGTGTTTTCGTATTGTACTGGTATAAAACTTTTATAAAAACTTTCTATGTCATTTGAATATATTTTTTATATTTTACTGTATAACTAAGGCTGTTTTTCCTTTCCTTTGTAGCTTTCACGTAAACTTCAGTAAGATGGTTACCCGCAACACTTCTATGCCAACATTGTTTTGTGTCTATTAAATTTCGTACATGTTATGCCAATAAACAATTAGAATTTATTGAGTTTAACTATGAGAACTTTACTACTGCTACATATGCGAAGTGATTATGAATGTAATTGATGTCATATTTTACATGTTCAAGATTTCAAGACTTATTGCTACGTAGAATTTTATTTTGACTATATGGAATGGAACCTCTCATTTCTCTATTTATTTTTTTGTTTGTTAATGTACTTTGATATTTCAATATCATTTCCCTTACTCGACGTGTTAAATCTGTTATAAAAAAAGACATTTCAATAGCATTAGTTTATATGCTGCCCTGTTGTATAGATTTACATTGGTTTTACTTATACTAAGAATATCATGAACTAATGGAAGGGTCAGTAGTGCCTAAAATATATTATAGTAAAATGTATTCCCTTATTAAAAACTAAATCATCAACCTCTATCTTTTAAATGCATTACTATTGGTCACCAGATCATTTAAACTATATTTTCTTCAATATACGAGTATATGGATCTTATACATGTACAAAATGTAACGATAGACATAGTAACAATACACGCAAATATTATCCTGCAAATGGCATGATCATCATACTCGTAATTGTGAAATGGTTAAGTTTGTTTTTATTGAATATCAAAACATAATGCTTTCCTAATGTTGAATTGGCTTGATAAAGCAAGAATGTGATGCTAAGGTTTTGAACGTGTTCAAATGTGTGTACTGTGTAGTTTGTGAGTAATTTGTTTGTTGGCTGATATATCCTAATTGGACTTGAAACAAAACATTTGAAAACAAACATATATGACAAATTTTCAGATTGAGTACCATTTCCCCCATCTTACCTGTTTATATAATCCTCGGACTTTAAGCTGTTGTGTTTCAAAGATTAAATCCACACTATCTACGATCATTGATTTTACCTGTGACTTATGTATACATGTAAGTAGGACACATATATATATGATAGCAATAGTTTAAATATTTGTTGTTCTTTTTTTCTATATATTATACAATTTATAACATTCATTAGATGAGGGGACTTTTCGGAAATTTTTCTGTATATGCTTTATTTTGATATCTTCTGTGCAGACAAAGTGAAAAAGATTTATGAAATTGACTATCTGTTGCGCTTTTTTCAAATTTGGTTAATACATTCCCCTACATTTGTTAAATGAAGGGACTATTTAAAATTTTCTTTAGTCAGTTTATTTGAAATCATATGTGGAAACAAAAGAAAGGAATATGAAAAATATGATACTTTCTACGATATATACGTTGCCCTTTTCTTTCCAATAAAAACTAAGTGTCCCTCGTCTTGCCGCTTGTTTGTTCATATCAGACTGATTCATCCAGAAATTTCTTATAAAAAATAAAATGAAACAAGTTCTATCCTTCAACATCTCATGTTCCTCTAATTGAATGATGTCCTCCCACTAAAGAAATCAAGGTTTTTAAACTATGTTGAACGCATCTATCTCATTAAGCATGAAATAAAGGATACAACAGAACCAGTAAAATCTGCTAAATATCTTCACTAACATCTCGAAATAGACATAATAGATGATAAGGAAATGTTGAGAAAAATCTTTATGACACAAAAATTCTGTAAGCATCCTATTTATAACTATTTCACTTCTATGTAGCAATATTCCAGTAGCGAATTGGACATTGAGTATATACAGATATACCAGTTGACATGTTATTCAGGACCTTTCATTTCCTATCATGATTTCCTTGATAAGGAATATCACTTTACAGGGAAGCTTTTAAACAAAGAGTTTTAGTTGTCAAGTTGAATTTATTCCTTTGAGTGATGCCTTCACTAGTTGGTTGACCGATTGAATAAGTCTAATCATCGCTTTTTTAACCTAGTTAGACGATCAACAGAACGGATGGCACGTGTCAATTTAGAATCTTCTTTCCCGTTCAGAGCATCTGAAACCGACCCGGCGATTAGTTTTCTATGTTGTGGTTTGTAAAAGTTGTTTGTATGCTGATAATTTTGAATTTTTCCCATTGAATATATCTTAGTATAACTTATAAAAGGTCTCACAAGCTGAAGTTGATTTATTACCATTGTTATTTTGTCGATCTGAAGGTCATTGAATTGCAATCATTTTCCAGTTCATATTTATACCTTAAGGTCGAATATCTTTACCTAGAAACGTAAGTGACACTTCAATGTTTCCAGGTCTATCAGATTAGCCAGCCGATTCATTAAACTGCTGTTGTTCATTTTAACTAGTTAACAGTAATATCTTGATTCTATTTATAAAGTCAATACATACATGATATATGAGTGCGGATGTGCAATTAGTTCATTAAAATGCTTTTTAATTTGCCTGCTCGAATGCAATGGACAATTCTTTGTTTGTCACATAATATGCTGATATTACTTTTACTATATTGTCAAAGATTTGATAAGCAAGAATCATCATTGTACGGGAAAATATATTATTTAGAACTCGATAATTTTACAAGAGGACAATTATTTTTTGTCAAAATTTTTCTAATTAAGAAAAAAAACCTCATCAGAGATACGAGGATTGAAATTTTTCTTCATTAAAAGACTCATCATTGACGCTCGAATAAAAAGGTTAAAAAGAACAAAATCAGTACGAAGTTGAAAATATAAAAATAAGAAGAAGTGGTACAATTCCCAATCAAACAACTTTCCAAAAGAGACCATGTGACACAAAAATTAACAACTATGTCATCTTATGGCATTCACCAAAGACCAAACCCCATACTGCATTGTCATCTATTACAGACCCCGAAATAAAAAAATGTAAAAAAATATCAAACTAGAAAATTAACGGCCTTATAGAGCATTGCATACATACTATAAATTTTCAGTAAGGTGTCGTCACTATGAGGAATATGAGCATTGTTCAATTAATTTTAATAAATGCCAGATAGATTTAAATACAAGCAATATAAGTAAAACATTTGCGTTATTTATTAGATACAAAGCTTTAGATATATGAGCGTTATGAAGCAACAGGCTCTTTACTGATAAACTGCATTAAACGTCAAATAGAAATGCAACTTTATTACAGTTTGCTACCAGAAGCAAGTTTTTAGTCTTATCAAAATAAATTGCACGCGGGTTTAGGAGTCCGTCAATAGCCCCAACCAGCTCTTTAGCCTGCTTTCCGTCTGGTGATATCACTACAATATTGTTTGATTCAAAACCAGCAACATAAATATTAGAATCAGTATCTAATGTGATGCCGTACGGTTTTCTGAGCAACAAATCGCAATATGTTCACTGCACTTGTCCATTGAAATCGTAGCATACAACAGGATGATGAAGGTGGTTGGCATGAACAACATTATTTTCATTTGAGGTAACATATGTGCCATTTGTACAGGGTCCATGTGGCATTATCTGCAATTCATCTATTTTTTTAGACAACGTGTCATATGCTGCAATAATCCCAGCTGTGTAACAAATAACTGATCCATTATGATAGTTTATAAACCATAACACCAGTCACTTATGTTACACACATTAAGAAATTTTCCATTATCTATATCAATATAGTGAATATGTATCGGGTAACGTCTACCGCTTGATACAATAGCCGTGTGTGAATCAACCACTGCAATGTCAAATCCAATATCAGAACAGTCTCTATCAGGATTTATACTTGATTTGTAATGCAATTGTCCATCTGGACCCTATTTGAGCAGACTATTTTGGTATGCTTGTAGAAATAGCCTGTTTCCAGCTTCTGACATGGCACATCCAGTAATACCTTTGCAATCTACGTTTATCTTACGTACTATTCGGACACTTATGTTTTTAATCGAATTTGCATCTGAGATAGATTAAGAAATTTGAGCAGATGTATCAACTCTCCAAGAAAACTGGCAACTCTGACATTCCCAAAGGTCTTTATCTCCTTTATGAACCGCGTCAGTTTTTCATTGAACATACATGCCATAGTTACATTGTTTAAGCTTCCGTTATCATATAATTTTTGGACGATAATTTCATTTGTTTGAACAATGTTCTTGTATGCCTTTGTTCCAATGGCGATTCTTATGTGTTTTCTAATTATCACCTTTTGTTCACGTAATTCATTCATATTCCGATTTCTATCCTTTAGAGCGGAACAAATGTTACTATATAAATCCTTTCAGAATGTTTGCAATGTTATCCAACGCTGCTGACTGCTGTCCTGAAGATGGCGTAATGAAAGCATCAATGTAAGTAAAACTTGCATTCTTTATGACATATTATCAAACAAAGTTTGCAACAAAAAGAGTCATGGAATTACAGTCGTGCTCTTCACAGTTATATCTTATTTGCTTGACAAATGACGGTAATTTAGATGGTCTGATGTGATTTTGACAATTTTGATATCTTATGATGGTCAAGACAGTCTCCGCAAAGAGCCTCTTCACAACATAAATATTAGAATCAGTATCTAATGTGATGCCGTACGGTTTTCTGAGCAACAAATCGCAATATGTCTACTGCACTTGTCCATTGAAATCGTAGCATACAACAGAATGATCAAGGTGGTTGGCAAGAACAACAGTATTATCATTTGAGGTAACATATGTGCCATTTGTACAGGGTCCATGTGGCATTATCTGCAAGTTATCTATTTTTTTAGATAACGTGCCATTTACTGAAATGCCCCCAGCTGTGCAACATATAACTGATCCATTATGATAGTGTAAACCATAACACCAGTCGCTTACTTTAAACACAAGAAGAAATTTTCCATTATCCATATCAATAAAGTGAATATGTGTCGGGTAACGTCTACCGCTTGATACAACAGCCGTTTTTGAATCAACCACTGCAATGTCAAATCCAATATAAAAACAGTCTCTATTAGGGTTTATACTTGATTTGGAATGAAATTGTCCATCTGGACCATACTTGAGCAGACAATTGTGGTAGGCTTGTAGAAATAGCATGATTCCAGTTTCTGACATGGCACATCCAGTAATACCAGTGCAATCTATGTTTATCTTACGTACTATTCGGACACTTTTTAATCGAATTTGCATCTGAGATAGATTTAGAAATTTGAGCAGATGTATCAACTCTCCAAGAAAACGAAGTATGCCTTTTATAACTGGCAACTCTCACATCCCCAAAGGTCTTTATCTCTTTTATGAACCGCGTCAGTTTTTCATTGAACATACATGCCATAGTTACAGTGTTTAAGCCTCCGTTATTATATAATTTTTGGACGATAATTTCATTTGTTTGAACAATGTTCTTGTATGCCTTTGTTCCCATGGCGATTTGAATATTAGATGCAAACGTTTGTTCAGATTTTAAATCATTTTGAATTTCGTTTACTTTCTTCTTTTCATCCTCTAATTTCGCAATTACAGCTTCTATTTCCTGACAGTATTGTTTCTCCATTGCAGATGCCTTTTCTAGTAAGTGTCCTTCTAAGAGATCTAAAATACAAGTAATTTCATGGCGCTTATCTTTTATTTGTTTTCTAATCATCGCCTTTTGTTCACGTAATTCAGTCAAATTCTGATTTCTATCCTTTAGAGCGGACCAAATGTTACTATCTAAATCTTACAGAACTTTTTCAATGTTATCCTACGCTGCTGACTGGTGTCCTGAAGATTGCGTAATGTAAGCATCAATGTAAGTAGCTTCCTTGCATTCCTTAAAACATGATACAAGTTTGCAACAAAAAGAGTCATCGAATTTGTAATGAAAAAATTTGCTTGATAAAGGACGGTAATTTGTAACAATTTTGCATAAAATTTTTCTGATGTGATTTTGACAATTTTGATATCTTATGATGGTCCCGACAATCTCCGCAAAGAGCCTCTGCACATTGAGAACAGTATTCTTCTGCTGTCTTATCGAGGTCTCTATTTTTGCAAATGTCGCAAAAAGTGCATTTTAGTTGGCGGCCATATCTATAAATAGTTTTTCGTAATTGAGGTAAATATAAAATGGCTTACAACATCAACATTTCTTTATTTGCAATCAACACTTCAACCTAGAAAAGAAAATTATGAAGATAAAATCTATAATTAAATAAGCATACACAATTAAGTTCAATATGTGTACATAATACAGAAAGTTTAGTTTTTATTGATCTGCCCGGAAGGGAATTTTCCTTCATCAAACAAAAATGATTTTGAATTCATTTTAACAACACCCAAACATTTTGTACTATGTTGTTTGTAAAACAGATATAGCTTATTATACATTACGAGGTACCTTTGTTTGTTACTTTTCTTACCTTATTGTAACATTGTTAGACTTTTCCTTCATGCATTCAAAGTAAACTGTCAACTTATAATGATTTTACCTGTGGTCTCCTTTGTAAAGGTGTAATAGATCAATATAAACTAAGATATATAGATATTAAAAAACATATTTGAAATATCCGTCATACCTCAGTTGTCGATTTTATTCAAAACGATTCACTTCAACTATTCACTGAATAGAAAAAATTTCCCACCTTCCTTTAATTATCACGTTCCTTGAGACCTTAATAAATGAATATCAAAACGCAGAAAGTGTTTTTAATTTTTTCCAGGTGTACAGTATTTTTCCAGGTGTACAGTATTAACTTAACTCGGGTTTATTTCCCTGTAAAATAATCACGTTTATTGTTTTGAATTCCCTACAAGTACGCCCCCCCTCTCTCTCTCTCTCTCTCCTCTCTCTCTCTCTCTCTCTCTCTCTCTCTCTCTCCTCTCTCTCTCTCTCCTCTCTCTCTCTCTCTCTCTCTCTCTCTCTCTAAAATGGTCAATAATAAAAAGAGCAATAATTTATCTTCAGTATTTCTAAAATGATCATCTTATTAATATAATAGCTGTTTAAAAGACGTTAAAATTGTGTTTATTTCTCATTGAATATAAATAATAAAAAAAAATGATAATGAAACAGAACAGCTGAAAAATAGTAAAAAGGTCCTGCTCATATATTACAACTACTAATAACGCTAAATGCTAAATGGTGTATGTTTATGTGGCGTTCTACGAAAATATACAGTGTGGGTGCACCATTTACAACCTAGCGTTTGGTATACAGTTTTTATCAATCCACTTCAATCGATAAAATATATCAAGTACTTAAGGTTGTACATGTATTGGGTGTCTTTTGCCATCTTGGATTGTACCTAATAGAGAACCTTAAGTGCAGATTTTCCATAACTTATGAATATTAATAACTTCACAAGCGTCGATTATTTTGGTTTGATCTAAATTGTTTACAAGTTTGGATTTTAAGAGGAGGTTACCTTGAAATAGTGTATTTTTGCAGGAATCTACATGAATTTTTCTATTTATATTAGAAACAATCTATGGTGACCCTATCTTTTCTTTTGTTATTCTCACTGTCTAAAAGCTATCTTATCGTATTTTATTTTATTTACAATTCTGTCATTAGGTTTAGCTTCTATATTCACATAATGATGTTTTTGTCTTGCATAATCAATTCAAAATGTGTCATTTGTCACAACCTGTAGCTTGAGAATATGATCGGTGACCAATCACTTTTATTATATTTTTGATTATATTACAAATTATACTACAGATGAACACATTCTATCATTTTAAATGTATACTATCATACCACCTTAATCAAGTGAATAGCACAAAGTCTAAAAAGCTGAAAATAATTTGAATAAAGAATTTCAAAGATCTCGAAAATTAAAAAAAAAATATTAAGATTTTCAAAAATGAAGCTAGGCACTCACAGACGGTGTTCTGAAAAGGCATACAAACATACATTTTGAAAATCAAATACTTTGTTAAATTGATCCAACTTACTCTTTTTTTAAATCTTGATCTGTATATCAACAATTGTAGGTAAAAGATCAAACTATAGACACGTATAATGTACGGGAAAACACAAAAAAATATAGAATAGATTTACTGTTTACATGCGTTGTTCAATTTTAAAATGAAGGATTTATCAGAAGACATAGGATGGTGTCTTACCACACAAATAGTTCAAATGCAATAAAAACAAAACATACATCAAACATGTTATACACGTTTTAAGCAGAAAAAAAATAATTGTCTACCACGTAGTTAAGTAAGATAAAGAAACTGTTGAGGCCAGTGGCCTAAAACGTCTTAAATGATGGTTTATTACTTCAATAATTAATTTAATATATATATGATGTATATGGTTAAAATAAATATTCAAAAATGGGGAAGGGGGGAACGAGGTTTTTATAATCCCTGTGTATATTACGCTTTTTTTCTCATTGTCTATTGGCAGTGTTTTTTGTCCTAAATAAACACCATGTACAGATATTTCATATGGATTCGTGCGTGTCATGACCTAAACATTGACATGGTTTTTAATCTAATTCAAATCATAAACTATTGATCAATATTAAGAAGTATGTAAGCCTATTATATGCCTTGATTTTTGGCGCAATTAGCATGATAGTATTTTGAAAAAATACTCATAAGCTGATGTAATATATGACATGCATTATCAGTCTAAATATAGATATGGGTTTTCCAGCATTATTTTGCGTCTTAATTGTTTATTGATTGGTAGAATGCCTCTACAATTTCTTATATACAAAAAGAGTTATTAATAGCATTTATGTAATCAGTTCTTACGTTATTATAATATAAGCATCTTGCTGGTGACCTTGAAGCTAATTATAGTCCTTATTGAAAATTTCCATTTCAATTGAAACAGCGTTTGTTTAACGTATCAGTTCATAATTGATTCAAATTAGCAGGGATGAAGACGTATAAGAAGGTAAGAAACAAATACATATAAGCTATCAAGATAAATTTTGTTTTTAATTTGCGTATCCCATTAGGTGATTTTTTTAAGTTAACATTTGTGTGGTCATTTTAAATACATGTTCTACCATTACTCGTTATTCAAGATTTTTTTTAATAATTAAATAGGCAATAGACAAGATTTTATTGGCACAAACGCATTTACAATAAATGGTATTGACTTGACTCGTAGGGTAATGACTGAATGGATAAATATGGTAGTAAAATACAAACGATTTTATATGTGAATAAGGGAGCTACCATTTGATTTTTATGGAGGGGCTAGGATGAAAAATTGTGTCCTGCCTTTTATTTTAGTTGTAATCTCTGTCCTGCCTTTTTATTTTTCAGTCTATTCGGTTCTGCCTTTTTTTTCTTAGCTTATCCTGACTTTTTTACAACAATTGTCATCCTGCCTTTTATTTTGCCAAGTTACTCATCCTGCTTTTTGTTTAACTCAAAATCCTGTCCTGCCTTTTTTCAAATTTCATCCTAGCCCCCCTCCCCCCCCCCCATAAAAATCAAATGGTAACTCCCTAAATAAATCAAAGATATAGTGAAAATCTATTGCAATAGATTACTTTTTGCATTTAACAATTTGTTACGCAAGAGAAAGATAGTTATTGTCCATTGACTTCTATACGTTTGCAGAAAAAAATTCTTAAAAATTCATTTTTTATAAATTAATATTTTTTTCCTTGATGTATGTTAATATATGATATATACGAACTATGACTTTTAATTTCATAATTTTTGGTCAATAACTAAAACAGTTTCCCATTAGGTCACTATGTTACTTTTATTTTTTGAAGTGTTAATTACCTGATGGAGTAGGTATCAGTAGTGTAACGACCTTCAAACCAAAACAAAAACAACATACATGTGCTTTTGATATTTGTTTATTTGTACCATGTGACTATACCGATTTGAACATTAAAGGACTACATGAAAATGATCATCACATTATAGTTTTGATTATTGATTTTATATCATTATACTAGTTGACTTACTATACACAAGCTTTGCATTCTTTTAGCATGGTGAGTGGTATAACAATGCAAAGAGGCTCTGAAAAGTTTATTAAAAAAACAGACTAAAGTTAATATACATTCAATTACTTATTAATGTGCAAAATGCACATCTTGGAAGCAATCAATTTTGGAAAATAAAAAAAATGTGTTTATAGTTGGCAAATTCTATCATATGTAAAACAAATGTACGTCTTCTAATAAATCCTTCATTTTATAAAGTTGATAATTATTTTTGTTAAACTATTTTATTCAACATTAAACCCCTCCTCCATTTTTTAAACCAGTATAACTAAAAAGAAACGTTTGAAAACGTTCTAACAAATGTTACGCTATAAAATCTGAATAATACAGTATCCAAATAATCAGGTATACCTTAAAAATATTCATGGGTATCGCTTCAGTAAAGAATACTGATCTACGATGCATACTTTCACACTGTAATATGCTCCACTGTGATTGCAATAAAAACAAAACATACATCAAACATGTTATACACGTTTTAAGCCAGTGGCCTAAAACGTCTTAAATGATGGTTTATTACTTCAATAATTAATTTAATATATATATGATGTATATTGTTAAAATAAATATTCAAAAATGGGGAAGGGGGGGGGACGAGGTTTTTATAATCCCTGTGTATATTACGCTTTTTTTTCTCATTGTCTATTGGCAGTGTTTTTTGTCCTAAATAAACACCATGTACAGATATTTCATATGGATTCGTGCGTGTCATGACCTAAACATTGACATGGTTTTAATCTAATTCAAATCATAAACTATTGATCAATATTAAGAAGTATGTAAGCCTATTATATGCCTTGATTTTTGGCGCAATTAGCATGATAGTATTTTGAAAATATACTCATAAGCTGATGTAATATATGACATGCATTATCAGTCTAAATATAGATATGGGTTTTCCAGCATTATTTTGCGTCTTACTGTAATTGCTTATTGATTGGTAGAATGCCTCTACAATTTCTTATATACAAAAAGAGTTATTAATAGCATTTATGTAATAAGTCCTCCTAATTCAAAAAAAATTTTCCCCTCCCAAAATATAATTAGATATTTTTGCTAATAATAAGCGTGCAAGAACTGATGTGTTAAATGTTCCCCTTTATTGTACCCCAACAAATGAGCGAATTAATAATCACAAAAGTAGGAGGTGACATGTTCAGACGTGTTTATGCTTAAGAGAGGAGGTTTGACTGTATATGTTATTTTTAGATTGCAAGTGCAACTATAGATCTAAATATAGATAGGGAATTTCCAGTACAAACTGTTTGTCTAGTCTGAGGAGTTATTTTTAGAAAAAAACGTCTGTGGTTACGTTATTAAAATTTAAGCATCTTGCTGGTGACCTTGAAGCTAATTATAGTCCTTATTGAAAATTTCCATTTCAATTGAAACAGCGTTTGTTTAACGTATCAGTTCATAATTGATTCAAATTAGCAAGGATGAAGACGTATAAGAAGGTAAGAAACAAATACATATAAGCTATCGAGATAACTTTTGTTTTTTATTTGCGTATCCCATTAGGTGATTTTTTGAAGTTAACATTTGTGTGGTCATTTTAAATACATGTTCTACCATTACTCGTTATTCAAGATTTTTTTAATAATTAAATAGACAATAGACAAGATTTTATTGGCACAAACGCATTTACAATAAATGGTATTGACTTGACTCGTAGGGTAATGACTGAATGGATAAATATGGTAGTAAAATACAAACGATTTTATATGTGAATAAGGGAGCTACCATTTGATATTTATGGAGGGGCTAGGATGAAAAATTGTGTCCTGCCTTTTATTTTAGTTGTAATCTCTGTCCTGCCTTTTTATTTTTCAGTCTATTCGGTTCTGCCTTTTTTTTCTTAGCTTATCCTGACTTTTTTACAACAATTGTCATCCTGCCTTTTTTTTGCCAAGTTACTCATCCTGCCTTTTGTTTTAACTCAAAATCCTGTCCTGCCTTTTTTTTCAAATTTCATCCTAGCCCCCCCCCCCCCCCCCCCCCCCCCCCCCATAAAAATCCAATGGTAACTCCCTACATAAATCAAAGGTATAGTGAAAATCTATTGCAATAGATTACTTTTTGCATTTAAACAATTTGTTACGGAAGAGAAAGATAGTTATTGTCCATTTGACTTCTATATATTTGCAGGAAAAAATTCTTAAAATTTCATTTTTATAAATTAATATTTTTTTCCTTGATGTATGTTAATATATGATATATACGAACTATGACTTTTAATTTCATTTTTGGTCAATAACTAAAACAGTTTCCCATTAGGTCACTATGTTACTTTTATTTTTTGAAGTGTTAATTACCTGATGGAGTAGGTATAAGTAGTGTAACGACCTTCAAACCAAAACAAAAACAACATACATGTGCTTTTGATATTTGTTTATTTGTACCATGTGACTATACCGATTTGAATATTAAAGGACTACATGAAAATGATCACCACTTTAGAGTTTTGATTATTGATTTTATATCATTATTCAAGTTGACTTACTATACACAAGCTTTGCATTCTTTTAGCATGGTGAGTGGTATAACAATGCAAAGAGGCTCTGAAAAGTTTATTAAAAAAACAGACTAAAGTTAATATACATTCAATTATTTATTAATGTGCAAAATGCACATCTTGGAAGCAGTCAATTTTGGAAAATAAAAAAAATGTGTTTATAGTTGCCAAATTCTATCATAACTCATTTCCACTAACATAACATATGAAGGTAAACATATAAAACAATATTCAATTTCATTTCCTTTGCCTATAAAGTACTATTTTACTAGTTTATACTATATCTAATATTTTTTTAAACAGAAAATGGAAATTGCAGTCATATAATCTATCATATATAGAACAATCATTACAATCACATGACATGAAATCTAAGTTTGGTTGATGGTCAGTAGAGGTCATCTTAATATTTAAATATACAAAGTCACATGGTACAAATAAACAAACATTAAAAGCACATGTATGTTGTTTTTGTTTCGGTTTGAAGGCCGTTTCACTATTTATACTTACGTATACCCCATCAGGTAATCAACACTTCAAAAAATAAAATTAACATAGAGACCTAATGGGAAACTTTTTTAAATTATTAACCAAAAATTATGAAATTAAAAGTCAGAGTTCGTATATATCATATATTAACAAACATCGAGGAAAACATTATTAATTATAAAAAAATGATTTTTTTTTTTTGATTTTTTTTCTGCAAATATATAGAAGTCAAATTGACCATAGTGCCGTGTAAGATTTAATATTATGTATAAGCTTTATCTTATTTAACGCATAATGCGGTTATCAATCCTAATTATATCTTATTCATTCTAATGACGTCATTTTTCATTTTTTTTATGATCTGTTTTACAAATTCAAATGACGTCATCATTTTTTGTCATTTTTTACAATTTCAAATATGACGTCACTTGGCGTTGAGGTTTAAAATTATTCGGATGTGTCCACATTTTGTGTTGCAAATGTCTGGTTATGTAATGTATTTCAGTTGTTTCCTGTAATTAGTTAATAGTTCAGTTCTATCATGTACATCTTTTGTTTATTAATTTTATAAATCTACTGTTTGCTAAAGTATATATTATTCTAAATAATAAGGATGTTCTGGTAACTTAACAGAAAACCCTGGCCGTTTTTTCACAACTTTTTTTATCTGTTGGTCCTCGATGCTGTTCGACTTTGTGCTTGTTTCGGCTTTCAAACTTTTGTATCTGGGCATCACTAGTAGATCTTGTGTGGATAAAATGCACTTCTGGCGTATTAAAATTTTCAACTTGTTGCCTTTTGTTGGCTGTTATATATATTCGTGTGTTTCTTTGTCAATTGTATTCTCCAATTTATTTATATTGTAGTCCTGTGGTGTTGAGTTGTCATTTTAATGTTATATTTCACATGACTATAAAAGGGGAGGTTTGGCATGCCACAAAACCAGGTTCAACCCGCCATTTTTTTCTTTAAAAATGTCCTGTACCAAGTCAGGAATATGGCCATTGTTATATTATAGTTCATTTCTGTGTGTGTTACATTTTAACGTTGCGTCGTTTGTTTTCTTTTCTTTTTATACGACCGCAAAAATTTTAATTTTTTGGTCGTATATTGCTATCACGTTGGCGTCGTCGTCCTGCGTCGTCTTGCGTCTTGCGTCGTCGTCGTCGTCGTCGTCGTCGTCCGATTACTTTTAGTTTTCGCACTCTAACTTTAGTAAAAGTGAATAGAAATCAATGAAATTTTAACACAAGGTTTATGACCACAAAAGGAAGGTTGGTATTGATTTTGGGAGTTTTGGTTCCAACAGTTTAGGAATTAAGGGCCAAAAAAGGGCCCAAATAAGCATTATTCTTGGTTTTCGCACAATAACTTTAGTATAAGTAAATAGAAATCAATGAAATTTAAACACAAGGTTTATGACCACAAAAGAAAGGTTGGGATTGATTTTTGGAGTTGAGGTCACAACAGTTTATGAATTAGGGGCCAAAAAGGGGCCCAAATAAGCATTATTTTTGGTTTTTGCACCATAACTTTAATATAAGTAAATAGAAATCTATGAAATTTAAACACAAGGTTTATGACCATAAAAGGAAGGTTGGGTTTGATTTTGGGAGTTTCGGTCCCAACAGTTTAGGAATAAAGGGCCCAAAGGGTCCAAAATTGAACTTTGTGTGATTTCATCAAAAATTGAATAATTGGGGTTCTTTGATATGCCGAATCTAACTATGTATGTAGATTCTTAATTTTTGGTCCCGTTTTCAAATTGGTCTACATTAAGGTCCAAAGGGTCCAAAATTAAACTTAGTTTGATTTTAACAAAAATTGAATCCTTGGGGTTCTTTGATATGCTGAATTTAAAAATGTACTTAGATTTTTAATTATTGGCCTAGTTTTCAAGTTGGTCCAAATGGGGGTCCAAAATTAAACTTTGTTTGATTTCATCCAAAATTGACTAAATGGGTTCTTTGATATGCCAAATCTAACTGTGTATGTAGATTCTTAATTTTTGGTCCAGTTTTCAAATTGGTCTACATTAAGGTCCAAAGGGTGCAAAATTAAACTAAGTTTGATTTTAACAAAAATAAATTCTTGGGCTTATTTGATATGCTTTATCTAAACATGTACTTTGATTTTTGATTATGGGCCCAGTTTTCAAGTTGGTCCAAATCAGGATTCCATATCAAGTATTGTGCAATAGCAAGAAATTTTCAATTGCACAGTATTACACAATAGCAAGAAATATCTAATTGCACAATATTGTGCAATAGCAATTAATTTTCAATTGGAATTATCTTTCTTTGTATAGAATAGTAGTTGATAATATATGTTGGAAATTTGCCAGACATGACTATGATGTCATTTTCTATTTTTATTTGCCAATAACTTTATGTAAATAACTTCATTGGAAATTTGCCAATATAAAATGTTGCTGATGAAGCTTTTTTTCCTTATCTTATCTAAAATGTTTTTAGATAATGTATGTTGGACATTTGCCAGACATGACTATGATGTCATTTTCTATTTTTATTTGCCAATAACTTTATGTAAATAACTTCATTGGAAATTTGCCAATATAAAATGTTGCTGATGAAGTTTTTTTTTTTATTGTTTTATACAATAAACAATGTATATTCACTTTTACTACCAACCAATCTTTACCATTCAGTGATAACAAGCACTTTATTCTACATTTTAAGATTTTATGATGTATTTAAAAGAGTAGTTATTGTTGGAAACTCCATTAGAAATTTGAATTGATATCAGTTTTGGAAAAAAGAAACGGGGATGTGGGAAAAAAAATGGGGGGGGGGGGGAGTTAAATTTTTCTCATTTCAGATCATTTCAGATTTCATAAATAAAAAGAAAATTTCTTCAAACATTTTTTTGAGAGGATTAATATTCAACAGCATAGTGAATTGCTTAAAGGCAAAAAAACAATTTTAAGTTCATTAGACCACATTCATTCTGTGTCAGAAACCTATGCTGTGTCAACTATTTAATTTTAGATTTAAATAAGTTTGAAGAAGAAATCTTTAATTGATTTGTAAAATCTTGACATTTGTTTTGTGTAAAAAAAAACCCATGTAATGTCAAAAATTTGATCACAATCCAAATTCCGAGCTGTATCACGATTGAATGTTTTGTCCATACTTGCCCCAACTGTTCAGGGTTCGACCTCTGCGGTCGTATAAAGCTGCGCCCTGCGGAGCACCTGGTTGAGTGTAAATTCACATTACGATAAGACGTGTCACGGTACTTGTCTATCCCAAATTCATGTATTTGGTTTTGATGTTATATTTGTTATTCTCGTGGGATTTTGTCTTTATTTATCATGGTTATACTTTTTTCTGTAATTTACGACATAAAGATTAAATAGGAGTCAGTCAAGGTAAACACACACGCTGATATACTACAATTTACTATCCTTTCCGTCACGTCCTTTGAGAATAAAAAAAAATAAAGCTAAAAATTATGTGTGTTCGGTATGTCAACAAAAATACATCGCTTTTTATACGACCGCAAAATTTGAAAAAATTTTCGTCGTATATTGCTATCACGTTGGCGTCGTCGTCGTCGTCGTCGTCGTCGTCCGAATACTTTTAGTTTTCGCACTCTAACTTTAGTAAAAGTGAATAGAAATCTATGAAATTTTAACACAAGGTTTATGACCACAAAAGGAAGGTTGGGATTGATTTTGGGAGTTTTAGTCCCAACATTTTAGGAATTAGGGGCCAAAAAGGGCCCAAATAAGCATTTTCTTGGTTTTCGCACTATGACTTTAGTTTAAGTAAATAGAAATCTATGAAATTTTGAGATAAGGTTTATGACCACAGAAGAAAGGTTGGGATTGATTTTGGGAGTTTTGGTTCCAACAGTTAAGGAATTAGGGGCCAAAAAAGGGCCCAAATAAGCATTATATCTTGGTTTTCGCACAATAACTTTAGTTTAAGTAAATAGAAATCAATGAAATTTAAACACAATGTTTATGACCACAAAAGGAAGGTTGGTATCGATTTTGGAAGTTTAGGTCCCAACAGTTTAGGAATTAGGGGCCAAAAAGGGACCCAAATAAGCATTTTTTTTGGTTTTCGCACCATAACTTTAGTATAAGTAAATAGAAATCTATGAAATTTAAACACAAGGTTTATGACCATAAAAGGAAGGTTGGTATTGATTTTGGGAGTTTTGGTCCCAACAGTTTAGGAATAAAGGGCCCAAAGGGTCCAGATTTAAACTTTGTTTGATTTTATCAAAAATTGAATAATTGGGGTTCTTTGATATGCCGAATCTAACTGTGTATGTAGATTCTTAATTTTTGGTCCCGTTTTCAAATTGGTCTACATTAAGGTCCAAAGGGTCCAAAATTAAACTTAGTTTGATTTTAACAAAAATTGAATCCTTGGGGTTCTTTGATATGTTGAATCTAAAAATGTACTTAGATTTTTTATTATTGGCCCAGTTTTCAAGTTGGTCCAAATCGGGGTCCAAAATTAAACTTTGTTTGATTTCATCAAAAATTGAATAATTGGGGTTCTTTGATATGCCAAATCTAACTGTGTATGTAGATTCTTAATTTTTGGTCCCGTTTTCAAATTGGTTTACATTAACGTCCAAAGGGTCCAAAATTAAACTAAGTTTGATTTTAACAAAAATTAAATTCTTGGGCTTATTTGATATGCTTTATCTAAATATGTACTTTGATTTTTGATTATGGGCCCAGTTTTCAAGTTGGTCCAAATCAGGATTCCATATCAAGTATTGTGCAATAGCAAGAAATTTTCAATTGCACAGTATTGCACAATAGCAAGAAATATCTAATTGCACAATATTGTGCAATAGCAATTAATTTTCAATTGGAGTTATCTTTCTTTGTATAGAATAGTAGTTGATAATATATGTTGGAAATTTACCAGACATGACTATGATGTCATTTTCTATTTTTATTTGCCAATAACTTTATGTAAATAACTTCATTGGAAATTTGCCAATATAAAATGTTGCTGATGAAGCTTTTTTTCCTTATCTTATCTAAAATGTTTTTAGATAATGTATGTTGGACATTTGCCAGACATGACTATGATGTCATTTTCTATTTTTATTTGCCAATAACTTTATGTAAATAACTTCATTGGAAATTTGCCAATATAAAATGTTGCTGATGAAGTTTTTTTTTATTGTTTTATACAATAAACAATGTATATTCACTTTTACTACCAACCAATCTTTACCATTCAGTGATAACAAGCACTTTATTTTACATTTTAATATCTTATGATGTATTTAAAAGAGTAGTTATTGTTGCAAACTCCATTAGAAATTTGAATTGATATCAGTTTTGGAAAAAGGGAAACGGGGATGTGAAAAAAAGGGGGAGGGGGTTTAAATTTTTCTCATTTCAGATTTCATAAATAAAAAGAAAATTTCTTCAAACATTTTTTTGAGAGGATTAATATTCAACAGCATAGTGAATTGCTCAAAGGCAAAAAAAAAACTTTTAAGTTCATTAGACCACATTCATTCTGTGTCAGAAACCTATGCTGTGTCAACTATTTAATTTTAGATTTAAAAAGTTTGAAGAAATCTTTAATTGATTTGTAAAATCTTGACATTTGTTTTGTGTAAAAAAAAAACATATAATGTCAAAAATTTGATCACAATCCAAATTCAGAGCTGTATCACGCTTGAATGTTTTGTCCATACTTGCCCCAACTGTTCAGGGTTCGACCTCTGCGGTCGTATAAAGCTGCGCCCTGCGGAGCACCTGGTTATAAATCTAATTATTGAATAAATCGAACTAAAGTGCTACTGGTGGAGAAATGACAGTTTGAGAAACATTGAGAAAGCATTGTATACTTTTAAAATCTCATTAAGTGTATTATATGACTAAGTCAGCATCGTCGTTTGTTTTGATATTATATATATGCTTTGATTTTTGGCGCCATTACCATGAAAATATTTTGAAAAGAATACTCATAAGCTGATGTAATATTTGACATACCATATAGATAGGGGTTTTCAACCATGATTTTGTGTCTTGATTGTTTATCATTGGTTGTATCACTCTACAGTGTCATGAATACAAAAAGATAATCAAAACTATTTTTGGCACATTCCTTTAAAATTTATGAAGCTTTTACCCCTGAAATAAACAATATTTGTATTTAAAGGTCACTTTTGGTAATTAATTTCCATAATTTTAATTGTTTTGGGTATAATTAACCTTAATCCACAATCCAAAAAGTTTTTCTATTGATGAATTCCATATCAAATTTGGAATCGTTGGTTACAAAACATTTTGGATCGTAGGTGGCGGTCAAGGTTTTCCGTAAGCTATTAGGTCTGAAAATTGCACAAAAACGTAATTTTTTTTTTTTTAAATGTGTAAAATGGGCTTACTTTGGAGCACATTATGAAAATAACTGATTTATTTAGCAATAAGGCTTTTGAAATAGACCCATTTCAAATTATAACCTTTTTGGTGTTGTATGATAAAGATGATATTCTATGCCATTTTGTGCCATAATGAACCTTGTCCTTTTCAATCCTGGTATCTATGATGACTTTATTTGTTATGAGCATTTTACTATGTAGGGAATGGTGTATTAAACCTTGTTATATAGCTAGATACCCCTCTCACCCGTATGACAGTCGCATACAATGCTTTAAAATCAACAACGTTCCTTAGACAAAACAAAGTGACATAATAGGCGAAAATGTCAACAATTTGGATACAGCAGTCATCACCTTAAATACTATAAAAACAAACCAATATTTAACAAACAAGACACAAAAAGTCGTATAGACAAAGCACATAAGCAAAAATGAAAGACAATAATATAAAGATTCACCATGCATTGCACAATAACACAATGACGGGATGTATAAGTACAGAGCCTCGTCAGTTGAAACTACAAAACAAAAATTCATTATAATGATTTAGACAAGTAGTAACGGCCAACCAACTCTCATCTAGTGATAATGCCGGACAGACCTGGATATGGTCATGAATAAACATATGGAAAGAAGAATGGCGATAGTAATTTGCGATTCCTGATCACCATTTTAATCATTTAAAAACATTCACTGCTTTATACAAATGAGCATTCCAATTGGTTTGTTCGTTTACTAAGGTTCCTAACCATGGTCATATTATGAAATATTGTATTTATTGCGTCTTGCATTTTCTTTCAGGAAAACCGATGTTTATTTTGTAAAAAATCAAACTTCCAATGCAAAAAGAAAAGAACAGTCTTAAACCAGTTACTTGAAAAGGGATATAATGCGTCCCTTCTTCGTAAAACAAAGAAAGTGCCGAATTCATATGGCCTTTACTGCATCAGAACTAATGAAGATGATGAAGTTCTGTATATTGGTTATTCCAACAAGAGTGTTAGAAAAAGATTACTGGTAAGTTTTCGCATTTGACATTAAATACATTAATGTCTATAGACCTAGTTATCTAGTAAAATAATTGTATTTCTGAATGCATGTACAAATCTATGATGTTGCTATATCATTATAATAAAACTGTGGACAAAACCATCGTACATAAAATGGTCAGTTTGTTCATACTGTCTGTGCGAACAACACTCACAAGGTGATAAATAATGTTGCTTTAAAGTTGGAATTTATCTGGTTTTGTTATATATCAAGATAGTACCGAAACCCTGACCAATGTGCTGCTGGTATCCTTGGGTACTAGCAGTCAAACAGTACAGCTGTCAATTCAGTACATGAATAATATAAAACACTTAATAACTTAGTTGCGACTAAAGTGCTATTCTGCAGTAATTGTCTCGTAACATAACTTCAATTTAGAGCAGCACCACATATATTTTCAGGTTAATACCTTCATGTACAGTAAATGTAAATGCAGGTCTCAGGCAATTGACCCATATTTTTTTTTGGTGAATATTGTTTGGTGAATATTTTTTTTAAACGCAAGTTTACTATAAGCTACGATTTGATAGTTTTGAAATATACAGTATTTTTTTTTTGTTGAGAAATTTGATGTAGAAACCATATTTATGTGTGTGAATCATTTTTTTTTTCAGGCCCATACGGGTGGTTACGACCAACAAAAGATTGGGAAGTTCTTAAAGGGGAAGGACTTAAAAGAATATTCTTTATCATGGGTGACAGAAAGAAAAGCTGAATGCTTGGAAGAGAAGTTCATCGACTATGTAACTACAGAGCAAGGGTTTCGCCCCATGTTTAATATTAAACGAGGACGATCATGTGGGTCAAAGGAGGAGTGAATAAATATAATTATTACATTGTTTGCAATGAGTTACATTGATTTCTCAGTGCAATAAAAACCGATAATTTCAGATGTGAAATAAACGTGGTTATTTGGCTCCTCTGACGTCATACAACAATAGGCGTTGTCATGACGTCTGATCAAAACAAATTGTGATTTCTTAGCTAAAAATATAGTTCTTTACATTTTGTACATTAATTTAAGAAAAAGGCAATATGCCAATGTAATAAAAAGAATAACTGATCAAATAATTCATATGCCGAAAAATATTCAACTCGTGACCGAACATTACTGATAATTAACTTATGCACTACTCGCATTGTTGCATTAAAAAGTTGTTCGGTCCCTTGCTGAACTTTTTCTCTATTTTTCTCTATTTGCATTCTTTGATTATTTATTCTATAAATCATAACTTTTAGAGTATATGCAATATTTTACTATAACTATTTATAATATCAATTAAAGTATATGTATTTGATAAATTGTTATTCTTGATCTTTATTTTAACTTTTCTTTGCTGCATTCATAGCATTTCACCATTTCTTGTAAAATTCTTAACGCCCTTTTTAAATTCAATTAGCATTTCAAATTCAAAAATAAGAAGATGTTGTTAGATTACCAACAAGACAACTATAGAAAACACCAAAGATGTGAAAAAAAAAATCAGGTCATCCAATGGCCGTCAACACTGGGAAAACTCTATACATTCGAGTTATACTAGAGAGAACTACTGAAATTTGACAGGAATGGTAGAAATAAGGAATAATCAACACTTCCGCTATACTTGAGGTTAACTTCACCTTGGTTTTGACTGTGTTTCATTTTCCATATTTACGTTATAATACGAAAAATACAAGTCAAAGCACTCCAATGGTAAACAATGATTTGTAGTTATTCCTTAACTTATATACGTAAAGGGCTTAAATAACAATTCAAATATTACCCCAGCTGTTCTTTGAACTACTTAGAACAAACTAACATATTCATTCAGGTACAAATAATCAACCTTTTCAGACTTGGATTATCAGAAACTCTTTTTTATACGACCGCAAAAATTGAATTTTTTTTTGTCGTATATTGGTATTACGTTGTCGTCGTCGTCCGTAGTCGTCGTCGTCGTCGTTGTCGTTAGCGTCCGAAAACTTTTTGTTTTCGCACTATAACTTTAGTATAAGTGAATAGAAATCTATGAAATTTAAACACAAGATTTATGACCATGAAAGGAAGGTTGGGATTGATTTTGGAAGTTTTGGACACAACAGTTTGGGAATTAGGGGCCAAATAGGGCCCAAAATAAGTATTTTGAAATTCTTGGTTTTCGCACTATAACTTTAGTTTAAGTAAATAGAAATCTATGAAACCCAAATTAAACTTTGTTTGAATTCATCAAAAATAGAATATTTTGGGGTTCTTTGATATGCTGAATCTAACTGTGTATGAAGTTTCTTAATTTTTGGTCCCATTTTCAAATTGGTCTACATTAAGGTCCAAAGGGTCCAAAATTAAACTAAGTTTGATTTTAACAAAATTGAATTCTTGGGGTTCTTTGATATGCTGAATCTAAACATTTACTGAGATTTTTTATTATTGGCCCAGTTTTCAAGTTGGTCCAAATTGGTGTCCAAAATTAAACTTTGTTTGATTTCAACAAAAATTGAATTCCTTGGTTTTTTTGATAGGCTGAATCTAAACATGTACTTAGATATTTTTATCATGGGCATAGTTTTCAAGTTGGTCCAAATTGTGGTCCAAAATCTAACTTTGTTGGAATTCAACAAAAATTGAATCCTTGGGGTTCTTTGATATGCTGAATCTAAAACATGTACTGATCATTTTTATCATGGGCCCAGTTTTCAAGTTGGTCCAAATCGTGGTCCAAATTAAACTTTGTTTGATTTCAACAAAAATTGAATTCCTTGGTTTTTTTGATATGCTGAATCTTAACATGTACTTGCATATTTTATTATGGGCATAGTTTTCAAGTTGGTCCAAATTGTGGTCCAAAATTAAACTTTGTTGGAATTCAACAAAAATTGAATCCTTGGGGTTCTTTGATATGCTGAATCTAAAACTGTTTTTGGATTTTTGATTATAGGCCCAGTTTTCAAGTTGGTCCAAATTGCGGTCCAAAATTAAACTTTGTTTGATTTCAACAAAAATTGTATATATGGGATTCTTTGATATATGCTTAATCTAACCATGTATTTAGATCTTTGATGTTTGGGCCCGGTTATCAGATTGGTCCTCATTGAGGTCTAAAGGGTCCAAAATTGAACTTTATTTGATCTCATCAAAAATTGAATTATTGGGGTTCTTTGATATGCTGAATCTAACCATGATTTTGGATATTGGACCATAATAGGTAATGTCCAATTTAAAATTTAAAGTTTTTAAGTTTAAGTTCTTAGACCACATTCATTATGTGTCAGAAACCTGTGTTGTGTCAACTATTTAATCACAATCCAAATTCAGAGCTGTATCAAGCTTGAATGTTGTGTCCATACTTGCCTCAATGTTCCGGGTTCGAACTCTGCGGTCGTATAAAGCTGCGCCCTGCGGAGCATCTGGTTAGAAATTATGTACTAATTATTACAGCCAAGTTATTGTAAGATACAAAAAAAAACTCAACCAGATAACTTTTGAATAGGGCTTTTAACTTCAATACTACGGTGCTATATCAGTATAAAAAGAGTTGCCACTTCCATGACATTATCCAATATCATTAACGACAAAGGATATGACCAAATTGTTGTATCCACAAACCCGTAAACCTTTCTAAGAATGTGATAAGCAAATTATGCTTATAACCGTGTTGGTACTTACGTGGTAAATACGACGGATTCAATATAAGATAAAGATCTGTTTAACATTTCGGAGCACTTGTTATAACCTCAGTGTTTGTTGGGCCATTTTTTGCTTAGTCTTTAGATTGTATCTGGAATATATCCTTTGTTTTATATCACCTCTCTTTTCATAATCAGTTAACTCGAAGGAACAATTGCTTTACATGGAATGTGACTTAATTTACGAGCCTTATTAACAAAAAACATCTTAAAATTTAAAATGAGATATCCCGCTTTTATTGGATTTATACAGAAAAAGTTAAACATTCTTAAATTTTCTTTTGAATTCATTTTTTTTTTTCATTTTTATTTACGTATCGGTTGATCCATGCAAAGCAGTAAACGTAACATGTCGAGGCATCGGAACGTTTAGAGCTAATTATAATATCACCGGTTTTTGTGTGTTACCTTACTTTGTCTCCCTTATCAATTTAAAAGATGTATTCATCGTGAAACTCGTTTTGTACATCCCAATAAACTTTCCTTTAAGGATAGTTTGACATTAGAAAGCCTACTGCATTACAATGTCTTATTTTTTAGATAAGACATGCTTACCAATTGAAAGAAGAATTTGTGGCACGTGACGCTTGCAGTTTTTCCATTTTACAGTAACCACAACGCTAATCTGTCGGCAACTATATATCTCAATATAAATGATATGCATGTGCATTATCAAAGAAAACTGAAATATATTCTAGAAGTATTATATTTGCTATTGTAAACATTTTGACTGAGTTTGTTCATTTTGGAGACACATCAAACATTTATGATAGCAAGTAACCACATAAACTCTAAAAATAAAGTAAAAACATCGGGAGTAAGATTACCCAAGATGTTTTTGAATGCAATTTTCATTCAACATTTCAAATAGTAGATTTTCTATTGTTGCAATAAATAATGATGCAAGGCCATCATTTTGAAATAAACCATCTTACACTTAATGGTAAATAGATAGGGTTGTTTGATATTATATTGAACTTGTTAGAGCTGTTTGCAATTCAATAAATAACTTTTGAAAACCTTCACTGATAGCTCTAAATATAAAAATTATTAAGTCTTCCCACATACATAATGACACATCTTTCGCTCGACCAATCTTATTGTGTTCTAACTACTAAACATGCTGAAAGAAAGACACGAACAAATAATGCAAGATGCCTACTCCTCAAGCCCAGTTAACTGGACAGAATTCAAAATTTACATAAATCGCGTTTCTGACAATTGTTCACTGGAAGGTGTAATTATTATCTTCAAAGTATGTCATTATGTTAATCGAGCGAACAAAGATTTTGACTAAATAAGACACATCAGCATTGTGTGTAAACAGTTAGAGGTTTAATCAAATAACGAGTAAGAAAAACCTGTCAGCTGTATACGATGTTATCTACAATCTATACCTGTAACTGGCATTGCACAAGGTCATGTTTTACTCTGACTGTTTATGATGTCTTTACACTAAATCCATTGGATGTTGGATGTGTACGGATTGATATTTTAGTCTTAGATGCATGATTTTTTATTAGTTGTGGCTTTTAACTAGCTGTCAGATAACTGCGAGTACTCTCAGATCTGTTCCTAGTTTCTTTTTGTTGTCTGGATGTACAAGTACCCGTCCACGTCCACTTGTATTTTTGTCCATCTGATGAGTTAAGCCTTTTTCAACTGAATTTTATACGACCGCAAAAATTGAGAATTTTTTGGTCGTATATTGATATCACGTTGGCGTCCATTATCTTGTCTTAGGGAGGGATAAATCCTACTTTGTAAAGGATCACTCTGATTCAATAAAAAATTCTCTGGAACTGAAATTATCAAGATGCTTGATTTCTTGATTGACAACATATTTGTTACGTTCGGAGGACGTGTTTTTCAACAGACTGTCGGCATTCCAATGGGAACAAATTTTGCCCCTCTACTTGCCGACTTGTTTCTTTATCATTATGAGGCTGACTGCATGCAGGAACTTCTTAGGAAGAAAGATAAGAAGTTAGAGACATCCTTTAACTCTACTTTCCGCTACATAGATGGTGTTCTTTCACTAAATAATTCAAAATTTGGTGACTATATGGAACGCATCTATCCCATCGAACTAGAGATAAACGATACTACAGATACAGTTAAGACGGCCTCATATCTTGACTTACATCTAGAAATTTGCAATGAGGGTGAGTTGAAAACAAAACTTTACGACAAAAGAGATGATTTCAGCTTTCCAATTGTGAACTTTCCATTTCTAAGTAGCAACATTCCAGCAGCACCTGCATACGGGGTAAACATCTCCCAATTGATACGATATTCCCATGCTTGCATTTCCTATCATGATTTTCTTGATAGAGGGTTTCTGCTCACAAGGAAGCTTTTAAACCAAGAGTTCCAAATGATGAAGTTGAAATCATCCCTTCGTAAATTTTACGAACGCCATCACGAGTTGGTTGACCGTTATGGAATAACCGTTTCACAAATGATATCGGATATGTTCCTTACGTCGTAACTACAATCCCCTTCGCTTTCATAAATGTGAACTACCGAATAAGACTATTTACCGGATTTGTTATCTCATAAGCAACACGACGGGTGCCACATGTGGAGCAGGATCTGCTTACCCTTCCGGAGCATCTGAGATTACCCTAGTTTTTGGTGGGGTTCGTGTTGTTTATTCTTTAGTTTTCAATATTGTGTCATGTGTACTATTGTTTGTCTGTTTGTCTTTTTCATTTTTAGCCATGGCGTTGTCAGTTTATTTTCGATTTATGAGTTTAACTGTCCCTTTGGTATCTTCCGTCCCTCTTTTTTAATAGAAAGAACATCATCAATATAACTGAATGTGAAATTAAATGTTCTTGTTTCTTCGATCTTCTTGTTTTCGAAACGTGTCTGACAGAACTCCGACTCATATGAAAATAAGAAGAGGTCGAAAAGAGAGGCGCATAGTTGATTCCCATTGGAATATCCACCTCAATTTGTTGAAAAAGTCTACCTCCAAATTCAACAAATAAGTTGTCAAAAAGAAACTCCAGCAAACTGATCACTTTTTCCTCTGTGTAGCATCGTTATGTTCCCTATTAGTATAATATGTCGTATGGTATTCCAAAGTAATAAATTTATAGCGTATGCTACCATTCTTATGTTGAAAATTTTTATGGATTTTTTCTTGTAGACGATTTTTCAACTTCACATTGGCAATAGATATAAAAAGATTTGGTATGACTGCCAATGAAAAAACTCGTAAATCCCAGTCGAAAGTAAATTAAACCATTATAGTTCAAAGTACGGTCTACAACACAGAGCAGAATGTAGACCGAATAATCTGTCGTCTAAAAGCTTTTTTTTTTTGGTGGTGCTTTTGTGACTAGCATAACGCATGACCTGGACTGATGTATTATACAACTGTCACTAGATATAGATCATACCGTAAACAGGCTCAATCATGACAACATATGAGTTATTTATAGATCAATTCGCACGGCTTTTCCAACCAGGTATATTTTTACCGTCAGTGTCATTATAAAAAAAGCTACAACAATGACTACGTTATCGTTATGTAACAATTTTTCTGTAAGGCGTTTTCATGTATGGGACATTTTTTTTATGTATGGGAGTTTCTTGTAGGAAAAGTAATTATATCCTAAACATTGAATGATTGAAAATATAATCTGACTTTAAAGGGGAATGACCTAGATCAGTACAACAAGTTTCAGGTTTTTTTTCGAAATATGTCATTTGTACTTTTTGAAGGGGTGATCTTAAACTGTGTAAACACCAACATTAAACCATGGTAGAAATCTATAAGTATTATGAAGGACCAAACATCTAAATGGGTAACTCATAAGACACACTTAAACTTTTCCTGCCCTTTTATGATCTTTTATATGTGTATAGATTTCTAAAATTAGATGAACATTGTTTTATTTTATATCATAATTAAATAATGATTTTCTAGAAAATGTGTCATGAAAAGATTTATTTAGGTAAATCAGTTCAAATGAAATCAATTATTGGGTATATCACCAGTTCTATTTCAAAATACAACATATTTTTACGTATAGCATGAAGTTGTATTAACTAATATTGCAGTTTCCAACAATATTCAATGAAAATTTTGAAAGCCTAAAGGTTAAGGAATTTTTTTTTTACTGCCTCTTCAAATTAACCCTAATACAAAATGTTTATTACATATAATAGGTGTGCTTATGAAAAAGAAGTAATATTTTCATCTCCAGCTGGAAACCTTTTAAATTAGCGCATAAGTACAAAAACATGTTACATTGGCAGGTGATACTTATTGTGCTGATGCTCGGAATAACGTATATTAAAAAATGCTATATCCCTCTATGTTTAATGAAGGTTAGTGCATCACCTGAAACAATTTTAGTTAAATTAACATCATCAAGTTCGGTTGAGTAAATTTGAGAAATATATCGGGAATGTGTCAAAGAGACAACAACCAGACCAAAGAGTGGAAAACAGCCTAAAGACACCAACGGCTCTTCAATACAGCAAAACAATCTTGCACCCTGAATCTATATACTTTTTTAAATATGTGAAATACATCTATATATCTTCATTCGGATAAGGACTTTCAAATAAAGATAAAAGCAGTTTGACTGTCCCTTTGGTATCTTTCGTCCCTCTTTTGCATTACGAAGAATTATAATTTTATTTAATTAGTTATAAGTGGTTAACTATTGTTTTCATAGACATTTCAACCTCAATATATAAACAGCAACGGTCCAGCTAGACAATTGCGATTTAATAAAAAAAAAAACGAGGATGAAAAAGTTAGATAAGGTAGGAGTATATGACATCAATTTCAAAGCAAAATGACCATTTCTTGAATTTGAATTTGATGCATCTTTTTGTACTTTTTTATTGCGGTGTAAAACAAAGCACATTTTGGATTTAGCACTGAAGCTTTTATTTTGACCTTTAAAGAAGAAATATGCTATCACAATTATACGTGTGTTACATATGATGAGTTTGCCATATATGACCGAGCCGTATTTTGTATGAACAGTTATTTGTTCCACAAATTTATTGATTATTAATACAATCTGTTTTAAAAAGAGACCACGACATTTCTCAGTACGACAAATTCTTTTTCTTTTTCTTTTTTTTACATAAACATGCATATCAATCAATATACGCTGAGTGTTTTTTAGAACATGTAAAACCTACTTTTTGAAGGAGCAGAAATTAAGGGCGCGTCTGGGGTAAATATAAAATGTCAATCCTGGTATCTATAAAGAGTTTATTTATATAAGTTAAATGAGAATATATTTTACGTTTCTGTTAGTGTCTAAACAAGCAGATTTCCTTATTTAGAAATATACTTTCTTATCCTTTTAATAGATTATAGACGGCTAACAGTAAATGTATTTAACTCAGTGATTTTATATGATAAAGCTAATGCCGCTTATGTTCGGAGTTAATATATCAACATTTAAAATTTTGTCCTATGTTTTAATGAAAACAAAGTGAATGTTAAAATCAAAAAGTTTTAAAGAAAACAGACATCAAGTTCGTTAATAAACATTGCAAGCTGTATGTTATTTTTAGTTTATAAAAATGTAACTATCTATCTTTATTTAGATATGGTTTTTTCCAACAAAAAGGTCAAAGCAGTTTGCATGTCAAAGTACCAAATATTACTATTGGTTGCATCATTATTATTTTAGACAATTGAGTGTGCTTGAAAACAAAAAAAAACGGTTTTATAATATAATCAGGGCAATTTCCACATCAATATATAAAAAGCAATTAATTGTTCATTTAGATGTTTGGTAAGTTCAAATTTGATAAAAACAACAACAGGAGGATGAAAAGAACAGATAAGGTAGGATTACATAAAATCCGTTTTAAAGCAAAACATTTGTTTTTAACTTGAATGCATCTATTTCTACTTTTATTGGCATGTAAAATGAAGCACATTTTGGACGATGCGCGGAATTTTCACTTTCTTGTTTGGCATGTTTAGTATAAAAAAAAACTCGCTTAAAGCGTTCAAAGTTATAAGTGTGATACGAGTCTTTTAACGAGACCACGACAAATCTCAGTATGCATTTTTTTTTTTCGTAAATAAACATGCATTTCAATATACGGCGAGTGTTTTTCAAAACATGTTAATTGTACATTTAAAAGGGATGAAAATAAGGACACATTTATATAACTGAAATGAGAGTAACAATAATGTTGGTTTAAGTTTAAATGGGGTATTTAAACAAACTGATTTCTTTATTTCGAAATAACTTGTTAGTTTTCTCGTTTGAATTGTTTTACATTGTCATTTCGGGTCCTTGTATAGCTGATGGTATGCGTTTTGCTCAGTTTTGAAGGCCGTACCGTGACCAATAATTGTTAATTTCTGTGTCATTTTGGTGTCACAGTGTTTTCAAAATACAGAATATAGGTTAAAAGGTAAACATGGTAAACCCACTGTCAAATATGTCGCCATTTAAGGTGAAAACACCAGCTCTATGTACGTATCGATATTATCTTATATATTGCAGTTTGACATAAATGATATATTCATTGAAAACCTGAAAACTTTGTAATTCCTTTTTAAAACGGGACTTATGCATTCCTGAATATATATTTTGTTTCTTTCAAAAGGGTGGGGAACTTGAAACATTTTGAAACTCTAAAAAAATAATTTTCAAATTAAACACATGATACACATGATACAGGGAAGTCTTGATTGCATGTTCAGTAGAATATAATAGCGCTTATGTTCGATATTAACATGATTAAGATATTAACAAATAAATTGAGTTCCTATATATGTTATTTCAACATAGCACATCAATTAAAATAATTCACTAGAAACGTTATCAAGTTTTCTGACACTGTTTTCATTTTGTATGCTATTTTTAGCTTTTGTGAAATGCAACTATCTATCTATATTTAGATATTGATTTTCCAATAAAAGGTAAACACGGTTTGCATGTCAGAAGAATTATATTTAGGTACCAAATATTGCAGTTGGTTGCATCATTATTATTAAGTATTTCACACCTGTTCTAGAATACAGAACAGTTGTTTTTTTTTAGTATTTCATGAAAATTTTCACATCAATATATAAATAGCAATTGTTCATCTAGTCGGTTCAAATTTCATAAAAATACAAGGATGAAAAGCATAAAAAAGATAATGATTAAATGAAAACATTTTCAAACTAAACCGATTGTTGAAAGCATCTGCTTGTACTTTGATTATTTGTAAATTGTTGGATGCAGCGTTAAATCTAAAATTTTGTCTTTTTGATTGAAAGTCTAGCGTTCAAAATTATACATGTCATGTTATAGGTATGATACGTTTGGTGAGTTAAGGAAAGTATAAAAAAAAAATAACTGACATTATTTCAAATAATGTTTCCTGGATTTACATGACGAGTTCCTAATATAAGCTTGCAATTTCGTTCTTTAATGCACACTGTGTTGTGATCGATAATCCCTGACTAATTTGACTCAAATATGTGCTACAGACCGTTTTGAATTTAGAATCAACAGTTGTTTACCGATTTTTAAAAGTCCTATCATAAGTTCACTAGAACATACAGATCAAAGTACGTTTGAGCAAATCAAAATGTACTTTGAAATCTGATATGCATACACCATTCTTCTTACAATTTAATTTTTGAAAGCGCAAACATATTTCAATCGATATGAGTCACAGAAACGTCGTTCTAATAAATTGAAAGAATCGATTAATTTAACGTTTTTAATTCAACAAAAATTTGAAAAGGTTTTTATCCTATTTCAGACAGATTGCTGTTTATTTTGTAAGCAGAAAATCTGCACAAAGAAGAGACAGGTGTGGAAGCAGTTAATGCATACCGAATATAGTGCTGCACTTTTGAGAAAAACTAGAGCTGTGCCAAATAGGCATGGCATTTACTGTATTAAAACTGTTAATGGTGAAATTATATATATTGGATATTCAGACCGCAGTGTGCGAAAGAGACTTCTCGTAAGTTTAATTAATGTGAATTTGTTTACAATTGCTTCTTCAAATTTAGCTCATCAAACATGTTTTATCTTTTGCGGGCGCCTGCAATTCAATATGAGAAAATTGTATGCGCTATGTGTGTGTTTTTTGTTTTTGTTTTTTTTTTTTTTTTTTTGTTGATTTTTTTTTTTTGTTGTTGTTAAAAATAAGTTGTTTACCGGTTTTCAATTATATCAATAGTTATACTTTCGAATTTAATCAACAATTGAATAAGAAGTGTCAAAAACTGCTTTTTCTGAAACAGATGAATATGTCCATCTTATACAACTAAACACATTAAAAGTGAGGCAAAAGATATCATAGGGACATTCAACCTCAGTCGAAAACAAAATAGGACAGGTTAACAGCATTTGGATCAGCTATGTTTAATAGCTTAAAAACCATTCTAATTATTTTATTTCGATCCTAGCAGTACACAAATAAAATTTCTAAACATGAATTACACCAATGTCTAACGTTATCTTTAATTACTTTTTCATTTAGAATAAATCGTTGTTGTGATAACTTTTAAACCATTAGTTGTGGTTATATGGTACAAAGATGTATGTACATGATGTATGATAAAAGAAATATTATTTTATGATGTAACCTTATAACAGTATATCAATGAAATGTTTTTCATGTTTCCTCATATTTAAATACATGATGGAACAGTAGTTTGAAAAAAGTTTAATTTATCTGAATATCTGATTATTAATTTATACAAAACATAATCTATTAAACTACACTTTTCAGGCTCACAGTGGGGGTTATGATAAGCAAGCCATTGGTAAATTTTTGAAAGGAACGGATTTAAGAGACTTTTCACTCGCCTGGGTTGAGGAGAGAAAGGCGGAATGCCTTGAAGAACCATTTATTCAATTCGCTGAAAAGCAACAAGGAGTTCGTCCTAAATTTAACATGAAAAGAGGACGTTCATGCGGACGTAAAGAAGAATGATGCCGTATTTATTGGACACATTTGAATTAAATACTTTAATTTGTAATGATCCAAATTGAATAAATATATACATTTTATATTAAATTATCGAAAACCTTTTTTTTATTTCGATTATATTTTCATTCATTACATTGCTATCATTGAACATATAATACATACACAACTCTGTTGCCAGTGTTTTAAGCTCTTATACTACTGTAATCACAAACCAGTAAAAACAGAGGTTGTGAGCTCGAACCCTGCTCGTATAGATGAAATCAATTCCAATCATAACTGACTAGGATTGTCAGTTTTCTTTTCTATCGAAGGTCGGTGGTTTTCTCCGGGCACTGCGGTTTCTCTCACCAACAAAAACAGGCCGCCATGATAGTCCAAAAGAAGCGCCGCTTAAAAGTAACGTTAAACCACAAACAATCAATACATACACAAATATAGGCGATTGTATTTTACAAATGTGTAAGCCTATAAATACAACTAGGAAGTCAAGGTAACACATACAAACTAATGAAATCACATGAATTCCATGACTGAATGCGATAATAAGGTGAACTTATACCTTTGTATACAAAACACGCTGCATTTTAATTAAATGTTTCTATTCTTCTCCGTGTATTGGTACACCTCTGCTTAACTTACTTTAATTTGGATATTATATTCAATGTAAAGTGTTTATGCTTGTTAGTCTAGAATGTGTAGTAGAACAAATAGTTTTAATTTTATACTGGCAGTGCATAAATGTGACAAGCGCACCCTAGATTTACAACAAAGAGGATTACTAGAAAAACTATTATTTTTTGCTGCATTGGAATACAATCTTGATATGGCCTATAATGATAAATCTTGGAAGGGTATATACCCAATCAATGCTCGTACTTGTTTCTTTTTTTGTACCAACAAACCACGCACAGACAATTTCCTTCAATAAAAAAGAACAGGAGTCATGTAAAATTCTGTAAATATACTTTCATATATATGAACATGTTCATGATGTTATTTACTCAATAAATCTCATTTTTGCGAATGCTTGTTTGTCTGTTTCGGTTCTCCGTCATTTTTTTAATACTTAAACAAATTAAGGTCAGATGCAAAAGAATAAATGTTTTAATTTCGAACTTCCTTTGTCGTTTGTCTATTTCTATTTTGTGGATTATTCTTCATATGTTTTTATTTTTCAAGCTTTTTTGAATCTGACAAATAATTTTTCTAATAGTTTCTTTTCCATCTATATGAAAATGTAAGACCGGTTTAAACAGGTAGTTGCTTTTCGATATTGTCTACAAAAATAAATATTTGTGTTATTAAACTTTGGTCCATTTTTTTTTTCATTTTGTTTTGAATAGCTGTACCGATATTCATTTTGACATCAGAGAACTTTTGTTTTCAATGTTATCTATCGCTGCTGACGGACTTCCGATTGAAGGTGTTAAAATCTCATAAATAAAAATTGTGTTTTTTTGTAGCCGTTAAGACGTTGAATTAATATCAACAAGAAAACGAACTTTGCATTGAACATAAACTATAACATATTTAGTGTCGGCTTCCTACAGTGAGAGTCTAATATTGTAGACAATATTTTTCCACTTGTTTCGAAATGTCGTTCTTTTGTAATATTTTAAAGACTGAATTAAAATTATATACACTCGCTATAGATACCAGGGAAAGTTTATTGTTTGCAGGAATCTAATTATGAAAGGAAAACGAAAGCAAAACAAATAAATGTTAAACTAATCTTTTACTTAAAGCTTGCTATACATTTTTAAGACTAAGGAATAAAAAAGGTAACGAATGGTATGACTAACGTTGTTTTGAACTGTCAATACAAACAGAAAGCAAAACGAAAGAAAAACATATAATGAAGAGAGTCAATCTTCTAATGTCAAGAGCTTTCAATACACAACGAGGACTTTAGGAAGGAAAATCACTAAGGTATGACTAACGTTGTTTTGAATTGTAAGTAAAAAACAAGCAATCACCATGACCAGTGGTATTACCAACATTGTCGGTAAAGTGAAATAAACATGTACTGACAAACCAACAATCTGAATTCTCATCAACACAGTGTACCCTCACTTATCAAGGCGGGGGTATGATTATTGCTGTCAGTCATTAAAAATCTTTTTGTAAAATAAAACCGCATTAGGTCATTAAATAAACACACGAAAGACGAAAGTATCAACTGCTGACTGTTTTGGTAAACAACATCTTTGCTGATTATATGATTTTGTGCTCTAATAGACAGACAGTCATTAAAAGGCTTCTTATTATTCACATTTCCTGAACGAACACTTTGTACTCATTTGAAGTAAAACACCAAGAAAAACCTGTACCAAGTAAGGAATATGACAGTTGTTATACATTCGTTTGGTGTGATTGAGCTTTTGGATTTGCCGTTTAATTACGGACTTATCGTTTTGAATTTCGGTTTCGAATATATTTTCGTTATTTTACTTTTTTTCTCAAACCCAAAACATGCAAAAGCAGAAAGACATGCAAAGTTCTTTAATTTTACTATAATAAATATTACCGATGTCCTCATTATATCACATTTTGGCGAATGTTTTTGCCTTCTTGAGTGAGTAAAGCCAACAATTTCGATCCCTTAAAATGAATTTCGTTTGGTTGTTTACATTTTTATTTAAATAGCCTTTATGATTTGTTATTTCTTCTACTATACTTGTTTTTTCTGTTAATTTGACGTTCAATGTTGCAAATTTTGTAATGCTAAGTAAGTTTGACAGATAATACATCAAACAGCGTCTATCGTAATTTATATACCCACGTGAGTATTGTCGTTCGTTGCTGGACGATTTAACCATAAAATGAATATCTCTATTGAAAAACTTTGGCTCAAGTTTTTATTCTGACATGATAAGCAATACTGATATTAATTTCAACGTCAAGGATTTTTTTTCCTGTATTAACAACCGTTGCTGACGGACTAAAGGTGTTAAATCTTTGTCGTGCATTTGTATTTTTGGAAGTTGTTTTTTTTATCTCTTATGACGTTGAATTACATCAGCAAGAACTTGACCTTTGCATTGAACGTTAAACATAGCATGTTCGAGTCTTCATGTTTGTCATAAAGAGCGTCCTGTTTATATACATACATATATAATATTTTATATTAAATGTAGGTTTCCTACATTGAGAATAAAATTTTCAAGTCAATATTACTCCGAAAGTTTAGATATATTGTTGTTTTGTATATTGCAGACCGTATAACAAGTATTTGCCATGTGCATATTATTTCTTTTTCAAAAAATGAAAGGTTCTAGTTTAAAAAAAAATCTAAAGAGAAAAGGAAAAAGAAATCACAAATATTTTTTTTAATTTTAGTTTCTTGTGTATAATTCGGAGTTAAGTATGACGTCCATTATCACTTAACTTGTATACATATTTTAAGGGGCTAGCTGAAGAACGCCTCTGGGTGCGGGAGTTTCTCGCTACACTGAAGACCCATTAGTGGCCTTCGGCTGTTGTCTGCTCTAAGGTCGGGTTGTTGTCGCTTGGACACATTCCCCATTTCCTTTCTCCATTTTAGAATAGATAAGTCAATCTTCTTATATAAAAGCTTTCATTATATACTGAGGAATGTAGGAAACCAGATAACCAATGTATCAACCTACGATATTTAAATTGTCGGCAAACAAAATATCCCTCATCAGTGTATGACTACTGTGGTTTTGAAACTGTTGGTACAAAACCTATTATCACAGTGGTATGTCTACCATAGTTTTAAATTGTCGGTTCAAAACATTATCACCATTGGTATGACTACTCTTATTTTGACATGACTAAGTTCAGCCTACAATTTTGATTCCAAAATGTATTGACTGTCAGAAGTAAAAAAAAAAATATTCGAATGTTCTTTTAATATATAACCTCTACTACTATAATTGTTTTTTTGTGTTAATTTGTCGTTTAATATTGTAAATTTCTGTGATGTTATGTAACTTGGACAAATAATATTCCCAACATCATATCTGTAAAGTTGTATACCAACCAGTGTATTGCCGTTAGTTACTTGTCAAAATTATCATAAAATTACCAGGCTTCTCACAAAAGAAATCAAAGTTACTCAATTTTATTATGGCACAATATATACACAAGACAAACAAATTATATTTTACAGCACAGGATAAACACTCGACTATACCACTGACAGTCACATATAACATGTAAAGTTAATGTTAATGGCAAATATAGCGTCTAGTCATTAGAAATGATAAATATATCATCCAAACAGATCGAATAAACACATGAGCTAGCCACAGTATACACAAGCACATCTTATAAATAAGTACATACAATACAATAAAATTAAAATAAAAAAAAATAAAATAAAACAGGTGTATGCGGCGGGTGGAGAGGGTAAATAATTTCAACGAAAATTTCAAATATACCGCGAATCCCGAAACAAAGAAATATATAAGAGCGTCCTGTATCCAGGTAACAAATTAACCAATCAAAATAAGGAATACTCGGAACAATTTCTTCCGAGTAAATGTAAACATTGATTCGTGTGGTAATTATCCATTTTTATAAAATCAAAAATAACACAACACACAATGAATATTTACGTTCAGAATGTTTGGCTCTATTTTTCAGGTCTTGATTAGCATGATTAGCGGTACTGATGTTAATTTCAACGTCAAAAAAATTTGTGTTCAATATTATCTACCGCTGCTGACGGACTCAAGGTGTTAAAATCTCTGTCTTGAAAACGATATGTTGGTTTTTTTTAAAATCTCGAATTACGTTGAATTAACATCAGCAAGAACTCGACCTTTGCATTTAACGTATAACATGTTATAATCTTCATCATTGTCTTAAGGTAGCAAATAACTAGACCGATTTTGTACTGTGATTGTACAATCCAAGATGGCGGTATACCATGTATCTACCTTAAATCATGTAAACTGCGTCAAGTTATTTTTATACGACCTTAATATGTAACATCTTTCACGTCGATTTCTTACAATCAAAGTCCAATATCAAAGACCATATCCCTCCGCCAGAAAAAGAAAAAAAAATAGTGATAAGCTAATCGTATAATACATGTCTATTAAAGCTTTCCATACATACTATAGGAATAAAAAATCAACAATGGTTTTACTAACGTTTAAAACATCGTACTAAAATAAATATTACAAATGGTATTACAACAGCACACATCTACATAAGTATCTGGACAAGTGATTACACACAAAAATTAATAGCTTATTACGTATAAGTACTAACTAGGTAAAAACAATAATGGATTATTATAATTTAATGGACACATTTTTACAACTATAACAAGGAAAAAAACATATCAAACACTAGTATTTAATATGGTTAAGAAAACACATTTACTGTTTACATTGACGTTATGATTAGAAGTAAAGTTATTCACTAATTATTTGCTAATGAACCGAGAGGATGCAACGAATTCATAAAGTAGATTTTTAAATTACTGCCTTGCAGACGAAAAAAAACTTGTTCTGACGGCACCAATGTGACGGAATGGCTAAACAAAAGTTATCAAAGGTACCAGGATTATCATTTAGTACGCCAGACGCGTGTTTCGCCTACTTAAGACTCATCAGTGACGCTCAGATCAACATAAAAATCAAGTCAAACAAGTACAAAATTGGAGATCATTGAGGACCCAAAATTCTACAAATGTGTGCCAAATACGGCTAAGGTAATCTATTCCTGGGATAAAAAAATCCTTTAGGTTTTAGTGGTGGAGTTTTGTCGAAGTTCATAGAGCATTAATTTTTTATTCGATTCTGATATTTGAATAAAAACTCTTTAATGTCGTGTATCATATTGATATAAGTAATATAAAACGAAGAGTATAATAATTTTCATAAAAAGACATACTGACGACGCTAAACTATTGTACATTTCAATATATCATGTCAGCCAGGTTAATCTTTAAAAGAAACCAGAAGGACTTCTGAGAAATCTGATAATAATGGCAATTGGTCAATCATAATCAAGGTTGATCGCATGTTAGTGGAACGGGACATGGATTAAGTATACTAAGTAACATTAGATCGCACTGATGCCTCACCATTTGTTTTAATTTTTTTTTGCAAATAGCGCTAATTAATCGATAGATAAAATTGTACAAGATCGCACCATATTATCACTACTAACAACATAATCAAATAATCACACTGCAACAAGTTAAAAAGTCATACTATTTTTAAAATCATCGGTTACAGAATTACTAAAGTTCACTTCATTTTCTATAATACGGGTTACCCTAACTACTAATAACTCTAAATCTCTTCAGCCTACATGGAACTTTTTTTGTTGGCAAATTGATAAATCTACTGATCGGTTCTGTTTAAGGAAAAAATTTAGCTTGCACTTTCTCAGTTATTTTTTAAACGAATATATTTTACTAGTGATTGATTTTGCACACCATACATTTTTTTTATTGCAAAACCACCACGTACACTTTCAAATAAACAATAACTAAAATAAATTACCCAAAGTTGTTTTGAAATGCAAATTTCATTTTGCTTTACAAATGTTAGATTTCCAATGTTTTGAAATAAATAACATTACTTGCTCACATTATTAGACAAACGTGACAAACACTTCGCGGTTTGCAAGGATATTGGTCTAAAATAAACTCAATGGCAAATACGGTGTTTGTATTGAACATATCTGGATTTTTTTGTTGTTGATAAATACTGATGACCCTTAAAAAAACTTGAAAAGGTTGATGAAGAAGTGTTCTATAAAAGCAAACCCCTGGATTAATCCGTAATATGAATTTTCTTAATCAATATACATTCAGTAGAGGAAACTATTTAATGGCATATAAAATTACGTACACGCAAAAAACTTGAATGAGGTTGGTGAAGCAAGTGTGTTACAAAAGCCAACACCTGGACTAATTCTTATTCAGAATTATCTAAATCAGTACATATTCAGTAGAGGAAAATAATTGATGGCATACGAAATTTAAAAAAAAACAGGTACATGAAAGAAACATAAAAAAATAATACTCTCAAGCAAGCAAAGTAAGACCACATATAAACGAAATAAATGAAATTGGAAAAGCAACAAGCCGGAGAGGTACAACCGGATATCCATATCAAAGTAAAAATAGAGAGAGAGAAAAACAAAGATAACAAGCATCAAGTGGGAGAGGTAAGATCACATTAATTTGCAGATATAACATTTTATCGAAATGTCTTTTTTTAAATAATAATTATGAGTTTCATAACAGATTATGAGATTTGTACTCTGTAAATTATACATTTTTTATGTTATATTGCGTATAAGTGTCCTATTAAAAAGAAAGAAGAAAAATGAGAGAATAAAATAGACAGTAGCTTTTATTATCTTTATGTTTTTATACGATGCCAAAAGAGTTGACAACCTTGACCTATAACGATTTACTTTTAAAAATTGTTACTTGGATGGAGAGTTGTCTCATTGGCACTTATACAACATCTTCCTATATCTATAAATAAAGGCAACAGTAGTATACAGCTGTTAAAAAGTTATTAACTCATTAAGAGAAAACAAATGCTGGTTACAAACTAAATCGAAGGGAACACATCAAATATACGAGAAAAACAACGAATCAACAGAAACACTGAATGTAAAAAAAATACGAAAATTCAACAAAAAGCAGAAACAAACTATAAGATAACAACTGCCATTTTCCTTAAAATGATATTGAATTTTACTCTTTGCAATTGTGTTATCTAATTTTCACAGGATTGCATAATGATTAATGTCTACTAATGTCTAAACAACCTGACTCTTTATTTTTAATTTTACTAAATACGTATGGAATATATGCCACAGGACGTAAATTGTGAAATAGTGAATCAATATACGTATCACTCCTATGTGCTAAGCCGTATGTCTCTTTGTGCTTTTTGATACATATTTGTTTGTTTTGTTTTATAGTGAGTAAGATTATAACTCAATGTTGACTGTTTTGTGCCTATTTTTGACATGCTTACATTTTATGTATTTTCCTCGATGTTCGGTATTTTCATTTCTTTTTTTTCTATAAATATTACAATATGTCTTCAGCAGAGAACATCACTGTATGCACTTTTACATCACAGTTGCCTCCCACCAATCCAAGTTCTAACAGAACAAACCTACCTGTCATCATTACAAATAAAATCACATCAAACCTACAATAAATAATAAAATACTTCTGAATCAGTCTTTTCTTCAACTCTGTATTCTGTACTCTGTGCTACAATTATTGATTACGATTAAGGTATAATGAATCTGGAAGTTGTTTGGTGTGACCAAGTAAAGAATGTTGTAATGTATTTTATAAATTAACTGTTGATAAACCTGTATTTGACAAAATATTTAGATTCCCCCCTCAAATGCCCTTTAACATCGTGCTTTATTAAGGCTTTTCAAATTCTTTGTTGACAAAACACGCGTCTGGTACAAATACAAAATTTCCATCCTGGTAGCTATGATGAGCATACTCCCTTAATCAAGTAATACATTGTATACTATAACATTACTGAAGCTAGTAGTATCAGTAAGTAAATTATTCCAAAGAGTACTGCAATATATCGTCAGTCTTTTTACCATTACAAGATTACTCCAGTTAATTACAAAACAATAAATTTTTAAATACAATGGAAGAATTGTTCTTGATTTGTTATTGGCGAACCAATAAATCGGTAAATAAAATTAAAAATTGAAGAGGGTAATGTGTCAAAGAGAGAACAAACAGACCAAAGAGAAGAAAACAGCCGAAGGACACCAATGGGTCTTCGAATTCAACGCAGCCCCAAAAAACTTTTCGTCTGTAAAGAAAGTACACAATGCATCATTTTATTTTTCGCAATACAAATAAAGCATTTTACAGATCCTATATTCAACCAACGATACAAGCTTATGAGAAATATAGTGCTACAGACATAACAAAATCTAATTTTGATAAGATGGGTCAATGTCTTTAATTGTTTAAACATAGGCGGTAATTGTAACGATTTTTCCTGTAGCTCAGTCCATATCGTAAACTTGTATTCTGTATTCTGTGCTACAATTGTTGATTACGATTAAGGTATAATGAAGCTGGAAGTTATTTGGTGTTACCAAGTAAAGAGTGTTGTAATGTATTTTATAAATTAACTGTTGATAAACATGTATTTGTCAAAATATTTAGATTTTCCCCCTCAAATGCCCTTTAACATCGTGCTTTATTAAGGCTTCTCAACTTCTTTGTTGACAAAACACGCGTCTGACACAAATACAAAATTTCCATCCTGGTAGCTATGATGAGCATACAACCTTAATCAAGTAATACATTGTATGCTATAACATTACTGAAGCTAATAGTATCAGTAAGTAAATTATTCCAAAGAGTACTGCAATATATCGTCAGTCTTTTTACCATTACAAGATTACTCCAGTTAATTACAAAACAATAAATTGTTAAATACAATCGAAGAATTGTTCTTGATTTGTTATTGGCGAACCAATAAATCGGTAAATAAAATTAAGAATTGAAGAGGGTAATGTGTCAAAGAGAGAACAAACAGACCAAAGAGAAGAACACAGCCGAAGGACACCAATGGGTCTTTGAATTCAACGCAGCCCTAAAAAACTTTTCGTCTGTAAAGAAAGTACACAATGAATCATTTTATTTTTCGCAATACAAATAAAGCATTTTACAGATCCTATATTCAACCAACGATACAAGCTTATGAGAAATATAGTGCTACAGATATAACAAAATCTAATTTTGATAAGATGGGTCAATATTTTTAATTGTTTAACATAGGCGGTAATTGCAACGATTTTTCCGGTAGCTCAGTCCATATCGTAAACTTGGATATGGATGATAGCTCGTTTCGAAGCTATGACATTTTCACAGTATGTGGTTAAATTTTCAAGTAAGATTACTTTTTCCGTAAATTAGCATACCCCGAACATCTTTTCGTGATGCGGCTCATTGTGGTAAAATTTCCCTTTTTAACACAATAAGTTCTTTGAAAATTTGAAAATTTAATACTTTGAACACATTTAATAGAGCCATAGTTTTTACACATTTATTCTATGTGCCTCTACTTTCCTTATCACCACAAATGGTTAAGCTCAGTCATTTGTAAAAAATAGAAACATGTCCAATATCACTACACAAAGATTTTTCTTTACATGTGACTTTTGAGTTCCTCATTTCAAGGCGCATTAGGAATGTTGTCCCAGATAATGTACTTGTCTTAAAAATATGTATTATTATCAAATCAGTCTTTTAACCTGTTATTGAGTGGTTGTTGTTTGTTGATGTGGTTTATAAGTGTTAATCATATCTCGTTTTTATATAATTTGGTTAGTTCGTTTTCCTGTTTGACTGGTTGACACTTATTATTTTTGGTGTCCTTTATAGTTTGTTGTTCGGTGTGAGCCAAGGCTCCACGTTCACGGCCGCACTTTGATCTATAATGGTTAACTTTTAACTCATTGTTTCTTGGATTGGAGTTATATCATTGACATTCTATTCCAGTGTCAATGATACATTATTCATATGTAGATAAATATAAATGCACCCAATGAACTTTGTATCTTCCATGAGTTTTCAAATTCAACTATTATCAGATAACCTATATCAATGCAAATTTGAATTTATTAATTACAGTACATATACAATATATGTACATTTAATAAAAATATTTGTACGAGCTTTAGAAACAGGACGAAAAGCGATGCTTTCCACCAATTTTGAAGCAAGTACAAATACATTTTCATTTTATCCGACATATATTGTTTTATCCTGTAATTTACAACCTACACTTCAAACTTTAGTCGTTTAAATCAAATTCTTTTTCATACCTTAAAAAAATCGACATAGTTTTAAAGCGAATCGCGAAGAGGACCCTAAAATAAAATGTTACGCTTATTCAACCATGAAAGTGGGATAATAGCAGATTTTTTTAAAACAAATACAAGTATAAACTAAGCAAAACAAACTGTATGTGTGTACTTGTAACCACTACAATACAAGGCTTATTGTAGAATATAATATTTTCTGACAACTACATCATGAAGTTAGGTAACGTAATTAAATATAAAAATCGTATTTTTTTCAATGTTTCCCTGTTTTTAATTTATTCAAAAACTGTTATCAAATTGAAGATGAAATTAATTTCTTTTTATATTGTAAGAGTTATAGTAATAATAGAAAAGTTTATATAGAATTTTTAATAGATCAAAATCTTCCAGTTATAAAATTAAATGAAATAGATAAAAAAATATATACCAAACAAAAGATCACACTCTCAGGATCCTTTTGAAAACAGTCTATAGAACTGAGGACAGGGAATGTTGAAATATTTACTTTTGTGATGTAACTATATAAATGATCTGGTTGTTATCGTTTTTTTGATATCTTTTTATGTTGTGTCACATACTATAAATATGTAGTTTAATGGAAATAACGGTTTGAAATAATTCTTTCAATAGTTGAAAACAATAGGCAGCTGTGTTATTAAACGAAACACCAGTTTGAACTTTAGTGTGAGTAAACAAGACATACAACAAGACATATATCAAAATAAGAAAGGTGTGAAAAAACATGGATTACAACGGCAAACAAATCTCAGGGTCTCATATAACAATGATCTAAAATAAACTTTGTTGCTCGCAGGACTAATAAATCGTACCGGTTAATACAGCCTTCATTAGAATCATTGTATTAGTAAACATTGCTATTTCGAATGCCATATTTGACATATTGAAATAAACAGTATATCTTCAAATCACAATTTCACACTTCCATACCTTACCGATAAAGATATATCTGAAATTGATAAATTTACAATATTTTTAATTTTTTGTCTTGATATCAAGCATATCAAAGAACAAAAATATAGTCTGCCCTTGAGTAGTTGAAAGGCATTTGCCACCCGGAAGTCTTTATTGCTAAATATGACATATCAACATTTAGTTTTTACTTTCATAACTTGGTGACTTGCCATGGCTTTGTTTGCTTTTTGGCCCTGAATGTTTGTCCCTAATATTTTATTAATTTTGCATTTGCATTCAGATATTGCAGATCAAATTTATTCGTTTATAGTGTATTAATGTACGTTTTTTGATTGAGTTAAGCCTGCCAATTGATATTTTATTGTGTGTTTTTCTATGTTGTGAAATTATGCTATTGTTTCAGAAAAAGGGAGAAGGTTTGGATCCATTAAAACTTTTAATCCCGCTGCAAATGTTTGCATCTGTCCTAAGTCAGGAATCTGATGTACAGTAGTTGTCGTTTGTTATGTATTTTATACGCGTATCTCGTTTCTCATTTTTTTATTTTATACAGATTAGACCGTTGGTGTTCCCGTTTGAATGGTTTTACACTAGTTTTTTTGGGGTCCTTTATAGCTTGTTGTTCGGTGTGAGCTAATGCTCCGTGTTGAAGGCCGTACATTGACCTATAATGGTTTACTTTTTTTAAATTGTTATTTGGATGGATAGTTGTCTCATTGGCACTCACACCACATCTTCCTATATCTAATTACAGAAAAACATAAACAATAAAATATTCAAATGTTATAAGTTTCAACCTTATGAAACGTTCACACAAAAGGTAGACAGCCAAACAGACCTTTTGATAAATTCTTAATTCGATCAACAAAAAGACGCATTAAAGCAGCAAACATAACCTAACGGTAATTATATGAACACAAAAAGGAGTGATACTAGACAATAACGATCAATACCAAGGAGTAAACAAAGACTCAAAAAAACCAAAGGACATTTACATCAACAGTTATAAATAATAGGTAAGAAACAACACTAAAAACCGGGAGTGAAATCAGGTGCTCCGGAAGGGTAAGAATTTCCTGCACCGTATACGTACGGCAACAGTCGTGTTATTTCTTTGTTCAATTCGGTAATGATGGAAGGTTATTATGACTGAGGAAGAGAATCAGTTATGATTTCTGACACACTTGACTAGACATGATAGGTGTATCGACAGTGTGATGATATTTTGACGTAAATAGAATTGTACACATCCTGGCATTACATTAAGTCCATTAAGTCATCACCTATCTTGTGAAAATATACTCATTCAAAATGTCACTATCTTACTAAATGAAAAACAAATCCGACAACAATGACTGGTAAACCATAAAGTGTCAATTTAAGCCCTTCTTCAGTGTAACTTTGTTGGGGTAGTCAATAAAGGGTGAACATGCAGGAGCATTAAGTATAATCCTGGTACCTTTAATTACTATAAGCTAAGATATGTAAAAATAACTGTCTATACCCACAAAGTATGACTTGATCACTTTATATGAAAATAAAGAGATTTGGTTTGGTTGCCAATGAGACATTTTTCAATTAGTGTTCAAATGAAATGAATGTCAGCAATTATAACCTCACGGCTTTTAACAATGAGAAAAATCCATATGGTATTGTCCGTTTTGAAAGCATCGGCATAACAAATATGAAAAAAAAATCAAACGAGAAAAACCAACAACATTATCATTAATACAAGTTTACGAAACACAAATACTACAGACATAAATCAAGGAAAACCATATCGCAAATTGAATTGCATGCTTCTGCATTACACTTCAAGATTATACTAGGTACGCATGTACTTAAATATCACTTCAGTCTATCTATTACCACTACAAGTACTATATCAATAATCATTTATTATTATGAGGATTTTGTAATTTTAAAATCTTTTTTGAGACTAAAACAGCAAACAATAATGGATTGTTAGCGAGTATGTTGTGCAGGGGTGAAAACAATAACGTAAACAATTAACGAGAATATTGTGTTACTCGACTTCTTAGTTTTAAAACATATGATTCTAAAATTTCAACACCTGAAGATGACGTATAACTTTTCCCAATAATAATCAAAATTTTCTAACAAGTTGTTCCGTTTCATATTCTACCTGAAAGACTTGATTTTCTTGTATATAGACTAATATACTAAACTACTTTTTTAATTTATTAAGAACACATATTTACATGTTTTATTAAAAAAAATCCTTTACAAGTATTGTAGTACATTGTATATTGGAAAGCTACCTGCAAATATCACGTGCAAGGTTAGAGGTTCTAATTTCGTGAACATATATATGTCTATAGTGATACTGCTTGTGATTTTTAACAACCATCTTCCTTAATGTTTTTTTTTATATCAAATACTACATACACATATTAAATGTATTTTAATTTTCACAAAAACACAAGTTTGCTCAAACAAGAAGAACAAAATATGATTATATTTATTAAAACGTAACATAAGTTATCAAAATCATATTGTGCAAGCAGAATTCAAATGCTTCAAAGACATCAATTTCAATCTAGCGCAAACTGAAGTCTCTTCCGTAACAAAATGTAAGATACTATCATCTGTGACAATGTGAAGTCGTACGATTGTAGTAGTCATTGTGAATAGCTATAAAGTCAGTTCATAGATAAGTGGAATCCGTTTGTTCACTTCGAGAGGACATGCAATCGCTTGAATCAGAAATACATTTTGAATACTTCTTAAAACTATTGATAGATTCAGACCTGTTTCTTGAGTCACTTTTGGTTGACACGCAATCACTTGAGTCTGAAATACTCTTACACACACTTTCAACTCTGTGTGTCTTAATTAACAGATCCCTTTTCTTACTTATGGACTTTTTTCTTAATCTTTCCTGTTTTTGATTTCCTTTAAACGATTTTCTAGAATCAAATTGTATGTTTTTATTTTTATTGTAATGATCCTTTACAGTCAGCAGGCTTTTACAAGGAGTACCATTTACATTTGATTTTTTACGAGTATTTTGTTTATTATCGACCCTATTAGTGTCTTTTCCAGTCGGATGTCCTTGTTTTTGGCTTTTGATATTTTGTGATACTCTTTCCTTTTTATTGACTACATTTTCCTTGTAGTGATGCTCGACAACTTTTGTTGAAGGGATATTCATCGGCCTATATAGATTATCTTTCTTTGAAGAACCTATATCAAACTGTGAAGATATTTTTTCATTGTGTCGATGGAAATCTGATGATAATTTCTGTGTATGGGTTATACTCTCACTACAACAGCTATTTGTGCGATATTCCTCGAAGCACATGGATTTTGGCTTTCTGCATTTCGTTGGATTTTTATTCTTCTTACCGGTTCTAATTGATGCTTGTAGAAACATTTCTTCTTCCTCTTGTTGTTTTTCTTCAGAAGAACTCCTAATGATTGGAGGCAGAACGCTTCTTCTATTGAAAAATCTAGAACGCACACTCAGGATGCCGTCTTCAGAACCGGATGTTAGTGAAAATGTATCTGACATTGTTGAACTAGATGACAGAGATGACATAGGAGTCAAGGTACGGGGTGATATTGGACTCAATGTTATTCCGGATCGCTGTAGGGAACCAGTCTTTTCCCTGTTAATCATGAGCCGTTGTGATAGCACTGATAACGTAGGACTTGGAGGTATGACGTCAATGCTGGGTAACATTTTCATATTATTCTCTAACACACTTATTTTCTGAGGTTCTATGATATTATTAACTTTCTTTGATCTTGACATACTCCTTCTACGAATTTCAAATTCATCCGACGATGTTTCAGGTTCTATATCGTCTCTGATTCGTGTAGTACAAGATGGACGAATATAAGTCGGTAATCTCAGTGGTTCCGGAGAAGTAATTGTTATATCAATGGCAGAGATTTTGGTTGTAGTTGTTGTTTTTGTTCTTAATGTACATTCACTATTTACTCTATCAATTCCTGTGAGAGAATTCAGTTTATAAAATACATCATCGTGGGTTTCTTCAATGTAATGATTGGATGTGTTCTCTGAAATATGACCGTTTGCATCTTCTGTGCTCGACTGTTCGCTGACTGATGTAGTTGTCGAACTTTGGCGACAAACGTCATAAAATGTTGTCCGACTCGAACAGTCCGTTTCATCTCCATCAGGAAATATTGCATATTCTTTGGTCTTCTTTTTGGATTTACGACTTTTCCTTTCTGACTCAACATATTTGAAATGAGACATATTCTTAAATAGAAAAAGAATTTAATATAATAATATTCCTATATAAAAATCAATCAGAAGAATTCCAATTTTGCTTTCAACACTTATACATTGTTTATTCTTATACTAACTAGTCTTTTCTATTTGTTTCTCTTTAGAAGCATCTTCTTCTAGGTGAAATTGATGTAATTATCCGAAATTTAAAAACACATTTGAAAAGAAAAAAAACAATTGTTTGCATAACTAAAGTAACACACGCATAACGCTTTTTTTTTTTTAAATTTCAATATCTTTCAAATTGTGATCTTTTTTATATCTTACCTGTACTATAAATTCGTTCGTTGTGGTGCTTCCTACAAAATAAACCTTTACCTGTAATTATTCCTGTTAACTGCTGCTTTTATATTTATCGAGAAGCAAGTGAGACGAAAATTCGATTGGTTAAAAATATGAACAACGGATTTTGAAAAATATTTACTAGGTGTTAATATATTTTTAACAATTGATTTGAAATGCGTCAATAGAAAGGAAATGACGAAGTTGACGGAAATTGCCGAAGTCAGAACGTTTTCAAAGTAGATATCAAATCAATAGAACTGAATATCATTAGCGATTTCAAATAGGTACTGGTGTAGATAAAAGAAGGGAGAAAAATACAAGAGTGACAGTCAAACTCAGAGTTTGAAGATTAACTGACAACGCCTTGGCTAAAAAAGGTGAAAAAGAACAATATGAATATGGTCATTTATTTATAGTCACTATAAAATATGTAACGACAAACAATGTTTTTCTATACTGAAATGGACATTATTGAACAACAGTTTTCTGCAAGATACATTAAGTACAGTTGGGTGCAGACCAAGCATTACATGTAAACGGGCCTAAAAAGTTAAGGCGGCGTTTACCCGCATCGTTTACTGTTTAATCGACATAAATAGTAAACGGGCGTTTATTTCGCGTTTACCTTCGTGTTAACGCGAATACCGCGCGTCTACCAATTTTATAAAGAGTAAACGGGTGAATACTTTCGCGTTTACTTCGCGTTAACGATAAAAAGGCGTGTCTTCTATTTTAATAATAATAAAAAAAAGTAAACGCCCGTTAAATGTTTGTAGTAAACGCGTGTTAACGCAGATCAGCAACTTCAGCGGTATCTATGCAGGCTAAACTTAAGATAAAAATATCCTACATTTGTTCTTTGCTGAAAATAAATGTAGAAGATGTGGTTTGAGTGCTAATATTACAGTTGATTTGGCAAAGAAGGAAAAAGTGTTCTAAAACTTTACAAACTTAACACACTCTGTGTTCTCTTTGTGTCGACCTAGATGTATTTCAATTTCCCAGTTATGGTCACTTACGCGGAATTTGTACAGTACATACTGAATTCGTTTTTGACCAGAAATATATTCCTTAGACGTGTTCAAATATGCAAAAAAATATATGCTTAGTGCACCAAATATTTCTTAAGCTTACCATTGTTTAGACATCGATTTTGATGCAGAGGCACGGAGTTGAATATTCACGAAAACAAAACCTTTCAGTCTTGAGAAGTCTATACAGATGTACGGAAGAAGACATTTTAACAAACTTGCTACCGTATTTGTTCATTATATATACATATACATATATAAAATTGAGGGCCTGGAGGGGATCCACCATTACTCTATTCGTTATATTTTTGTTTATTATTCTGTATTGTGTAAACCCAAATCCAAAAAAATAACATAAATGTTTCTCATGTCTTAAATAGAAAATGTATGAAAAGGAAACATAAAATTCGTTAATTTAAGCTATTGCATGTAAGTATACCTCGATATCAGTTTGTAGTAGTCAGCCTTTCATGCAAACAAACTTGTCACACGATGAGCATCTGCGTGTAATATTTGTCGCTGGAATATATATTCTCAACAAGAGACAGGGTATTTACGTAAACATTTAATTTTACATGAAATCGAAATGAACCTTCTCTAATGTTCAGATTTTTTACAGCCTATTTAAAACCCTGATTTCATGGTTTTTTTTTCCATACATGTAACTAGAGAAGTGTGTATATGCAGTGACGCATGCTCTTTGTTACTGTTTTTCGACTAACATGTATGTAGAATGACGGTCATACAAGTGGGAAGTGTTCTGTTCATAAATTAGTGCCTATAGCAAGACTATTGTAACTATTTGTAAAAGATAACTGCAAGTAAACGGCGTCAGGTCATGATAAAAAAAATCTTAGTTTTCATTTTAATTGGGACACAGGCAGACAAGGTTGGGTGTGCGAATTTGATTTATTTGTGACACTATCTTGGAAAATAAAACAAAATAGCCAAAACTTCAATGACTTTGATTTGTCTCCGAATTAACCTACGCGAGATTTAGTAGGTGAAAGCAGTTTTTATGGTGTTTTTTTTATAAAGGGTTTAGGACCAGCACCCTTTTTTAAAGAAATTGACTTCATTCAATGTAATATTATTCACAGTTTTTACTTTTAACAAAAACATTCAGTAAAATTTTAAACAACCAATTTACATGATACATGTAATGGTGCAATATGTTTGAAGGAACGGAATGAATACAATAAAACCGAGAAAAAAACTTGAATGAGCGTCGTGCATTCATTTGTTCCTATTGAAATGATAATTTCTAGTTTTAAAATTAGACTTATATTTCAGTTTGATGGTACATTATTTCAAAATCAAAGCTGCTTGGAGTTTTATTTATTATAAACTACATAGACCTACGTGTTACTGTATCTGTATATACATTGATACAATAATTAACTTTTAGATTTAAAGATAATGTGCTACGGCATAGAACCAAAGTTTTGTACGATATGTCATTTATTTTATTTCTTGAAGCATAACCTAGTTGAATCTGTCGTAAAGAATGTTGACAAATTACTTTAACAACATAATTTGGCAATTTTTTATAAATATGCCGGTTTGAGAGTCGATATTTGTATATGTAAATTTTGTAACAGAAACGATAGAAAATCCGCTTTTGAAAGTTTTTGGAACTGTATTTTTTTTTTTTTTTTTTTTTTTTTTTTGCAATTAATAAATGGTTATATTTCTAATAAAAAGTGTTTTTGAATGTTAAGGTTTAAAACACATATACGTAAAATATTAAGTCATTTTAACAACATAAATATATGTACAAATGCACACGACGATACACAATTAGTTAACGCGAACAGTAAACGCGCGTTTACTTTCAAGTGCACGTAAAAATACAATTGAGAAATCTGTAGTAAACGCCCGTTTACTTTTACGTGCACGTTAACTTAAACTTGTGAAATCTGAAGTAAACGGCCGTTTACTACTGACTATATGGACACATAGTAAACGTTCTACATTTGAAAATGCCTGTACCAAGTCAGGAATATGACAGTTCTTTTCCATTCGTTTTTGTTGCGTTTTGTTATTTGATTTTGCCATGTGATTATGGACTTTCTGAACTGATTTTCCTCTGAGTTCAGTATTTTTGTGATTTTACTTTTTACTCGAGTAGACATTAGAAATTTCCATTTTGACCGCGTTAACGTAAATGAAGTAATGGGCAATTACTAGTAAACGCCAAATTTAAAGTTAACTAACGAAATATGTGCACGCCGCGTTAACTTGCGTTTAATTAGGGTAATGCTTGGTCTGCACCCCAACTGTATGTGGCGGAGTTAAACATTATCATGAACATAAACGTTTTACAGTTAATCGAAAGTATTGAAATGTCAACAATGAAATACAAGATTATCAATCGCACGCAAGTAAAATTTACCATTTGATTCGGGACTTTTCGTTTTAAGCATTTTACTCCAAGTGTCAAAGAACCTATGCATAGACAACATACCATGATCAGAAGCCTCGATACCGGAAGTATTGAGATCATAAATGTGTTAATCATGTGGATATGATTTCGTCACTGTATACACATTTCAACTTAACAGCGTTCAGAGAAAATACTGCATTAACAGTTTTAACTGTTACTATGTAGAAACATTTGCTTTAATACTCTCACGTATAATGTGTGTTAGCTTCTTTACACTAAAAATACATTTAATAGTTTTAGTGCGTTAGAAACGCAAACCTTTATGAAACATCAGCAAGGTTATTAACAAAAAATGAAATCGAATAATACTGAAATGATATGGGATATTCATCCATGACATAAAATCAGGACTTGTACTGAAAAAAAATAAAAAGGAAGGAACAGCGCTTTTGATGCTGTTCTTCATCTGAATGTTACAAAGATTCCCCCAAAGCGTAGCCAAAAAACCATAACCTCACTGCTAGTAAAAGACGACCCTAGCACTGGAGCAGAATTATTTGCAAACTAAAAATCACGGCAAAACTAACCCGAAAATCACGTGTGCAAAAGAACAACAATGCAAACATTTTGTCAAGGTTGTAGAGAAAAACGTAATACATGAGGATACATAATACAAAAAGTACTTAAACAGAAAAATTCTTTAACTGTTAGTCGTGAAAATATAAAGTGTATTTCTGTATCATCAAGATTTCATAAGGTTAAACGTTTGCAATATGTGTTGTGTCGTAGTTTTCTTCTTATATTTGATGTGTTTCCCTTTAGTTTTAGTTTTTAACCCGGATTTGGTTTTTTTTCAATCGATTTATAAATTTCAAACAGCAGTATACTACTGTAGCCTTTATTCGACGCTATTAAACCATCGTTAAGATCATATGGTAACGGTGTGTTGTCTTTGTGAATTTGACTTTTATTCATTTGCTTTAACTGCATGTAACACAATATTGATCATAAAAACTGCCCAATAACCCTTACAAAAAGACAAAATATGTTTGTATGTATTTATCAGATCATGCAGAATGAAAAGGTAATTAGAAGTGTTGTCAAATCGTACAGTTTTGCCTAACCGGTTACTCGGATAATCGTTCGACCGATTAACCGGGTAACAGATAGTTTAAGTTGATTTTTGAAGGCCTTATCAATAGAACCCTACAAGTGTACGTTTTTATAATACGATGGTTTGAAGTAAGTCCTTATTAGGCTTGTCTGTGAGGATTCCTGGCGAAGTTACACTGTATCTGCTATGGTTTCAGTTTTAATAACTTCTGATTGTGAAATAATCAATCTTCGTCGAATTGAAAATGTCTGAAACCGATGATTGTTCTATTTTTTTCTTGATATCTCAAGAAAATGATGTGGATTGTTTCAATTTGCCTGTTATTCGAAACATCAAGTATATACATTAATTGCATTCATGTTGATTTGCATTTGACATTTTTTTAGTTGTCATTTCGTTTAAAGTATGGCAAAGACTTGCACAATGGCGGTTGCACATTAAGATATACATCTACGAAATATTAGATCAAAAATCAAATAATCAAGTAAATAGTGAAATTTAACCGAATTTGCGATTTTAAGTTACTTTTCAAAATATGTATACTAATTATGTTTACTTTAGATCTTGCCCTGAGCTGAAAGACAAGTTGTCTAAGTTCTAATTAATTTTATGGTGTATTTTTTCTTCTTATCAATAGCAATCAATATACGAGACAATTGATCTGTCAAATTAATGACAATGACGACAACTTTTAAATAGAACAAAATAATTTAATAATTTCAATACACATTTGTATCAAATTTATTGAAATTGAAGAAAGTACGGTTAACCGGTTAGCGTTTTTTGGTATTCGGATTTTCCGACGGTTAACCGTTGAAAACACCAGTAATTAGACCAAAACAAACGCAAAAATATCAAATAGGGCAACTAGCATTCCTAAACTATAAAATGATATACTAAACAATACGCTAAAACATGTCTGTGTAAACCATAAATATGGGCTAAATTATCAAATTTTGCACACCACATCCATTCCCTATAGCAATAATTGAGTGAACCAATGTTTCTATCGAGTGATTTTTATTAATATTCAAAAGCTAAATTTGTTGCTCATGTTGAAGGATAAACATGTTAAAGTCTACTCAAATACTTTGTAATAATTGCTCAATAACCCTTACAAAAATGAATAAACAATAAACAACATTAAGTAATATACAGCAGATGCTTTTGGTAAAAACAAAAATGTTATCCGATATGAACGATCACATTTTGAATCATACTTTGAAAAAAAACATTTATCAGAAAAAGGTATTATATCAAAATAATTGTCTTCCTCATGACACCAACAACACGTTTATCTAACAAAAAATGAATTATCACTTTGGATATGCCATGTCTTAAATTCCAATGCAACAGTAGCCTTCGATATGAAATCCAGGTTGAAAAAACGGGGAGATTCATATGGAGAGAGACATCGTGCTTCAGTTGGATGAGAATCTCATGGAATGACGAAGCGTTTAATCTACACTCACTCAAAATGTCACAATCGGGATTGGACATAACAATGCACCTATAGATTATCAGATTATGCTGGTTCTATTCAGAATAGTGTACCGAAAGTGTAAGCAGATCATGTTCTACATGTGTTGCACCTGTGATAGAAATATTGATAGAAAATACAACATGTACAATCCTTGGAATGTAATAGCAGTTGGGAGATATATAACCTGTATGCAAGCACTGTTTGATGTTGCTTCATAAGTATGGGAAGTTTACAATTTGAAAGTTGATATCATCCCTGTTTTCTGTTAAATCGTCCCTCGCTGTCCATTTCTAGATGCAAGTAAAATATGTCCTTTTTTGTATCTGATATGATCGATTACATTTTGAATCGTTCTTTAAAAGATCACATTTATTAGAAAAAAGAATAGAAACGGTGTGATATCAACATAATTGCCTTCTTCATGGCACTAGCACGACGTTTTTGTAACTCAACAAATTCATTATCACTTTGTAAATGTCACTACTGGTGTAAACTCCGATGTAATAATGCCTTTCGATATCGAAATCCAGGGAGAATTGTATGAACTCCACATTGAGCGATACCGGATGATTCAGCAGGGTAAGGGTCTCATGGAACACAGCAGCGCGAAATCCATATTTGACTCACTGATGCTGAGAAATGATATAGAACAGGAGCAACGTGTTTATTTTTTCAGTAAAAACCTTAAGCGGGAATCTATAGCTAGCAAACCATGTGATAAATATAAATGCATAAGCAACGAACAATCAATCAAACAAACAATATCCTTGTTAACATATGAGATACAATGTATTTCAATGCTAAATATAAAACATGCAAAAAGAAAACGCTGCTAATTTTAAAAAAAGTCCCCAAAAAGATAATAGATATCAAACTTTATCAACCAAAAACATAAGTGAAAAACAACTGCCATAATATTCCCTTGGAACTTATTTGTCCTGGGTTCCAACATTCTTTTAATTTAAGGCAACAACAAAGTAATTACAAGTGATAGCTTTTTCAAAAAAACTAGCCGTCTTTTAGCTGATGAAAGTGGAAAGAGTTCTCTTTTGTAGATTAATTCATTCACAATGCTTTTCAAATGGATGTCAAAAACGTTAGAAGACTTATACATTTTTTAAATTTATCAATGTTTTTTTGGTGCAATAAATTAACACTGGAATGGGAGGGTTCTATCTTTTACTACTTTTTTCAAACACAAGTGTTGTTCGTTTTCTTTTTTTTTTTTTTCTTTGTGCTACATTTATAACAGGATCTGCCTACCCTGTCTAAGCACCTGCGATTACAGTCCGTTTTTTGGTGATGTTTGAACATGTGTTGCCAAGTATTTAGGTTTCTATTTTATGTTCCATATACTGTTGTCTGTCGTTTAATATAAAGATGATGAGGTATGATTGACATTAACATGGATATTAATAGTATTCCAGCAGTATAATCTCACAAGAGATAGTAATAATATAATCGGTTCTTAGATTCTTCTTTATAATATTATTAAAATATTTAACAAATAAAAAAGGTTACGTAATATTTATCTTTTTATTTGCGTGAAACCATACTAAATGACCTGATATTCCACAAAGAATATACATGCATATTAATTTGTTACAATTTTGAACTTTTGAAAATGTAATGTTTCTTCACACAAACAGTACTTAAACTTCGAGTGCTGTCATCTGTATTTCCTACATGTTTTCCTTGTTTCTTTTTGGTCAAAGTCTCAAAACCAATTATGTTTTATACTACATTTGTAGGACTCGGAACCGCGATGGTACTCCAAACCACGATGGTCACGCTGAAGTGCGATGGTGTACGCTGAAGTGCGTTGGTTAACACGCTGAAGTGCGATGGCGGCTCTGTCAGAGATGGTCTAACTATAAAGTTGACTTTAATGAAACTGTGTGATGGTTTATTCCAGCTAAATGCGATGGTCTGAAGTATGAACTCTATTGAATGAGGTGTGGTGAAGTGGTTAGCGTTCTAGCTTCGCATTTGGGAGATCGGTTTCAATTTTTAGTCAGGTCTAATAAAAAATACATACAAGTCTAATTTGCTAATCATCCGCTTAGCACGGAGAAGTATGGAGTCAGAAAAAATAGGCTAGATGGCATTAGTTTAGTATAAGTGATTCGAGTTGGAGGAAATGTCAAGTGCGCCAAAACAAAAAAGTTCAGCGTGTCGGTCTATAAAGTGCTACGCAGGGTCCATCTCATTTTATCAAATATAACTTGTTCTCGTCATATCATAGCCGAGAAATTGCTCATAAGACACTCATTCATCCATTTATATAATATTGAACAGTATTTAACAAATAAAAGCCATCAAGTACATGTATATATGCTTGACTTATAGCGAAACGTGACGCGAGTTCTGTGAAAACTTTAGAATAAGCTGATTTTCCGATATTCCGCAAACTAACCTGTTGCAGAAGATTTATACTGTAAGAACAATAATATTAGACTTATATGTAGTGCGAGTTTTCTTACAAAGCAGAGTTCATCTCAATAATAAAGCAAAATTATATCGACTCGATAAATATGATTGCTTTTAATAAATTTTATTTTATTTAAAAAAAATCACATATAATTTAGTGAAACATACTTAAAGCAAAGACCCAGACATTTTATTGCTCGTACAAAATGTTTGCGGCATAACACCGAACGCTAGATAACCAATCAGCAGACCAAGATCATCTTTTAGCCGATTTGTTCCTTATGATTTGTAGCATGACTTAGTTATAAATTTTTTTGTAACCTCAACCTCTAATGCTCAAAACTGTTCTGGACTTGAATTGTTCGTTACTTTGGTTTTTTTTTTTAATTCCTTTGTTTTCGCAATAAATCTTAATCTAAATAATCTTATCTACCTGCCTGCGAATCCGTGTTGTTTAGAAAACGTCAAAACAACTAAAAGTCGTGCTAAACCATCGCACTTCAACGAAAGGACCATCGCACTTCTGCGTAGACCATCGCACTTCAGCGTGACTATCGCACTTCAGCGTCCCCATCGCACCTCCGAGTCCTACATATTTAAGTTCAAACTCTTACAGTTTTTCTTTTCATTTATAATTGTCAGAAACACACAAACACCATGAATTAATGCACAATATCTTGTGATAGATATACATATGATCAGACCAAAAAAAAACAAAAAAGTTTTTTCACGAAAAGTATTTATTTCATGGTGATCTGCCTTTACTGTTCGATCGATGACTCCATAACATTTATGTCAACTGACGTAGCATCAATTTCTTCTATATTGTTTACAATGACATATAACACAAAGATACTCAACAACATGTAATCATGCAGCAAATGTCAACAAAACAGCTATGATAGAATCAAAAACATTTTTCCCCCAGACGAGAACTATAAAACGTGTTAACCTTTTCATATATGGTAATTATATCAGTTTGGATGTCTTATAAAACGTGTCAACATTTTCATATTTGTTTTTTGTTAGTTTGAATGTCTTGTTTATGTTGTATAGAGCTCGAAAACACTCTTGTTTACATAAAGGAAAGTTTTACACGTGTCACAATTTTCTTTATTATGAGGTTTAAATCAGGATATTTTTCATAAGGTGACAAATTTGTTCCCACCTATAAATGATTATTGTTATCTTGGTTTGAGGTCATTGGTCCACCAAAACGAAAACGGGGAAACATTCCAGCAGCACCTGCATACGGGGTATATATCTCCCAATTGATACGATATTCCCGTGCTTGCATTTCCTATCATGATTTTCTTGATAGAGGTTTGCTGCTCACAAGGAAGCTATTAAACCAAGAGTTCCAAATGGTGAAGTTGAAATCATCCCTTCGTAAATTTTACGGACGCCATCACGAGTTGGTTGACCGTTATGGAATAACCGTTTCACAAATGATATCGGATATGTTCCTTACGTCGTAACTACAATCCCCTTCCCTTTCATGAATATGACCTACCGAATTAGACTATTTACCGGATTTGTAATCACTTAAGCAACACGACGGGTGGCACATGTGGAGCAGGATCTGCTTACCCTTCCGGAGCACCTGAGATCACCCCTAGTTTTTGGTGGGGTTCGTGTTGTTTATTCTTTAGTTTTCTATGTTGTGTCGTGTGTACTATTGTTTTTCTGTTTGTCTTTTTTATTTTTAGCCATGGCGTTGTCAGTTTGTTTTAGATTTATGAGTTTGACTGTCCCTTTGGTATCTTTCGTCCCTCTTTTAAAGGTCATGGTCGTTTTCTATGATTTTCCCTTTGGTTGTGTGTGCATCTTATATTATAAAAGCTAGACATAAACGGATTGGTGCTAAATATGTGGGTTGCTTGGACGAAAAATGGTACGTTCACTTTGTAATTTTTGTTTGTGTTGTCTTTCGTATATGCTTATGTGCCTTGTCTATAGTTCCTTGTGTGTTTCTTTATTTCATATTTTTTTTATAGTGATTGAGATTGTAACACAATGTTGACTGTTTTACCCCTATTTTGACATATTTGCCAATTATGTCTGTTTGTTTTGTTCACACATGACATATATGTTGTGAATGAGATGGAACTGTCATACAAGTAAGATGTATAGATAGCTATACAACCAGGTTGAATCCATCCTTTTCCTACATAAGAAAAAGATTGTACCAAGTCAGGAATCTGACAGTTGTTATTCAATTATTTCATGATTTTTGGTTGCTTTTGAATTATGCCATTTGATAAGGGTCTTTTTGTATTGAATTTCCCATGGAATTCAGTATTTTTGAGATTTTTCTTTTTTGTAGCGATCGGATTTCATCTGACAGGAGTCATTGTCCTTTTAAAGATGTTAAAACTTAAGGTAATACAAAAAAAAACAAATTTTACTATAAGATGAAGACATAGGTTATTTTTCAAAGGGTTTGGTGACAGCTGACCTTAAAAGTTATAATTCCAAAGTGACTTGTGCAAACCGGAAAAAGCTATATTTCTATGTTTGCACTCAATCAAGGGGAATATACTAAGAAAATATATATTTTTAAAATTAGTATACAATAAACTTTAAATGAAGCCCGTGGTCGCCTGCTGTTAACTGGAAGTAGCTTATTATATCCCTTATTTCGAATAAAAGTACGTAAAAATCATAAACCTTTCGAATAAATGGAAATAGCTTATTATATCCTTTTCTGCGAGGAACAGTACGTAGAAGCCTTTGGTATAAGTGAAAATAGCTTATTATATCCCTTTTTGCGAGGAAAAGTACGTAGAAACCTTTGGAATAAGTGGAAATAGCTTATTATATCACTTTTTGCGAAGAAAAGTACGTAGAAATCATATACCTTTGGAATACGTGGAAAGTAAGCTATCTTTCTTATCCTGGAATCATAATTGTTAACCAGAAGTAGAAAATGATCTCCCATATATAAGTCAAAAGAATATAGAAATCATATATTTTTTGAACGCAGTGCATAGAATGCTATCATATGAGACATGAAATAACATTTTCTCAATAGAAAGTAGCAAAAAAATATTAAAGGATTATAATTTAATACACCAGATACGCGTTTCGCCTACATAAGACTCATCAGTGACGCTCAGTTCAAAAAAATTATACAGCCAAACAAGTACAAATTAAAGTTGAAAAGCATTGAGGACCCAATATTCCAAATAGTTGTGCCAAATTAGGCTATGGTATTCTATTCCTGGGATAAGAAAACCCTTGTTTTTCGAAAAATTCAAAGTTTGGTAAATAGGTAATTTATAAAAAAAAATACCATATAATTGATATTCATGTCAACACCAAAGTGCTGACTATTTGGCTGGTGATACCCTCGGGGACGAAACGTCCGTCAGCAGTGGCATCGACCCAGTAGTGTAAGAAGTTATCAAAGGTACCAGTATAATAATTAAGTTTACATAAGACTCATCAGTCACACTCAGTTCAAAATAATTATAAAGCCAAACAAGTACAAAGCTGGGGAGCATTGCAATCTATTTCCCATATTTAAGACAATAAAATCATATGTATGAAAACTTTATATTTTCTTATTATTATGACGAAAAATATAGTTGAACGTCAATAGTAAACTTAAAGTAGTTTTAGTTTTCTAGAAATGTAATTTGGAAAGACCTTTACCATGTACATTTGTTCTCAGAACAGTTGGTTTTTATTTTTTTCTTCCACCCTTGTAAAATATTTGTTACGCAATATGTCACCCATATGTTTTAAATTTGCGCGAGGCGCGAGGCGATCCAGTTACACTTTAGAGGAGGTACCTACCCGTCACTATTTTTTTTATCTGAATTTCTGTGTAACTCTTAATAGGCGACCGACATTCAGACCTTAAAAATATTTTTAATGCACCTATCTAACACACAGCTATATTATATATCATTTGAAAGGAAAACATGTGAAGATTCCATTTTTTCCGGTTGTAAAAGTGAAATATGGTGCATTTTTTTTTTAAATTGGGGTCAAAGGTCATTCATTAAAAATGAAAGACTAACACTTTTGTAGTATCATTGTCTTATTTGAAGCAGCTAGTAATATAGCTAATTCAAATATTACTTTATACGATACTATGATAAGGTCGCTCTGAATCTGAGTTGCATATCGTTCATGATTTGGTGATAATTGACGTCATTTTGACGTTTTCTATCTGCTATAGATAAAACAATACTTTCTACAAAAACGACGTATAATAACAAATATTTGACCGTAAATGTGTTAATATTAACTATAATTGATGGTGTGACATGCAAAATAAAAAAAATATGATAAAAATATTTGAAAGTTGAACGAGGAAAAGGGAGAGAAAACAACGCAATAAAGAAAGTAAAAAGTAGATGTCATTGTCATATCAACAGTGACAATAGTCTCCTATTTGTTAACAGTCTACAAACCGTGTCAATTTTGGAAATAGCAATCTAAAATGTTTAATACAACCACAAGCAAAGTTAAAGAGGATAGATGATTCACATTTTAAGTCTCTCCGTCCGTCAGTCCCCACTTGTTTGCGGCACGTGTCGAATTAAATCAGGTAACTTATACATTTAAACAGATAGGGGCCAGCTGAAGGACTCCTCCGGGGGCGGAAATTTCTCGCTGCATTGAAGACCTGCTGGTGACCTTCTGCTGTTGTCTGCTTTTTGGGCGGGTTGTTGTCTCTTTGACACATTCCACATTTCCAGTCTCAATTTTAGATAAACAGTTCATCCAAAAACCAATGATTTCAAATATAAGATGCATTGCTTTGAACTATAGAACTGATGTTAAACACACTTAGTTCAGAGATGTATTATGGAATGGTACGTGGTTTTTTCATAAATTAAATCAGTTCATTTTGACATTGAAATTGACATTTGAGTCGTCAAGTTTTTAAACATTGTATGATTCGTGCTTGTCTGGTTGGTGTCCGGTCGATATCTCTTGAACCGTTGAACATGGGTTTTCCAATCTAAGTATGCATATACATCATATAATAGGGGTGGTCATAAACTAAAATCAGGTCACTGTGATATGGATCCAATCATAATGGAATCCTGCCCGCGACATATATAGCTGCAAAACTATGGTTTACCAAACTTCAGATACAGTCGGTTTCACAAAAACACTTTAAGACAAGATTAATCGTTAGTAAAGTGAACTATTCATGACTTACGACCAGCTTTAGTCGTAAGATTTGTTGTGAAACTGACCCAAATGCAAAATTAGAATGCGGTGATTACAAACTAAAGTTAGGTTCCACGGTGACCTTTATTTTGACATTCGGGATTATATACTTTACAAACACTTTTTTTATTACGACTGCATTTATTTTCACTCACATTTGTGCAGTCAAAAAGTTTGCAGTTAAAAATGCAAGCATTAATTTCTTACCAGTATTCAAACTTAGATATATATAGATATTTATCAACTAATACTATGAATTTGCGGAATTTAGTTCGGCTAAGCCTATATATAGTTTGTTTTTGTCATTCTGGAGGAGTTTCTGTGAATAATCTATTTCTTTAAAATAAACGAAATAGATCTCATTTATTACAAATAATGCAATTTTCCGTTTTGTGATTTTTAACAATAAAAGACAGTCGAAATTCATATTTTAAAACTGAGCCTGTGAAATTTTTACTTTACTGGAACAATTCCTGATACTTCGCTGTTACTGGCATAATTCTGTGTATCAGAGCCTTACAATGATTTTAGTACATGCACAAGGCCCTAATGCATATATTTTTCTTTCACAAGAACACATTTATCATATCCTGAAGAAAGTATGACGTAAAAGACCACTTTTATCATCCGTACTTATACTTGGGTAAACCTACTGCTGTATTTGTTTGTTATGACGCCATGTCTTTGTTTGTTAGCTTTCAGAACATGTAGTTTGAATGATGATGCACTTGGTGGTAGGCGTGACACGATGGCAATCTTTTTGGTTGGAATTCTGATATGTAGCTTGTTCAAATCGTCTTGATAAGACTTATACATACTTATTTTTGGTTTCGGACACTTTAGATTTTTTTTTACACCACCGACCTGAAAATATGAATTTTGTTTAATTTGTGATAGACCCTCCATCTATTGATAATTTCGAAAGCGTTAAAGAGAGTTTTCTTAGGAACAAAGGTAGATGATGAGCTGTTAGAACCTGTAAGAGCATGAACTGCTGGTAAAGATACATATATATAATAAAAAAAACTATACATGCAGAATAAACATGGTGCATCGCCAACCATAATTCCCACTGGTTTTAAAACTCGTAAACAGCACACAGTTGTTCCATGTCTAGAATACAACGAAGTGTCAGGTCATCCTTGACCTCTGACATTACTCCTCTTACATTGTTAATCCGTATTTAGAATAAGAAGCCTGAAGATATCATATTATAAGCCCGGTACCTTTGATAAGTATGATTAAAAGGACACTATGATCTCTGTATACAAGAGACTAAATGCTTTGAGGTAAACAACTGTAGCTTATCGTATGGCCTAAAACAAGAAGCAATAACCAACACTGTATAATAAGCTATAAAGGTTCTAAATCAATTTTTATTAGATACCCAAAAGCTTGATTCATGCTCAAAACTACAAACAAAAGCAAAAATCATAAAAAGCAACTAACGACAACCATAATTAATGACAAATCAATTTGAAAGATATCAGTCATATGATCGATTGTTGACGTTAGACATGCGTTTCGTCTACATAAGACTCATTGGTGACGCTCGAACCAAGTAAAACTTGACGAATATTTAAAAGCACGTAATCCTATGTAAAATACGGCTTAGGTTATATATACGCCTGAGGTAGAACATTTATTGTATTTTCAAATATCAACGAAGAATTCAAAATTTGTCAACTGAATGAATAGATATCCCCATATAATAAAGTATTTATAGCGTGTCAACATACAGGCTTTTGACGTGGCCCAGGCGCATACACTACGCTTCCTCTAAAATACTGACCAAATTTGCACCATCAATAGGTCTACCGTATGCGATGGTTAAAACGGTAGGAAATTTAAAAGGTGGACATATCTCACGTTCAAGTTCATGGGGAAAATATCAGATTTGACACATTTTTGAGTACTTTTAGTTGCAAAACTAAAATGTGCATTGATCCAATTGAGAAAGAAGTATTTTTCAATAGTTATTCATAATATCTCCCTTTTGTAAGTGCAAATTGACTAAGAATAATAAGATATTGGTTTTCTACCAGAAAAAAAACGTTGACATCTCAGCTTCTATGGTCCTTTGAATTTTTTTCTATACTTTGTATATATTTGTACCAAAAACAATACTCTTTTTCGAAGCGTTTAGGTCCGTTAACTTGAGGGAAATTAACAGAGAAAGCGATTTCGGAAATTTGATTGAAAAGGTGGAGTGTGTAAAAGTGTATAAAATCCAGAATAATACAGTGGTAAAAATATGTATTTAACAAGTAATGAACTTTTTAATAATACGAACATCATTAAGTTGGGTTTCAAGCCGAAAATATCTAAGAAATGAAAAAAAATATGAAAATTGGCACCATTTTTACAAAAAATTCCAAATTTTTTTTTTTCGCAAAAATTACTTCTTTTATTTTTGAAAAGTATTTATTTTTTATATATTTGAATGTTAAACGTACATAAATTTGCATTGTGACAACAGAAAATTAAGCTACGTGTTGATTTTTCACACTTCAAAACTGTTGGTCACTTGTCAATTTGGAATTATTTCTCGATTTTAATTCAATTTTTACAAAAATTACACCATACGATTTTTTTACGACCGACCAAAAAAGGAAGTTCAGATATTATACTGTAACATATAAAAAATTCAGCTGTGTGCTAGGTAGGTGCATTAAAGTCACTAACTTAGCGTCTTTTTGAAAATGTCACTCGCCTATAAACCGTAAGCCTAAAATTTCTAACATTTTTTTATTTGAGATCCTTGAAATATAATATTGAAAATCAGGTCAAGGTCAAAGGTCATTTGTACATTTGATTCGAAGCTATCTGATGATATCTTATATGATCTATTGTCCCTGAAATGTTGAAAAGAACGGTATATCAAATATAACTTCATTCTGGTACAAAATAAAGCCAAAGTTGCTTTTACAAAAGGTTTAATGACATTTGATCTTACAAATGTTAATCTGCAGTGATCTTGGGCAAACCGGAAGCAGCTTGTTTTGCAGTTATTCAAGGGAAAACACCGTCAAACTAAGATTTAACCTCGAACTAATTGCAACAGAAAATGTTTTAGTTCTAATCTACAGCATTATGCCCTTAATATACACAGAAAAAAGTCCCATAAAATCTTACTTGAGGAAAACTTAAAATCACCATTTTTAAATTCCTATGGAAATTAACATGGAAGGGGGAGATAACTCTTGCAAACATGAGTCTTTTTTGGTCAGTTTTTGGTTGTTTTTCTTGAAATTTATGTATAGTATGATACTTTGATGGGGGGTTATATTTAAGTTTGCATTTGACTAGTTTTTTTAATACGTTTGAAGAAATCTATGATCCAACCTCAATAGTAACTTTGAGTACACAGGTAGTAGTTTCTTATCAATTACTAAGAAATTTAATGTGGAAACCCTTCACTTGTTAACAATTGGTTTATAATTTTAAAATATCATTCTAAAAACCTCAAGAAAAAGAAACGGTAATGCATATGATTTTATAACTTCGATTTATATGTATTAGGGTCATTTAATAATGTAATATATCCAAGATACATTTTTTTTGCTTTATAAATTTATAAAAGGATAAATTTTAATAATCAATCAGTTTTTGTCTGCTCTATGGTCGGGTTGTTGTCTCTTTGGCACATTCCCCATATCCATTCTCAATTCTATTCATATGTTTCTACAATAAATTTTAGGAAATTATTTCGTTTGCATTTTATTAACACTAATATACGTGTTAATGAGAATACCTCCCGTGCATAAGTCAATATCTGTTTTAAAGTTTATGTATTAATACGATGACTTCAAAACTGAAAAATCGATGTTACAATTCATTACAAAGAATATCTGTACCTTACCAACGACTCACAAAAAGCTCGCAAGAATCGTTATTTATGTATTCATGAAATAGATATAGGAAGATATGGTGTGAGTGCCAATGAGACAACTCTCAATCCAAATAGCAATTTATAAAGTAAACCATTATAGGTCAATGCATGTATATAAACTCATCATAGATACCATTACTAAATTTTACATATACGCCAGACGCGTGTTTCGTCGTCAAAAGACTCATCAGTGACGCTCGAATCCAAAAAAGTTAAAAAAAAAAAAAAAAAAAAAAAAACCAAATTAAGTACGAATTTGAAGAGCAGTGAGATCCAAAATTTCTAAAAGTGTTGCCAAAATACAGCTAAGGTAATCTGTTGTCGCTTATGTTATTCAACTCTTAAAAAAATAAAATGTTTATGCTGCAATGATGATGTTACAATATATTCTATGCCTTTGAAAGAATGACGTTCTAGCATTGCCAATGTCATAACAAAACATAAAAATAGAAACAAAAAGGTTCACTTGACTCTAAGAATCAATTCATTCAATTCTATAGACATTAAATATAATTCCGCATTTTTCAGCAGGCGATTTATTTCAGAAACATCTATGACTGCACTGGTTCTGCAGGACAGCGTTGAAAACCTAATGTCGAAGTTGTTATTTAACTCTACGCTGCATACAAATGGTTTGTGTCTCCGCTGTATAAGAAACTAACCAATCAACACGTATAAATACATTGTAAAAGAACAACCATAAAATAGCGAGTTAGAAAACGCCTTTCATATATTTTTGTATTGAATGTTTTACAAAAAAAGAACATTCAGTTCTTTGATTAAGTGTTATAACTGCACATAAATAAATGCTAGTGGAATTTATTATGTGAGTACAAAATATTTGTTAGTGATTTTAGTCTCGATGCATGCTTTTTTTATCACTAATTGTTATTGGCTTTTAACTAGCTCTCAGTAACTGCAAGTACTCTCAAATCGTACTGTATTGTTAATTTGTCCTGTAAATAGTATTTGTAATGTTTTTTTTTTTGTTAACTATGTTCATTTATTCCTGATTTTATCTGGTCTTTATACCTGCCTTGATATGTGTTTGGTTTTATTATAGTTTTCTCTTCTTCGTACTATGAACATCAACATTTTTGTTTTGTAAAAAAAAAAAATTTATACAGGTTAGACCGTTGGTTTTATCGTTTGAATGGTTTTACACTAATAATTTGTAGGCCTAATAGCTTGCTGTTTGCTGTGAGACTAGGCTCTGTTTTGGAGACTGTAGCTTGACCTATAATGGTTTACTTTCATAAATTGTTAATTGGATGAAGATTTGTCTCATTGGTACTCATACCACATCTTCTTATATCTATATGTAGTTTTGTTTTTGAAAGATGTGGTACATTGGAAATTTTTTAAATTCAAGAATTGATAGCAGCATATACAATTTTTATTTACTTACAAAATGATATAATCCCAAATCAATATTTATATAACACTTAAGTATGTGTTAATGAAGTCACCTCTTGTGCAAATGTGTTAATTGGAGATCGAACATGTTTAACGCAATAAATTATTAAACGTGTTGTTTTCAATCTTTTTACAGCACTGGGTCGAAACGTCTGCTGGTGGACTTTCAGTCCCCGAGGGTATCATAAGCTCAGTAGTAAGTATTTCGGTACCGACATGAATAAACAAACTTTACTAAAATTGTCCGTTTTTAAATTTTTAAATTATTAAGCAACTGAGGTTTCAACTCCCTCAGGAAAAGTTGACTTAAGATGAATTTGTCTATTTATTTTAGGTATTTTTGTCGTATAGCTCCTCAACGTTTCGGTACTTATACATCTTCGGATTTCAAATGTTTGCCTTTGAGCGTTCCTGATGAAGGTAAAACCAGAAAAGCGCTTCGGACGCAATGAATTATTCAACTGCTGTTTTTCAATTTGTTAACCCATTTTTTTTTATTTTTTTTTTTTTAACATGGATTGTTTCATCATGATGGCCAGAGCATACAGGTATTTCATAGTGCTATTTTTTTAAGACAATCAATTAAAGTTTTAAAAAAATTCCACCTGCTTATTCATTGTTATTTTCAATATTATTTGTACAGTTTGGTGTACTACATGTACTTTCGGGACAAATTACAAATTATGGATAACTTCATCAGCTTAACTCAAAATATGGATGTTTGCAACTCTATTTAAAAATAACAAGTAGGTTTCTTTATTTGATAGAAAAATTATGAAGAGAAAAAGAAGGGGGTTGGTAAACTGTTTTAATGGCATCACGTTGGTAACTCTTAGTTTTTTTCTTTCTGTACCATGAGTAATTTGTGACTGACGGGCGCTATTCTGTTTCAAAATATTAATCTTCTCCTTGAACTGATGGAAAAATTATGAGAAGAAAGTAGTGTTAAGTTGAATGTTTTAATGGCAACACGTTGGTAACTCTATAGAACATCAAACAAAAAAAAAACCAAAAGGAAACAACCGCCATTAACCAAAGTCTTTTTTATTATGTCATGAAACATTTTTCTTTGAGCGATTTAATTTTGAGATGCTTCGAAAAGATTTATGTGACATTAGACCATGGACACCAGTTTAATGCATTTAATCAATAGAAAAACATTTTTCCCCTTTCTACACTTTGAGTTATTTGTGACTTAATGACGATCATTATTCTGTTTCAAAATAACAAGTCTGTTTTTTTTTCAATTGATAGAAATACTGAAAAGAAAAAATTAAGTGTTAGCAAATTGTTTTTATGGCACCACGTTGGTAAATATCAATGGAAATGTCTGACACAAAATCAAATAATCGACAAGCAAACATCCTTAACCAATGTCATTCTCATTAGTTTAAGAACATCAACTACATTTCTGTCCCCTTCCCAAAAGGGTTCATAACCGCAGGGCCTTACATAACGGTACTATGCAGAAATATATCTGAGACCATATTTTTACGGTTTTAAGTCATCTGATTAACAAAGAAACTTTAAAACATATTTACATGATGTACGGGAGGTATCATAATTAACACATGTATAAGTGTTAATAACATGAATGAGTAACAGTTTTAAAAGATAAATTGCAGAAATATATCAAACAATGAATGATTATTATAAAATACACTGCTGTTAATGTCTTAAGCGGGGGAATGTTCTGTACCATATGTTTAACCAGGAGAACGCCAAACTCTCTAAACCTGTTAAAGAACTACGTACCTATCAGTATATTATCTTATTACCATACTGTATTCAAATGTCTAAATTCCAAACTCCTTAAGACATTAGACGAATGAATTTGTCTAATGGTAATTATGCTTTTATACATATGGCATAAAACGTGTCTTAATAATTATACATCCCTGAATTTTTATAGAAAAATTATGAAGAGAAAAAGAAGGGGGTTGGTAAACTGTTTTAATGGCATCACGTTGGTAACTCTTAGTTTTTTTCTTTCTGTACCATGAGTAATTTGTGACTGACGGGCGCTATTCTGAATTCTGTTTCAAAATATTAATCTCTCCTTGAACTGATGGAAAAATTATGAGAAGAAAGTAGTGTTAAGTTGAATGTTTTAATGGCAACACGTTGGTAACTCTATAGAACATCAAACAAAAAAAAAAACCAAAAGGAAACAACCGCCATTAACCAAAGTCTTTTTTATTAATGTCATGAAACATTTTTCTTTGAGCGATTTAATTTTGAGATGCTTTCGAAAAGATTTATATGACATTAGACCATGGACACCAGTTTAATGCATTTAATCAATAGAAAAACATTTTTCCCCTTTCTACACTTTGAGTTATTTGTGACTTAATGACGATCATTACTCTGTTTCAAAATACAAGTCTGTTTTTTTAATTGATAGAAATACTGAAGAAAAAAATAGGTGTTACCAAATTGTTTTGATGGCACCACGTTGGTAAATATCAATGAGAATGTCTGACACAAAATCAAACAATCGACAAGCAAACATCCTTAACCAATGTCTTTCTTATTAATTTAAGAACATCAACTACATTTCTGTCCCCTTCCCAAAAGGGTTCATAACCGCAGGGCCTTACATAACGGTACTATGCAGAAATATATCTGAGACCATATTTTTACGGTTTTAAGTCATCTGATTAACAAAGAAACTTTAAAACATATTTACATGATGTACGGGAGGTATCATAATTAACACATGTATAAGTGTTAATAACATTAATGAGTAACAGTTTTAAAAGATAAATTGCAGAAATATATCAAACAATGAATGATTATTATAAAATACACTGCTGTTAATGTCTTAAGCGGGGAATGTTCTGTACCATATGTTTAACCAGGAGAACGCCAAACTCTCTAAACCTGTTAAAGAACTACGTACCTATCAGTATATTATCTTATTACCATACTGTATTCAAATGTCTAAATTCCAAACTCCTTAAGACATTAGACGAATGAATTTGTCTAATGGTAATTATGCTTTTATACATATGGCATAAAACGTGTCTTAATAATTATACATCCCTGAAATTTTTATAGAAAAATTATGAAGAGAAAAAGAAGGGGGTTGGTAAACTGTTTTAATGGCATCACGTTGGTAACTCTTAGTTTTTTTCTTTCTGTACCATGAGTAATTTGTGACTGACGGGCGCTATTCTGAATTCTGTTTCAAAATATTAATCTTCTCCTTGAACTGATGGAAAAATTATGAGAAGAAAGTAGTGTTAAGTTGAATGTTTTAATGGCAACACGTTGGTAACTCTATAGAACATCAAACAAAACAAAAAAAAAAAGGAAACAACCGCCATTAACCAAAGTCTTTTTTATTAATGTCATGAAACATTTTTCTTTGAGCGATTTAATTTTGAGATGCTTTCGAAAAGATTTATATGACATTAGACCATGGACACCAGTTTAATGCATTTAATCAATAGAAAAACATTTTTCCCCTTTCTACACTTTGAGTTATTTGTGACTTAATGACGATCATTACTCTGTTTCAAAATAACAAGTCTGTTTTTTTAATTGATAGAAACACTGAAAAGAAAAAAATAGGTGTTAGCAAATTGTTTTTATGGCACCACGTTGGTAAATATCAATGAGAATGTCTGACACAAAATCAAACAATCGACAAGCAAACATCCTTAACCAATGTCTTTCTTATTAATTTAAGAACATCAACGACATTTCTGTCCCCTTCCCAAAAGGGTTCATAACCGACGGTACTATGCAGAAATATATCTGAGACCATATTTTTACGGTTTTAAGTCATCTGATTAACAAAGAAACTTTAAAACATATTTACATGATGTACGGGAGGTATCATAATTAACACATGTATAAGTGTTAATAACATGAATGAGTAACAGTTTCAAAAGATAAATTGCAGAAATATATCAAAAAATGAATAATTATTATAAAATACACTGCTATTAATGTCTTAAGCGGGGGGAATGTTCTGTACCATATGTTTAACCAGGAGAACGCCAAACTCTCTAAACCTGTAAAAGAATTACGTACCTATCAGTATATTATCTTATTACCATACTGTACTCAAATGTCTAAATTCCAAACTCCTTAAGACATTAGACGAATGAATTTGTCTAATGGTAATTATGCTTTTATACATATGGCATAAAACGTGTCTTAATAATTATACATCCCTGAATTTTGAACGTTAAGGCTTGATTATTTCTCTTCAAGATTAATTTATAAAAGCGACTTCGGTCACACGACATTTATTAGGTGTTTGATTGTGAAAACATTATGCTGACTTTAATCCGTCTGTAAGTGATATGTCTCATTGATAAATACACCTGTCATGGTCACCTTCGTATTACGGATTTACTGTTCGGTTTGCCTTTTTTATTATGTATTAATCATTCGACCATAATTGCATATTGTCCATAAATAAACTCGTCATAGATACCAAGAATAAAAACTCTTATATTTGGGCTAATCGGGCGTTTCGTCTACAAAAGACTAATCAGCGACGCTCGAATAAAAAAAAACAACCTCAAAAAGTCCAAATAAAGTACGAAGTTGAAGAACATTAAAAACCAACTTTCTAAAAATTTAAATTAAACACAGCTAAGTTATCTCTTCCTGCGGTGGAAAAAGCGTTATTTATTTCAAAAATAACCATTGTATTCGGTTTTCGACTGGCTACGACTTTAAAGTCCATAGTTGCGGGTGATGCTACCAATTACTCAGAAGATCCTCGCGTGCGCTTGCGTAAGTTTTATGATTGTATTTAGTGAAGAAAAAATGTGCATTCCATGTTGTCTATAATGAAATGTGTAATTCAATAACGAATTTATTGCCGATCATAGGCAATCATTTAAGTAAATGCATCACTTGGCTTCAACGTCCTTATTGAACTGGACTTTTGACTTTCAGGAATTGTTTGTCCTCAGTGCTCCTCGGCTTCGTACTTTATTTGGCCTTTTAGCATTTTTTTTTATTTGAGCGTCACTAATGAGTCTTGTGTAGACGAAACGCGCGTCTGGCATACATATAGAATGTTAATCCTGGTATCTATGATGAGTTTATTGACCTAGTTTTAAAAAAAATGTTGACCCCTCACTCTGGTTTACGTTACGCTAATGAAATTGAGCTCTAAATTTGATTCATTCTATTTTTTCCGGAACAGGTGTTCAATGACAGTACCCTACACATCATAAAAATATATCAACTTTACAAATTTTATTAATAATTAAAAACCAATTGTCACCAGTTAATATCTATTTTTATATTAAAATATAAAAATCAGTCTAAATGTCAGTTCATATGGCTTTATGATGTAAAGATATGAATTTAAAGCAAAGGTCAAAATCTAGAACGTCAAATTAACCTATGACCTTGACCTCAATTTTAAGGTCACAAACTGAGGATCTCAAATCAAAAGACCCTAGGTCTCTAATATGTATGGTTAATAAGTTATATCACTTTACACATAATTTAAGATATGATAGGGGTGAAAAGTCCCATTCATTGTTTACGCACCCTTTCAACTAAAATTATTTAGTTACCACATGTCGCAACTAACAATGTATACAAATTAATTTGTCGATATCTTATAAGGTTAATGAAAATGTGTGAAAATAAGACAAATTCAAAAATTAGAATATGACCTTGACCTTTGACCTTGACCTACTTTTCATTTTTTTGGACCAAGGACCTCAAATCAAAAGATCCTAGGTCTCTATCACTTATGGTGTTCCAGTTTAAAATACATTTCAAAATTTCAAATACAAAAAGGGAAATAACTCTCATATGGAGCGTTCATATTGCTTCGGTCAAAATTGGACAAATCATGCGAAGGATATAACGAGCAATTTTATAAAATAAATTTGTCGTAATCTTTTACGGTTGCGAAGGAGTCGTGGACACAAGGAAAACAGTGTTTAGGGAGATAACTCCTACAAAGAAAAGTATTCGGTTACGCAGGGTAAATTTCAAAAGCGCATAAACTGTTCGATTTCATATACCAAATATCTAAGCGACATATTGCGAAACAAATATTTATCGCAAGAACAAAATTAGGCGGAAGAAAAAAAATAATAATCAGAAGAAAAACAATAGGTCTTTCCACAGAAAAGTGGAAAGACCTAATAAAAAGAAAACTTTCTTTCACGTTACACTTTGTGTACGAATTTTGTCATAAATTTTCCAATTGATACTCAGACCGGAAATACATTCTTTTCCTGTGTTCATATTCGTAAAGTGTACTTTAGAACTGCAGTGTGTTTAAATTCCCATTTCCTCGTATATGAATAAAAGATGTCTTACAATACGATTAATAATATGCTCTAACGTGTTTACTGTTTATGGACTTAAATAACAGTGTTTTTTACACAAAAATTTACCAAAAAAGAGTTATGATAAAGACCATCGAAATACATTTGTTTTACGTTATGAATTGGTATGGATGCATACTATTTCTAGATCTCATCTTTACTAAATCATGATTCAGCGTTTGTCGATATGTTGATCCTAGTATAGTCGTTTTTCTCAATTGTGCCATTTTTACCTCTTTTGTGCTTTGGCATGGCGGGTAATACATGCATAGCAATTGACTTTTACCCTGTCGTTGTATCTATTTTTTTCTTCTTCTCTTTTTGGAGAGTTCATGCAATTCTATTCGATTTGTTTGTTTCTTAATTTGTTTCTTTTGAATCGATTTTCTATTTGATGGTAAAGTGCTGATGCCTTGATATACTGTTGTGCTTTATTCTGCCTTTTCCGAGTTAGAAAGATAGATATTTGTCTTAAGTATTTCATATTTTTTAATTTAAAGAAATTGATATTAATCATGTTAATGGTATATATTTTGTCGTCCATTTGCTATCTATTCTTTCTCTAGATAGACTTCGGCATGCTTTGCTTTGTATTAGGTATGAAAATTTGTGAACTTTTTTGGTTTATTTTTTTATAAAATATAAGATGTGTTGGTGTGTTTTCGAGCTATAAAGTATGTAACAGTTATTTTATTTAAGCCCATTTATAGAATGATATAGTCTGTTGAATTAAACTAATCATTGAAACGTGTAATAAATTCTAGAACTATAATTTTTGTTAGATATTTTCAGGGATGGAGCAGATGCTATCGGGTGGTCGGGGACAAATTAGTTCATAAACATTTCTTTGTAACTTTCACATTATTTTTTTTTTGGAATATCCCAAAAGCGTTCTTTATTGAATTATTTTCTACATGTGACAACAATATTCGTCAACACTAGTTTTAACTTATACTGCTACCATAACTGATACATTTACAGCCGCCACTATTAATGAAGAAGAATTCAATGTCAAGGTCATTCATTTCATCTGCTCCTGTTCAGGTAAAAGGTTAAACATACTATTCAACTTGTACCTTATTTGTCCTTTTTAACTTTTTTCATTCGAGCGTCCCCGATGAGTCTTTTGCATATAAAGCGCACGTCTGGCGCTATACAAAATTCAAATCCTGGTATCTATGATGAGTTTATATGCATGCATGTAACTGTTTTGCCTTATCCGTGTTTAGCACCTTTTTTTAATCTTAGATTGTTTATGCTCTTTGACGACATTTATCATTTAATCTTTGAACTGTTTTGATTCAAGCGCCACCGTGGTGCCTTTCTAAGACAAACTCGTACCTTGGGTTCTAAATTATATGCCTGGTATATTTGTTGTATTATTATTGCATAATCATAATAATATTTGTTGTTGAAATACGGTGATTCTTAACAAATTATGTTTTGTTTATTTACCGCATGCAAAAAAAATCATACGGTACAAAGAAAATAACACCTAAATCATATAAATTCTAGATATTTAAACAATATATTTGAAAAAATCCAATTCAAAACTTGCTATAAAGCAATAAATAATATAAGGTTAATACTAAAATGTACTCGCTACAAGCGGGGACTGACGTGGTACATGTAGTATTGATTGCATAGTGTATTACTACGTTTTAATTTATGTCCGAGAAAATTTACCAAAATGGATGATTTTTTAGCTAAGAAGCACATGATTTCATCTATGAACTCAATAGTTAGTTCCTGGCTCATGAGTTATGAAAACAACAGGAATATACACACAGACAATCACTGGTCATCTTCAAATCATGTGTAGAAGAAGAAGGTAAGAAAAGGACTCGAATTAAAAATTTTGAACTAAATATCATGAAGACCGAATTAAACTATGATAAGGTTGTACCATCACTACAGACATTCCCACGAACAAACAAAATGGTACAGGCTTATAACATAGAGCATCATCCATTCTGGGTTTTTTGTAATACGTAATCAGACGAGTGTAAGGAAACTATCCAACATCTACAGACTATGTCTTCTTTTAAGAATAAATATGCCTGTAAAGTCAGTTTTATCACATTTTCAATTTAAAAAATCTTTCTTTCGAATCTAAAACACAAACATGTATCATCCTCTATTTTCACATTTACAACAACCATCAAAATAGAAAAGTTCGATTTCAAGGTCATCAATTTCGTCCGCTAAAGATGGTGGAATTGGCTGCTTAATAACGACAGCGGATTGTAGTGCTTGCTCATGCATACAACGACATCCGGTACAACCACTAGCTTGACTGAAATGATAAAAAAGGAAAGTGATATATTTGTCTACACATGCTGATTTTGGTGTATGGTAGGTAGCATTGATAGTTAGTCAATTCACGGCTGACACAACAAAAATGGCGTTATAAAACAATGTTGTTCAGGTAAAGGGTTGAAAACACCTTGTGTGTGTCTATTTCTAAGACTGAGAATAATTTTTTTGTCTTTAGCGTTAGTGCGGTGTTCTTGTAGGTAGCCCTCAGAAGTTTCAAAATGAAAAGTTTTATTGAGAACCTTATTTGAAAAGTTACACAAATACGTGATATTTTGATTAATTTGAAGTTTATGTCTTTCCAATACCATAAACATGTAAGATTTTACAAAAGGTATATAGCTAAAATTTAAAAGTTTTACAACAAATTACAGCAATTGTATAGTTTTCATAAAGGGATGCTGTTTTATCGACAATTCGTACATTTAAAAAAGAAGATGTGGCATGATTGCCAATGAAATGCCTCTCAACAAGAGATCAAATGATACAGAAATTAACAACTATAGGTCACAGTACGGCCTTCAACAATGAGCAAAGCCTATACCGCATAGTCAGCTTTTAAAGGCTCCGAAATGAAAAATGAAAAACAATTCAAGAAAACTAACGGCCTAATGTATGTACAAAAAATGAACGAAAAACAAATATGTTACACATTAACAAACGACAATCACTGATGTACGGGCTTTTAACTTTGGACATGCATATACATACAAAATGTGGCGGGGTTATAAATGTAAGCGGGATCCAAAACCTCCCCTGTCCTCGGACAGCGTTGTAACAGTACACAATAAGGACAAACTATACAAAACATGTTTCCTTTGATTATACTGCTTAATATTTCCCTATATTGATAACATACTCGAAAATATAAGACAGTGACGTCATAAACAAAAAATGATGTATCAGAGCAGCAACGTCGCTTGTTCACGTCAATCCGCGGCAATTTATCAATAAAATGCAAGCGACATTCATACAACCGAACAACTGTCTTAACGTTTTGTAATCGTAAATTAAAAGTAGTTTTACGGACTATTCAGTTTATTTCATATTCACAAAAACAACAAAGTATACATGTTTACCAAGTTGCCGATGAACAGAATAATTGCATTTTTTTATACTGACTCCATTAGTTAGAAGATCAGCTCGGCCAAATAATCCAACAAAAACCGTGTTAATCTCAGTCTCTCTGGAAGGGAAGCCAATACGTCTCAACATGTTGCACTAACCTATTTGTTCAAGTAAATACAACTTTTGTGAGTAGAGATGGGATTGATCTGACGACAATTGTTAGGTCATATTTAAAACATTTGTTTTATATCTAGATACGTTTAAAACATCCTTAGCTATTTACACATCTTTGATATTTATACAGCATTAATGTTTGTATACGAGCAAATCCTTAAATTTCAAAAAGTGCGTTATTATGGACATTCATAGCTACTGCTGTTGATAAACCTTCAATCATAAGATAAGATTTACACAGTTTATTTATATCAGGTGAAACGTTGTACGACAACATACAAAACAAGAATGTTTGCACAGATGTTTGCCAGATATTCGGATTCATCTTTTTTTATCCATGTAATGCCACTAAAATCTTTGCTCCGTAAACCCTACATTTCTTACTCCAATTAAATTAGATATAGCATGTATAGTTTAAAATACTATCTTTGAAAATATCATAAAACCCCAGATTTTTCGTTGTTTTTGATAGAAAAAAGGTATCCATGTTAAATACATACAAAAATCTAGAGAGAATTATTTCCCGCCAAATTTTAAATGGCTTATATCTCGTAACATAGATCCTTCATCTTTTCTGCAATTTTAGTCTTATTCATATACTATCAAATAATAACAGTCTTTTGAAGAGCTTGTTATTTTCAAATGTAGTAGCGAACATCCGTAAGATCTTTAAAGGGCATTTTTTTTAAATATAATACACAACACTTAAGGTAGCACAATACAAAGATTTTTCATCCCAAATCAGACATCTTAAAACTGTCATATTGTGATGTCCATACTTGAATAAATTTAGCTTCTTTGTTATTCATAGCATCCCAAAATATTTTATAGATTCTTGCACAACACTGTTTGACCTCCAAAACCATGTCTCAGATTTTTCCTATAGTATTTAGTTCTCTCACAAATCTTAAATGAAGTTTTCAAGATCAATTCATAAGAGACCACTGAATTCAATTGGGTATAAATTTGTTCTATTGATGTTTTTGGAAATCTAAGACACGGTTTTTGAGGTAAAGCTGAGTTGTACAAGAATCTATAAAATATTTTGGGATGCTATGAAGAACAAAGACGCTAAATTCATTCAAGCGTGAACATCACAATATAGCAACTAATTACATAATAATTAATTATGTAATAATTATGTCATAATGAAATTATCACAAATTGAAAGATTAACTTTTCTTCTTTCTTCTGGTACCTCATTTATAAAATATGAAGAAGGATGAATTACATCAGTTTAAAGTTGTCTGATTGGGAGTAAAAATTCTTTTTTTTTTTAACTATGATAAATTTTTTTTAAATTTATAGACAGTTTTAAAACATCATTGGCTATTTACACATCCTTAATGTCAATATGCCAGGTTAATATACGAGAAAATCCTTGAATTCCAAAAAGATAAAAATTATGGACGTTCATTGCAACTGATGTTCACAAATCTTAAATACTAAAAGACAAGATTGCAGTTCATCGAATTATGCAGGAAAAGTATGATAATCGTGCAACACAAATTCTATCAAACACCGCGGAGAAAACTAGGTATTTTACTAATAAAATGCATCGTGTATTACCAATGCCATTTCAACTGACCGGGCGGAGCTTACGTTTTAATTTGCATAATGACAGTCTATTTGAAGATGTGTGTGATAAGGATGATAGCCGTTATAATTATTACTGATTTCTAATCACATATCAGTGTCATCAATGGAATTTAAAAAACAATGACTGGACACTTCATTGATGAGTTTATCCTAAAACACCTATCTATAGATAGACTGGTTTATTGTGAGCGAATCGGTTGGACTCCGCCCACTCAAGTGATATACATCGAGTAATAACTTACCTTGAAATTTATTAAATATGCACAACACAATACTAGTATACAAAGTATACTCTTCATAATAACATTCAACACGAGTACTCAGGCAAAATATTTAAAAGAAAACATATTTGTCTGCGAACCAATGAAATCATAAATTGTATTTATAATAAAGTAAAATATACCCCACTTTCTGATCAAGTAATGTTAAAAGTTAACACATCAACATGTTGTTGATGAATCGAAGTTATTTTCTAAATGCCCTATACATGTTTTGAGGCATTCTTCATTCAGAAAGGTTTTTTTCCTCGAACATGTCACTAGTAAATTTTTTAAATGCCCTGATGCTCGCTCTTTTTTGTCCGGGCAGCTAAACAAGAACATAAATAATTGCCCTTAGTCGTTTTTGTAACATTACAATACGCTGATTTATTGCTTTGCCTTCGCTGTAAATTTGCCAAATCGTTAGTTTTGTTCATGCGGCCTATAGCACTGATCATTATCCCTTTTAGTATGTTTTACATAACATTAGTCGGGATTATCGCCTTTGTCATCATTTTAACATAGTGAAACTTGGTATTTTACTTAATGTTCAGCTAGCTTTAAAACCATGTTTAATCTTCTATTATACTCAAGGAAAAATCCGTACCAAGTCAGGAATATGACAGTTTTTTTTCCATTCGTTTGATGTGGTTGAGCTTTGATTTTGTAAATTGTAAAGGCACTCTCCATTTTGAACATTTAAGCATGTCTCAATTCAGTGCATAAACTTATAGCAATACGAATGCTTCAATAAAATCAATCAACAATGAATGATCAATAATTCACCGTTTCAGAATCTATTGCATTCTGGGTAATATTTTCAAAATGTACACCGAAACGTCGTGATTGGTTGAAAACGTCCAAAACAATGGAAATTCAACCAATGTCGTGACGTTATTTTCATTTTGGGGTACGGACAATGAAATTACCCATGATGCTTTAGATTCTGAAACGGCCAATTGCATTCGTTGCTGTCTACCATAATTTATCACACTAAACCTTCATCTCTATCTCGATTGATTGATTGATAAATTGACATCAAACCAAACAACTTGTATGTATCTTTTCTTTATTTGGTGTAGTAAGCAGTCATTTATAACATGTGAATGTTTGACATACATTTTTGTAATTTTCATAATTAAATTTAGAAGAATCCTTTTAATTAAAATTAAAATTCAATTCATATATAACCACATTTATATAACCGAACACCTGAATATGGGATTTTTTCATTTTGTCACATTTATTATAATATTAGAATCATATTCAAAACAGTGTGGTTGTGGCCATTGATTGACGACCTAAATTATCCCAATGACTAGGACAGATTATGTGAACGTTTGTCTGTAACTACCACTGTTCACTACTTACTTATTATAGAATTTAAACTGTGGGGTCACCAAAGGTATTAACGTCCTTAATAATAAAATACTTGGAAAAATTAATCAGGAATAACCTTTATGTTTTGATTTATATTATCGATATAAATCAAAACATCGTACAATTCCTGATTCGTTTTTCGAATCACTTCATTTAGGTGTTGAAAACCTTTAGTGACCCCTCAGTTTAAGTGTCTTTGACAAGTACATAGTGAGCAGTTGTCGTTACAGACAAACGTTCACATAATCTGTCCCAGTCAATGGGATAATTTAGGTCATCAATCAATGGCCACAACCACACTGTTTTGAATATGATTCTATTTATTTTATGTAAGTTTATTTTTAAAAAAAATAATAGGAATCAAAGAACATGGTCAATAAATCATATACATTATGAATAGTTCAACATTAGATTTGAAAAAAGACGACTGTAGCTTTCTCTTTCCAATTTGATATTTCCATCAAAACAATAAATAATATGATGCTCAAACTAAAACTAAAATGTACACGCTGCAAGCTGGGACTGCCATGGTAGTATTTGATTTTCATTGCTAATGTTTCCATATAAAATTTGCAGAAATGCACTAATCTAAACTTATTAAGACGCAAATATTATCTATGAAGGCAATAGTTGGTTGCTTAAGTTGTTTCAAAATAACATGAGCGTTCATCTTCAAATCATGTGACGGAGAAACCTCTAAATGTTAGACAAAAGTAAGAAGGACTTAGATCCTTAGTTTGAACCTCAATTGTTCATTAACATAAAATAAACTATGATGAGGTTTTATCATCATTTAATATAATGTCATGAATGAATAAATTGGCACCGGCCAATTACAAAGAGTTTTTTTTATTTTCTCTGCCAATGTGATCAAATGAGTTTGAAAAAACTAACCAAACTTTGCAGGCTAACAAATTGTTATGTCTGTCCAAATAAATTGATCGCATTTTTCCTTTTCAAAAATCTTGCTTCTAATTGTAAAACACAAAAAATGATCATCCATTATTAACACATTTACAACAACCACTGAAATAGAACAGTTCAATTTCCAGGTCATCAATTTCATCTGCTAAAGATGGTGGTATTGGCTTTTTGATAACGACTGCGGATGCTAGTGCTTGCTCGTGCATACAGCGACATCCAGTACAACCTACAGCTTGACTGAAATGATAAAAGAAGCAAAGTGAAAAGTAAAATCACAAAAATACTCAACTCCGTGTAAATTTCAAAAACTGAAGGTTCCTAATCATATGGCAAAATCAAAACCACAAACAAATCAAACGAATTGACAACAACTGTTATATTCGGGATAAGCTACAGGCATTATTCTATGTAGATTAAAAACTATCAAAACAAACAAATATGCAACATGGAAGCATAAAAAGGCATTTAGACGACGCACATTAGCAAGAATGAAAGACCAGAAATTTAAAATTTAATATGGCTGATAGCACAATCATGGGATACATAAGTACAGAGCCACATCATATGTAACAAAGAAACACAAACAAGGCAAATAGACAAAGTATATTCACAAAAATTGATGGAAATGAATACAAAAACTATAACCGAAAAAAAAACCGGAATGACAGGTATGTAAGTCCATAGCCTCATCAAGTATAAATCACCAAAAACAGACTAAACAGTAAAATTAACACTTCATAGGACTACATATGCTTATTTTAGTCAATGGTAGGTTCCATGAATAGATAGTCAACGCAGGGCGGACAGTAAGGAAATGACATAACAGTACGATTTTGTTCAGGTAAAAAAGCATCTTTTTATATCAATGTATTTTTTTTTATTAAGAACGAAAATAACTTTTTTGCCTGTAGCGTATTTGTGGTATTCATATATGAAGCCCTTCTAGGTTTTATGATTAACAGGTTTATTGAGAACCCCATGGGTTTTATAACTTGAAAAAATGCACAATAACGTGATAGTTTGACTTATAAGAATGTTTGTTTCAAAGTCTATTCTAAAGTTTTGGTCTGTCAAATTCTATAAGTATGCGAAACTTTACAGTAGATAAATATCTGAAATTTATAATTTTTTACGAAAAATGACAACAATTGCATAGTTTCATGCAGGGATGTTGCATCAAAAAAATATTTATGAAGTATGTTGTGATAAACATCGCTGTGCATAACTTAGTTTGTACGTTAATTTGAAATTTTATCCACCAAAAAAGAGATTCTTAACAGCATTTGCTTTGATCTCGTGGTTATTAAAACTACCAGTTGGATTTAAAATACCTAATGTAAACATAAGTTAAAAGATCAAAATTATGCCACCTAGTATGTAATACCTATAGGTTAACAGTATGAATTTTGAAATTTAGAGTGACGAAACATTTAGTTTGATAAAACATATGATATCTAAATAGAAAATCTTCATGAGTATTCCAAAATTCTTATAACAGAAAAGAGCAATACAGAAAAACCTAAGGGTTAAATATTTCTACTGCATAATGGATGTAATTGGAAAACAGTGTAAATTGAGGGATTATTTATTGCTTATGCAAACTGCAATGATAACGATACATTAGCCCTTGTATTACCAATGTTATTTCAACTGATCGGGCGGAGCTTACGTTTTAATTTGCATCTATTTGAAGATGTGTGTGATAAGGATGATTGCCGTTATAATTATAAGTGATTTCTAATCACCTATCAGTGTCATCAAAGGAATTTACAAAAGAATGACTGGACACTTCATTAATGAATTTATTCTAAAACACCTATCTATAGATGGACTGGTTTATTATGAGCGAGCCGGTTAAACTCCGCCCAGTCAAGTGAAATAAATTGAGTAATACGAGATGCGGAAGTTATCATATGATATACAAACTCATACGTCGAATACAAAATTGCAACGGAATAAAACAAAATCTAACCAACGCCAAACATAAGTCTACAACTTAGAAAGCTTAATATTTATCAAAAATGATCCCACAAGAACCGCACTGATCTTAGTTTCTCTGGTAGATATAGCCGATGTGTCTCGACACCAGTCTATTTGCACAAGGAAATACAACTTCGGTGAACAGAACATGTGTTTGTGTTCACGACACTTGTAAGGACCTTTTCATTTTATACACAAATATCATTTTTTTTATTCAGTATTTCCTTTAATCATCCTGGGCTATTCACACATCTTTGATATTTATACATCTGTTATGGTAATATTTTTGTATTATATTCTTGAAAATCCTTGACTTTTAAAAAGAGTATGATTCTAGACGTTCATAGCAACTGTTGTTTGAAATCTCAAATAGGCAATAAGATAAGATTATAACATTTGTTTATATCTAATAGAAACGTTGGTTAACTGCATGCTTAGTCATTTTTATCACAATTTTTTTTTTTTTTTCAATATATAGATATTTTTTAAACATCCTTGGCTATTGATAATCAATAAGATAAGATTATAACATGTGTTTATATCATATAGAAACATTGTATGACCACGTGCATTAATGCTGTTTAAGTGTATTTCTTAAAACTTAATAAAGGGTAGTGAACGATATCAGAGGGACATTCAATCTCATAGATCGAAAACAAACTGACAACGTCATGGCTATGAAAGAAAAAAGACAAACAGACAAATGGTACTACACAAGATACCACATAAAAAAACTAAACATCTATTAGCACCACAAACCCTACCAAAAACAAGGGATGATCACATGTGACACCCGTCGTGTTGCTTATGTTATAACAAACCCGGTTAATCGTCTAATTCGGTAGGACATATTCGTGAAAAGGGAACGGGATTGCAGTTACGACATACAGAACATATCCGACATCATCTGTAAAACAGATATTCCGTAACGATCAACCAAGTCGTGATGGCGTCCGTAATATTTACGAAGGGTTGAGTTCCACTTCACTATTTGGAAATCTTGGTTCAATAGTTTACTTGTTAGCAACAATCCTTTATATCATACGGACATTACAGTTAAATATTTTTGTATAAAAAAGGTAGACCCAATCGAATATTATAAGTTAAATTGAAAAAGACTACATCATGAGAATAAATAAAACAAGAAAAACACCCAGTTCATAAATCTCTGCAAGAATAAAATTGATCATCTTCCATTTAAAAACAAACTTCGGTGAAAGGAGCACGTGCTTGTGCTGACGGCAATTGTAAGGTTATTTTAAACGCAACTTTAGTTTTTTTTTATGTATAAATTACTTGTCAAACATCCTTGGCTATTTACACCTTATTGATATTCACAAAACTGTAATGTTAACATTCTGAAGAGATATACAAGAAAATCCTTGACTTTCAAAAAGAGCGTAATAATAAGCGTTCATACAACTGATGCTAACAAAACTTTAATTAATAAAAGAAGATAATTGCATTTTTTATGTATTAGATAAAAACGTTGTATGACCACATGTATTCACTGTTATGAGATGTTCAAAATGCGTTTCTTAGAAATATAATAGTCTACCTTTAACATGTTTAAAACATAAGGATATTGCTGATTAAATTTTTCGTATGAATAAAGCAAAAACACATCGAAAAAATACTAAAAGACACAAACACAGTTCATAAAACTATGCAGGAAAATAAATGGTCATTGTGTAATACAAATCATCAAATACCGTGGAGAAAAGGAGATGTTTCACTTTTTATATTCATCGTGTAACGTATATGTTGAAATATGGAAATTTTTCGTCCGCTAGCTTACATGAACATTGGTTTTCGCCTCTTGTCGTCTGGGTAACATGATGACAACATGCTGAATATTTGTATTGTAACTTGAGGGTGTCACCAGCCCAGTAGCCAGTACAAAATACGGGTTTTTGTGTTAATAAAATTTGCTGTTACAAAATGATAGAAATATTATAATTTAAGGAATGTATCTCCCTCATGCAGAGCTCTGATTCCTTTCACGAATTTGGCTATACTTTTTGGACGTTTTGGATTATAGCTCTACATCTTTTATTTAAGCTTTGGATTTTAAATATTTTGGCCACGAGCATCACTGAAGAGACATGTATTGTCGAAATGCGCATCTGGTGCAAGAAAATTGGTACCGTTGATTTTATTAACATATCGCTAGTTTTGCCCATGCAGTTCAAGCAACTTTCTAAGAGCGCTGATTATTATTTTGTAATCTGTTTTACATTCCAAGAGTGGGGACTTTTGCCTTTGGCATCCTTTGTATGAACACTGGCTAGCGCTGTCGTGTTAAATGTTCTACTAAGGTTAAGCTTGCTTTAAAACCGGGTTTAAGGTAAATAGGGTGTCTTCCTTCGACTGGATTTTGAAAAAGTGGATAACATTCGGTCTAGATTTTAATAAAATTTGCAAATTTTGAGTGTAGTATGTTATTCGAGTGTATCAATTTCATGGTTTGTGAAAACTTGCATATTCGTGGATATTTGAATTTGTGGTTTTGCCAATCTCTGTATACAAAGCCTATTAAAAATATGATATTCGTTGAACATTTGAATTCTTGGTTCATCAGTACCCACGAACCCACAAAAATTGGTTTCCAAGGACAAAATTAAAAATTCACAGACTTTATAAAGTCCGCAGTTAGAGGTAAATATAAGTAAAGAGTTAAAGACTTTTCAAAACGGTTCCAGTGCAAAATAAATACAATTGGATTTTATCAATTTGTTTACATTAATCTAAGAGGTACATAATGCGTATTCTCTCTCACATAACAGAATTACAATATCATTTTTAAAAACTAGTATAGCATTAGATAATGGTATATAAAATTTCAAATTAGAATCTAGGAAAAATGTGCTTATTGTTTCTGTCTTATTGTCAACTTCCAGTTTCTCATCAGTATCATATCATATTGCCCATATGTGGCGTTTACGTATCCCAAATAATCCGTTAAGCTCATGCATGTTCACATCTGCGTCTCAACTCAGTACATTGTAGCTTCATGTTTTCGTAGTCTACGACCTTATCTTAAAATCAGAAAAGTCGTCATGTTTCCTGTCCTTAACTTTTATTTTTAAATTATAATAGCAGTTGTTGCTAACACTTTCAACAAAAATAGTTCACATATTTTTTTTTAATTTGTGTTAGTTACATTAAGATGTATCATCATATTTGAATATTTTAGATTAAAACACAATATTTCATAAAGGTTTCATGTAAGTATATATCAGATCAGTACACTCATATTTTCTACTTCCCATTCTTTTTGGTATATCGGTCGAGGAATCATCCCGAGACCCAGATCGTATGGGTAGAGGGATGATAGCTTTCAAGATATGGAAAATGAAATGATTGTAATTATATTTTTATCATATACTTTGAACATATTGTTTGCATTTTAAGCCGAATACAAATAAAAAATTTTCTTTATATACTGCAACTCTTTCAGACGAAATAGGGACCTCGGTGGCCGAGTAGTCTAAATAGTTACTACAGTACTCTAATTCGCTAGACAGTCAACACTGAGGTTGTTAGATCGAACTCTGTCTGTGGGATGAACTAGGCTCCAGCATGAATAACTAGGATTGTCAATTTTCCTATTGAAGGTCGTTGGGTTTTTCGGGCACTCCGGCTTCCTCTGCCAATGAAGATGGCCGCCACGAAATAGCATAAAGTCGGGGCTGAAAACACGACGTTAAAACGCAATCAAAAATCAAAGTTAAATCAATAACAAAACGAAATATTCGGGTTAAAAAAAAATATTTGTTTGAAAAGGACAACGTTAAATTCCACGAACCTGTATTCTGTACTGACGTCGCAAATAAACTTTACGAAAACTTTGTCAATATTCCAATGTCCTAAACAACGCGATAAATATAATGTATTAAATATAATCTAGAACATGGTCAATTTAATTCAACTACTTTGATTGTACAGTGTGATGTCTGTAAAATATTAAAGAGACGAACATCTTGTTTGTAGCCCATTTCACTGCATATATCAATGCATACAATGTAAAATAAATCGAGTGAAGTTCTAGGAAAAATTGAATAGTGTTAAAAACTCGAAAAACAAGTTGGGATGTAGTGCATATTTTTTAAATATTCAACAGTATTCCCTATATTGCGTCTCCGAAACACGAATTCTTAAATAAAACAGTGAGACAGCTGCATCCTCGTTTAATATGAAATGCCAATTTCTGTTATTATAATTACAAATTGTTATGTCAGTCAAAATATAAATAGATTTTCTGATTAAACGCAGATGGATTTTTGTTCAAAACAAACATCTGGTGGTGTTTTTTTTTTTTTTTTTTTTTTTTCTCAACGTATATTTTTATTACATTTGGCATTCGTTTTCGTCTTCATTTACGTAAATCTTACTTAATTGATAAATATATTCTATTTGAGTCTTATTTAGATGGCTATTAGAAACTAAATATTTGTTTCTCCACTATGGACGTTTGTTTTACTTTAGTTAAACATCAATGATGAGTCTTATGCTGAAGTTACATCATTCCTGAACAGTAAATTGAAACCTTCTCTCTAGGTCTTGGAGATTTTTGCTTATTTGTAGGTCATGCAAACATTCCTTGATATTAACCATAGTCTACAACTTTCTTGATAGATTTGTCTATCTTTCAGCATATTGGCACTCAACAATGAAAAAAATTATGATCAGAGAAAAAAGTTTAATAACACAGATATCGAGCTCTGATGAATAATCGGCAGGTGTTGATATTAATTAAGTAAGCAGACAACTTCCAATGTCTATTAAAATGATATTTATTTTAAAAGTATTTATATTTTTAATTTCATGTCAAGATTATTCACTCTAAATTGACTTTTTTGACCAACTAGAAAACAATACAGTACAAAAGAGGGACGAAAGATACCAAAGGGACAGTCATACTTATAAATCTAAAACAAACTGACAACGCCATGGCTAAAAATGAAAAAGACAAACAAACAACAGCACACACGACACAACATATAAAACTAAAGAATAAACAACACGAACCCCACCAAAAAACTAGGGGTGATCTCAGGTGCTCCGGAAGGGTAAGCAGATCCTGCTCCACATGCGGCACCCGTCGTGTAGCTTATGTGATAACAAATCCGGTAAATGGTCTTATTCGGTAGGTTCAAATGTTCAGTTGCTTCATATGAATTGCAACTTTATGAATTTAAGAAATGAATGTTTAGATATATTCAAAACGATTTATATTAAACAAAAACATATGAATGATATACAAAATTTGATGACAGGTTATAGTATATGTTTTACAAGAATATCAAAATTTTCACGTTCAAAAACTTTTTTTTCCTCATCTTATTACTGGTGGCGTTGTTTTTTGCGACACTTGTCACTAATATAAGGACCCCCACCCCAAAAAAATGGAGTCAATTGCGATTAGGTGTGAAAAAAATCAATAGTTCAAGTTGATCAATTTTGAAACTATGTTGGTAAGGTGACAACATAGGTTAATATGTTAAATAGACAATGGTAGTGAAATATTTGGATTTACGTACATGTATTTAACTTTATATCTTCAAAAGCAATATGATTTTCTTTATCAGACTGTAAAATTTTCAAATGTTGTTTGATAGTAATGAACATTTTTCCAAGATTGTGTGGAATTGTGTAAAAGTGACACTAGGGAAAATCCTATTACTTGCAAAAAAAAAAGAATTGCATAATCATTAAGTTATGAGCTGCATTATTTGGAAATGTTGCAATACCTCGTTTATACACAGAAAAGCATTCATTTGCAACAGAACGTGATTATAAGAAGATAAAGTGTCAGATGAAAATACATAACGAAAATACATAAAAGATAGTACATAACAGATAATACAAACATTGACAACACATTGACAACACACTTATTCATAGTTTACAGATGTCTGCACTGATATCTGATAAAATGACCAGCTCGCATCGACTTTTTTATGCTTACTTTCACTTAAGTATGATGCCTTTCATCAGCTGATACTCATTTATATTTGATCTGAACTCATCACAAATTGTATTTTTATTTCTATTCTCTATAACTTTTCTTTGAGAGAATGAAAGAGAACTTTGTGGTAATGGCAACTATAATGGTTTAAAATGTTGCAAACATAGTTCTTAAATATCAAATGCAACAAAACTAATTCGCAAAGAGTTAACTATAACTCTGCATTAATTACGAATAATACTTCAAAAAAAAACTTGTGTGCATTACAAGGCACATGCCGCAGTTGTGTTTCAATACAATGCGTGTGTGTTTTAATATAATGCGTGTAAATATGAATATATCTATATATTGTGGATGTGTACATATAAGCAATACATCGTTTGGTCATAAAAAAAAGGTTTGATAACATTTTGTTTATTAAAATCTTGGTTTAAATTTTAACAAAATTTGATAAAAGAATAAAATTTCGGTGCTAGGGTTTAAATAGAATATCTCTGTAATATATGATTTACTATTAAGTTTGTTTTCCTGAGTAAAATTTGCGCTTCAAAAATCACAAAAATTCTGATAAACAGCTGTTTGAACGTGTATTTGAAATTATGTTTGATTTATATTCAATTTGAAAAGTATATCGAGACTATGCTGATAATTATCGCATTTAAAAAATGTTGTAAGAAAACGAATCCATTTAAATATAAAATATACTGAGTTATATGCAACAAAATATATAAATTTATGACTAAAGGTACATGTGTTGATATTGTACATGCAGTGCAAACTATCTATGCTATATATATATATATGTGAATAAAGGAGATTTTAAGTTTTATTTATAAACTAAGATTTACATAAATACTTTGAATATGAAATATAGAGAATTTATAGTTTAAATGAAGGTATACAAGACTGCATCCTTGTGACTTTATATAATGATTGTTTTAAGCATTGTGATATTTTTTTTACCATGAAGGATTTTCAATGAAAAATTGAGAAGCACACACAAACTTATAAAATGATATTTACCGCTGCAATTTATTAAGAATGAATATTATCTCCCTTAGAAAAACATCAACTCCATGACTTCATATCAATGAAATGTTGCTTTGAAAATTTATTAATAGTGCTTCTTCATTGAGTATTTCCACATTTTTTAAAGAAAAAATTTAATAACTTTGAACTAAACAAAAAAAAACCATAAAAGTTCCCTTAACTTAACCGTAGTTGACGCATTTGCAACAACCATTAAAATAAAATAAGTCAATTTCCAAATCGTCCATTTGATCTGCTAAAGAAGGTGGAATGTGCTGTTTAATAACCACTGCTGAAGCTAAAGCCTGTTCATGCATACATCTGCAACCGGTACACCCAACAGCTTGACTGAAATATATAGTAAGATTAAAAATCAACAATAAATGAACAATGGTAATATGAAAAACTCATCTTGTAAATTGATAGTAAAAACTATGAAATTTTATTTTTTGTGATTTTGAAATATTTATACATTGTGACTTTTCTATTAGATGAAAAGATCTAAGTTTATAACTTTGAATTTTTTGTGATATCAAGGTTTTTTTTATTTGATTTCTTTTGTATCTACAGGTTTATTCTGAGAAAAAGTTAACAAAGTATTACAAACTAACGGGATTATACATTATCAAATGTTCTCTGTTTATGGATATTTAAAATTTTGATTGACTTTAACACTTATCTTTGCCAAAATTTGTATTGAAAAATTTAAGGTGATCCCACACAGTTAATATGAGACAGATTAATATCAAGCTGCTCATCTTCTGAAAACAAGTATAAATAAAATATTAGCACGTGAAAAACGTGTTTTTTAGACAACTTACTATTTTTTATCAGTCTAAGTCGGTTTTTATCACCGATTATTCATTGCTTTAATAATATTCTAACACTAATTTTTATTCCTGTCACATTTTTCTTGATAGGATATATATTTAGTGTTTGCATATGGGGGCTAGATGGTCGAGTGGTCATAGTTGTTCAATTACTGTGGCACTAGCCGATCAACACTGATGTTAAAGTTCGAGCTTCGCACATGACAGGGGCTACGACTCAAATTTAAATTGACTATGATTTCCACTTTCATCCCGAAAAAAGGTAGGTTCTCTCATGACACACAAAATTCCCTTACCATTTTACACTGACCGCCACCAAATAGCCAATTGTGCTGATAGTGGCGTTAAACATCAAATTCCAATAATCAATAACAAGTTTTTACACAAATATTGACGATTAATGTGAAGAACAATACAAAGCATTGAGCAACATAAACCACACCAAGCAAAGCGTGAAATAAAAAAAAATTACAATCACTAGCGGTTGATATAACATTATGTTTTACACTTGTTATTACTATCATTTTTAATTTCATTTTAGAAATAAAAAAAAAGTCTGATATCAATGGAAATTGGTCATGAAATAAACAATCACAAATATAAGTCTCGAAAATAAGATGTTTAGACATCATCATTGATAAATCAATTAGAAAACAATCCCGATATTTGGTTAGTTAGTTGTACGTCATTTTTATGCTATTTTTCTGGAACATTTTTTTTTTTATAGAAATAAATGATCATTATCTTTATGATTATAATTAGACAATATACGTATAGTGTCTTGAAATATGAAATTTATTTGTATGAGGCTTAGGAACGGGAAAATGGGAGGTTCTACCGAGCATTTTCCCGTTTCGTGCCGAATACAAATAAATTTCATATTTTAAGACACTATACGTATATTGTTTTTATACTGAAATCGATAAAAAAATAAAAAAATAAAAAAAATATGAAACAAATATTATTAAAAAAAAGTGTTTGGAATTTCCCCCTTGGGGTACCAATTTGGGGTATTTTCCTATGAGCGTAGTCTAGGCGGTAAGCATTGACAATTTAAGGAATTAGAAAGGGAAAATGAATTTAATAAATAACATTTGATAAACATGGTATATAAATTACCAATTTGAAGACAACAGGTTTAAATTCATAAAAGTTTGACCATTGTTACTACACGTTGTCATGGTTGTGACGTGACGTTGTAAGTAGCCGGGGCTTATAGGTGAGTTGAGGTCATTGACGTATAAAGCTAATGTTTATACGTATAGCTTTATCTGTATAGTAAAATAGCTGATTGCAGTATAATTATAATTATATATAGATATTCCCAATTTTCAAATTTCTTCATAATGGGGAGGGACTGTACAAGTAATCAATGATAGACTACCAAAACATATTCCAATGCTTAACGATTAAGAGCATTGCAATTTCTTCCAATGTCATCGTTGTTAATCATGAATATGATATTTTAAATTTGAGTTATTTCCCTTCAATCCATAGATATGACACTATTTTCCCTTTTTTAATGAATATTACGTTTCAGATTTATAAACCATACCAATTTCTACATTTTATCAATATATTCTTTCTCATCATTAATGCATATACATGAATATGATATTTTAGATTTGAGTTATTTACCTTTAACCTTTAAACTTTAGCTATGACATTATTTTTCTTGTAGTTGACAATATTTAGATAAATATTTCATATTAGATTAATAGAACAACCCAATTCTTGCATTTTATCAGTCCTTTCCTTTTCATCGTTTACATGCATGAATATAAAATTTAAAAACTATTCATCCCCCCTTTCATTTATAGATGTAAAATTACTTCCCTTTGGTTATCGTCATTTTAATAAATAAAACAAAACAGAAACAAAAATTAAACAGATTTATAAAACAACTCGTTGTACCTACCTGCAATTTTCTACTTTGAAAACCTGTCTCATTCCTGGCAGATGGAGTAAATTTCTATTGTCACCATTCACACTGGGTTTTAGATCTGGTGTTTCGAAGAAAACATTTCTGAAATATTAATATTACAATATTGAAATGCGTAAATCAACAAACGGATTAAATGACACATTGCATTGTATAAATTATTAAGATATGAAACGATATTTCATAGCGTTAATTAAGAAAGAGGCAAACGATACCAAGGAAACACACGGAAGTCGAAGTTCGTAAAAAGTAAGATCACAACAATATACTGAACTTAAAGGAAAATCAATTCGGAAAGTCCATAATCATATGGCAAAATCAAATAACAAATCGCATCAAAAACGAATGGACAAGAACTGTCATATTCCTGAAAAGCACTTCATAGAAATCTAAAGACTGTCCAGCATGAACCCAATACGAAAACCGCAGGTATTAATCGTCATACTTTATGCAGCTATAAAGTTTAATAATTTCCTTTGCAAATTATTTTGTGTACCGAACAATGTTAAAGCAGTCACGATTGAAAAAAGATACAGTAAATATAGGTGGATCATGCGGTACTTGCATCATGTATAAAACAGTGTGTGTTTGTAGATAGATGTCTTTGTGTTCTGTTAAATTGTTCCTTTTTAAAATTGTTATACGATGATGACTTATGTACCTATATTTTGACTATTTTATTTATTGTGTCTGTTAAGTTAACGCAAAAATGTAAATATTACGGAAATTGATGAGACTGTCATCAAAATGAGAGGGTTAGCGCTATAAAACCAGGTTTAATCCACCGTTTTCTACATTTGAAAATGTCTGTACCAAATCAGGAATAATACAATTCTTGTCCATTCGTTTTAAATGCGTTTTGTTATTTGATTTTGGCATGTTATTATGGACTTTCCGAATTGGTTTTCCTCTAAATTCAGTATTTTTGTGATTTTCCTTTTTATGGGTTGTAAGTGTTAATAAAACAAAGAGACATCAGACGACCTTAAACTATATAACACATGTGAATCCATTCAGTAGAAAAAACGACTAAACCATGAATGTGACAGTTTTTTCGATTCGTTTCGTCAGGGTTTACGAACATCCGCCTAACGATGTTTAATACTCATTGGTCTAAATTTAAAACGAACAAAGGCTCGCAATACAGTCTGGGTACTATTAATTATTATACACCATCCTGTGCCCATTGCTATTTGTAATATAGTTGTGTCATTGTCAACCAAATATTATCAACCTTTCTTTGAAGTAAACATTAATTAATAATATAAATTGAAAAATTAAAAAATATAGCATTCCTCACATGGTTTTCATGACTCCAATTGTAAAAACAGTAAAAACCAAGGACATAAAAACAGGTAACTTACATGTAATTAGTTAGATAGTTATTACAATTCCTTCTTGATAGGCATTACTTACGTTACACAACATGCGTGCATAAAATCATCGTTATTTCCTGAACCTGTACTGGCTTGTCGTTTAAATCTCATGTTATGAAATGGTCCGTATCTACGCCGACAGTCTACATTACAATGGTAATTATAAGGTGCCATACTTTGTGTTGACACTGGTATTTTATTTTTTGATCCATATAAGATCAGTCTTTCATATTCTAATTGTTCTGATGGTGTTCGAAAATATCCTGGAAAATATTTTTGTAAATTGTCTGGTGTAATTGTTGTAAATTTGCGGCTAGTTCTGAAATTGAAAACATAAATATAAAAATAAGTGAGATCTTGTTTTCAGCAGAAGGTGATTATTTGTGGTTTGTAAATGGATGACAAAACAAATAAACACTTTTATATTTGTCATACATAAAGATGTTCAAAGTTTATCACTAAGCAATAACGAAGCCATTTACAACTTGTCTGAATCTAACTTGGGATACTAGTTTTAGTCATAGCGATATGAAGAGTGTATCAAACTCCTGAACAGTGTCCAATTTGGTCATTTCATTGACATTTTCTTCTTATCAAAATGTTATTTAAATGAAATGAAAAACTCAACTGTGCCATTTCGACCATTAAATATATAAGTTAATTTTAGAGGAAGAGTACTGTACGTTTACATGTATGTACCATTATATAACAATATCTTTATATCATTGTTTGTCATTGTTACAAGGAAATACCACAGGTCTTTTATGTCCTATAAACCTGGTGAACTTTTCTGCAGGAAAACACGAAAAATAGCATTTATTTATGAATTACAGGGTGAAAAATGTACATTTATTAAACACGCATTTCATTATAATTGGTAAATTAAAGTTCACATTTCTGTGTCATTTCTCTAAACACTTCATGCACTTAAAGAGTGCAGTTTTCAATAGTGCAATCTTAAATTAGCCATACATTTTAAAAGCTGATATATTTTGTTCATCAAAATATGTGGGTGTCGCATTAGACAAAATATATCAAATAGGACAATTCAGATTTCAAATGATTTTTCATTGTCTTTAACTTGATGTGTTAATGTTTGCTTTTGCTTCACGTGGGATTTTTAGTTGCTCGTACACCTGGCAAAACATTTTGTTGATGCGTGACATTCTTTTCTTCATTGATTTTAACTGTATTCCGATTTTAAAGGTATTTTCTACAAATTATCTTGTTAGTTAACTGCTTTCCTGCAGTAATAAAGCATATCGTCGCTGGGCTTCCAAAATGTTGTAAATTACATATTTTTCAAGAAAAGAATATCTCACAAACAGGCTTTGAAAATTTTAACAAAATACATGCTTCCAAAATGTCGTATGTGAACTTGAACATTTTGTAAACAGCAGTGAAATAAAAACTTTGTAATTTCTGGATTATATAAGAACTTTAATTATTTTCACAGAAATAAAGACATACATAATTATTTTATTCCCAAAGCTATTATGCAAAGATTTTCAAGTTTTCATACAACATTTTGGAAGTAAACTTTACAAATAACTGACATTGGCAATTTTGTAATATGTCTTATTTCAAACGTTTTGATTGGTCTAACTGTATGCTATTTTGTAATACCAAAGATTCCCTCCCGCCCAGAAAAAAAGTATTTTTTAGCGAAAAAAGTCATATACGACATTTTGGAAGCCCAGCGACGATTTGTGTATCTGTGGGTAACGTTGTAACTTCGAAAGATATCATTTTGAAATGTTATCAAAGGAAGTTTAAACAACTTGTCTTATATAAAAAAAAACGTATAACATAACGTTACCGTTAATTCACGTTGTTGCAACCTAGATTGTGTACAAAACATTTATGGAGATACTCAAAGTACAAGGAATACATTTGACATCAAAAATACATTTGTGAAAATCTTATATTCATTTAACGATACATCAGTACGGTATACTAACACTTGCTAGTTCTATTATGGTCGTTTGACTCAATATTCAATGATTTCGAATACATTGAAATACATCAAGCATTCAATAAATAGTTAAACATATAATGCAATATGTACACACAGCTAAGAGAAACTTACGAAAACTCAAAATATGTAATATATATTTTATCTTGTTAGCGTGTTTCCTAAGATAGCAAAGGTTGTGGTACCTTTGATAAATATTTACATCACTGGGTAGATTGCTGGTGGACTTTTGGCCCCGAGGGTATCACTAGCCCAGTACTCAACACTTCGGTGTTGACATGAATATCAATAATGTGGTCCTTTTTATAAATTTCCTGTTTACAAAACTTTGAATTGTTTCCAGGCATAGATTAGCCGTATTTGGCACAACCTTTTGGAATTTTGGATCCTCAATGCTCTTCAACTTTGTACTTGTTTGGCTTTATAAATATTTTGATATGAGCGTCACTGATGAGTCTTATGTAGACGTAACGCGCGTCTGGCGTACTAAATTATAATCCTGGTACCTTTGATAACCATTGTGGACCTGGTCTCCTAAATGTTTGGCATAACACTTTATAATCATTGTATCTTTTTCTCCTAAATTTTGGGTGTAACAGTTTTTAATCATCGCATCTTAAAACATTTTTTTAGACAAACATCATTGAAATCTGTATATTTTTTTTTTCAAAGGCTATGGCTTGAGAAATGTTAGCAGCAAAGATCCCAATAAATGTCGTATTTAATCTGACGTTATCGTTCTTTGACCTAATGGAAACAACTTGTATTAGCGCATTTTTTCTACCCGCAAAACACTGTGAAATTCAAACTCATTTCGCAATCAATAGACACATTGAACTTTTGGTATTTATGGCACAACAATTATTTCAAACAAAATATAAAAAGAACTTACAATAATTTTTTCCACATTTGATTAAAATGAGTTACAGCTTGAGTCGATAATACTAATACTAATGTGATTGTCACCTGAAATAAACAAAAACACAACATAAATACAAATACTAAAGAAAATTTAATCTTCATTTTCGTAATTATGTGAAAACAAACATTTGTTATTACATTAGATATCTTACAAGAAAAGTCATATGATTTACAATATATAATGGATTGTGTCTTTTTCCCAATTGTGACATTTTGACTGAAGAAGAATTCGTATGGCGGGAAATTTATCTTGTCGAAGCATTTTTTATCGTTTCATCTTTAGTTCTTTTGAAAACATGATTTCTTGTCAATACCTTAGGGTTGTTTTTTCAATACTTGTGTGTTACCCTAACGAGATTTAAACACCGATGAATTATTGTCGCCCTTATTATTTCAGTGCCAGAAAATGTGTTTGAAGTAACTTTCATCAGGTACACAGAAGAATGTTTCACGACAAGTATACTGCAGTTGAAAGTTTTAAATAGTTTTTATATAACTTCCCTAATAACATTATATTCCTATAATAAGACGAAAATAGTCTTAACAAAATCTTTAGAAAGAGTACAAAGCACAAAGACATTACTATAAGTGTCAACAATATGTTTTTTATATACTTTTCATTTCATCAAAATGTCTAATTCGTAACAATACATATAAATGTAAAAAATAATTGATATCACTTAAAACCTGACATAGAAATCTAATGATAAGAAACTGAAGCCATCTGAGAATCAGAAAATAAATCGGTGTTATGAGACATGGTAGGCAGTTAACCATCCACAAATTGTTGCTCCTTTCAAGTAACATAATAAATTTCGTTAAAACAAAAAGCCCTTTTACAATTGGTATATTAGTATGTAATTTCAAAATCATTAGAAGATTAAAAAAGACAATCATCAATCAAAATACTTCATTGCATTAATTGTCAAATAATTTCCAATACATTTTACTGTCACGGTCGTCTATATCATTTTTAAGCCCTTGAAGCAAAGATATGAGTGCAGACAGGTTTCACTAAATTTTTATTAGCAATTCGGCTGTCAAACACATCCAAAATGCAAATGATATGTGCTTTAGGATGACATGGTATGAGTTGATATACGACTTTAACTAGGTCAAATTCGTTTGATATAAAGTTCCATGACGACCAATAGCGTGTCTGCCTTACCAAATTTAAACCTTGATGTCCTTGTTGAAATTTACCAAGTATCAAATAAAGGCAACAGAAATCTAAAGTGCAACTAAAAACAAACGACAATGCAACATATATAGAAACGAACTATTAGATAACAACTGCCATATTCTGTAAAAATATTCAAATCCGTAAAAAACTACTATACAAGAAAAACTATTAAATTAATCACATGAAAATGCTTTCTTTCAAGCTTAAATCAAAGTATTCGTTAACTTTTGGAAAGACCACTGGGGAAGATGGGAGAGTAAGAGGGAAAGTCTAAAACATCAAATTTGTTATTTTGCGTGTGGATTGGTAACATTTTAATCCGTTATTGTAAAATTGTATATTTGTACGGTATAAATTAATTCAGTACCTACTTCATGATAACCCTGAGTACAAACAAAATGTTCACCTTGTCCAAGAAAATGAAATAAACAAATACAAGTCCGAAGTGATTTTTTGGGGTTTACCTTCATACAGAATGGTCAAACCGTTAAATTTTCCTAAGCAAACATTTTTGATCGGACCTCTTTTTTTTTATATATAACAAGTACATTTCTATTTTAATATGTGTGCCAAATAAACGCTATAATTGAACTCGAACGCCTCTTTAAAATGATTAAACATGACAAGTTAACAATACAAATATAGAATGGTGTATCAAATAGTTTCTTTGCATGAATATAAATGTTCAGTTTCTAATTTTAGCACATACAAATGCTATATATCACACGTATATAAATACAAAGTAATTTAACAAATGTCAATAAAACATGTTGGTCCAGGTACAGATTATGCTGCAATGTAAACACTTATAATCGCATGAACTGGAAACGAAATTAACCAAGTGCTTCGAAAAGATTATTCCGGAGCACCTTAGATCACCCCTTTTTTTTGGTGGGGTTCGTGTTGTTTATTCTTTAGTTTTCTATGTTGTGTCATGTGTACTATAGTTTGTCTTTTTAATTTTTAGCCATTGCGTTGTCAGTTTATTTTAGATTTCTGAGTTTGAATGTCCCTTTGGTATCTTTCGTCACTCTTTTATCGCCTACTACACATCCGTTATTATGATTGTTTATAATTATCAATCATAATTTAGATATGCTAGCATAATTTTGTTTTTTTTAATTAACGGATGAAGTTACGACTCCTTGTTTTAAGGGTTTTATTGGTATTCTTTCATCAATATCGCTTATACAGAAATATGTCAAAGCCCAAAATGTATAAATTTATAAAATGTTCAGGAATTGTTATGACTAAAAGGAACATAAAACGTAATGCTTGATTCCTAAAAGGGCAACTGCGCTTGAGATAGTTGGAACCATTGTTTCTTCAACGGAAAAAAGTTACTTAAAAATCAAATAAGGAAAAGAAGCTCGTCCCTGATAAGTAACACGACTATGAAATAACCTTCTCATTTTGTAGTAAAAGAAGTAAACATTAACATGTGTTTCATACAATGAGAGCAGTAATTACGCAGAATATATCTTTGTCAATATGAGGGAATTATATGCGACTGTCATAAAAATGTTTTAGATGGCTATATAACGAGGTATAATACCCACATTTTTTTTACATGAGAACTGCATGTTCCAAATCAGAAATATAACAGGTGTTGTCCATTCTTTTGATAAGTTTGAGCTTTTGATTTTGTCATTTTATATCTGACTTTCCGTTTGGAATTTTCCTCGCAGTTTGGTATTTTTGTTATTTAATATTTTTAAAAAGTTCGCATCATATTTTATAACAACATCAAAAACGGACTATATTTAGGGCTTTTAAGTAGTCTATTCGTTTGAACCGTCAGTTTATAACAAAGGGATATTACTGGGCTATAAACTTCTGTGATAGACTTAGTAAACATCAACAAATCAATCATAAAATAAGATTACGGGAAGTAGAATCGTTGCTGAACAAAATGGTTGATTTCAAATTGTCAGACACATATTAAAACTGATTTTATATAAGACTTGATGTAATATTAATTGAAATAAGAAAATTAATTAAATTAGCTATTTTTGGTCTCGTCCTTTTATAGATATGTGATATGATAATTATTTATTTTTTCCAGGGCGGGTTCAGATATTGTCAAATATATTGATATATTGATCAATTCAGTAAAGTTAGGTGTGGATAGCAATACCATTCAAAATTTTGATTAATTTATTACAAATGTCTGAGATGTTTAATGATTGCTGTATGAATATGGCAGTAAAAGTCATGAAAGGTATTAAGACAACAAAGAGATCCATATGTAGAGGTTCTTTTTTTAACTAAATCTAATGTGGATCAAACTAAGAATAATTCAAAAAGACTTCAACTTTTACAAACACGTCTTAAAAAGCTCTCTTTCATGAATTTGATAAAACGTGTATTTCGCATTAAGCTTTTGTATTACAGTAATAATATATCAAAACTGAAAAGCTACGGAAATGTTTATTAATCTTTTTATTTGCATTAATATACTTATTGGTTAAAGTTGTAAGGATACTGATGTTGTTCCATCGCTGCATTCTGTCATTACCATTACTTTCAGATAATTATATTTATGACATTGAGGATATGTTATATGATTGCTTATGATACAACTATCATGCTTAAGATCGCATGGTGCCCCTTACATTTTATTAAGTTATCGCTGTGTTGCAGTCTACTTGACGTTGCCCGACTGAAATTTAAAAAAAAAATGTTTCCTAATGGTACTTGCTTTCCTGTCCAAGTGTAGTATATGAGGTATTGCATAAGTTGATATGTTCTATTTATCATTTGTAAAAAAATGTTACAAAAGTTTAGATTGGCAACAATTCAGTTTGTTTTTGTTTTTTCTTGTACATAATGAAAAAGTTCGCAAAATACTTCACATAAATGAAAATCAGAGGTCATAAATAAGCTTTTGAGCCAGTTCGCTATAAAAAGATTGGCAGAGATAAAAGAATTTGCATTGTGTTGTTTGAATTGAATTGAAGATGAAATTCATCTTCTGATGGAATATCCAACAATAGAAGAACAACGTCATGCTGTGCTTTAAAACTTTGCAATAATTCCACATATCTAGGTAAAAAAAACCAGATTTATTTGGCTTCTTTCGTGTAAACAAGTAAGACATTTACTTTTTCACAATAACTGTGGCTTTGATTTGTTTTTAAAAAACAACAACAACATACAAAGTGTTATGGTTGACTGCATATCATTATTGTTTCTTTGTTAATGCCAAAGAATAATCACTATATGTAACTTGCCCTTTATGGGCATATTATTGGTTTAATAAAGTATTCCTATTCGAAGACTTTTTGTTCTCATATATTACAGGAAATATGTTTTAAAAGACATTCTGTTGTTTATGTTAGCTGAGATTATATCTTTTTCTTTAAATGTAATTTGGTTAAGGAGTGCGCTCTCTCGTTGTTTTTTGTTTTTGTTTTTTTTATTTAAGCCAGATATTCTGGATCCTCTGGTTTCTTCCCATTTAGTAGTGCTTAATTCATTTTTGTTCCTACCTATTTTCTTTTCATAATTTTATTGCATATAGTTTAGAGCTAATGAATCTGTAAACCCCTGTAATTTTGAAAGTTTTTGAAAGAAAAAAAGTTGCCAATTTTAAATGTATAATTTATCACAAATCTAGAAGAGAGAATCAAGTCCATTAAATTTTATATTGCATATATCTAGAAAACAAGTACATGGTCCTTTCACTTTTTTTCTGTTTTTCAGTATTACTATTCTTTTAAAAGCTTGTTATTTAGAAATAGAGTAGAGAACATCCTTAATGCAAAAACACATACAAAATTTTCAGTCCAAATCGAGTGACCTCAGCTATAGAATCATAACTTTATAATCAAGTAAAAAACCAAACAGGTGAAAATTATATGACGTTTATTGGTTATTCTGTCATATAATTTTACGTTTGTCGAAACTTCTGTTATCTTGTCAGGTGTTGATTCGATGTAGGTACGTTCTACGTGAGGATCTGCATGAGCCCTTTTACAGAACGTTTATCGTTAAATCATTCACTGATTTTATTTTATTATTTATAGGTAGACAAATATGTTTGGAAAAAAAACCAAAAGTTTAAATTTTAATAGTATTTTGCTAGATCATTTTGCATATTATAAAATATATGTAGGAAAAAACGTTTTTACTAAAAATAAATTGAAAAATTGTATATATTTTGGAATATGAGCAGAACGACAGGAATATGTAACTTAATGACATTTGTAAAGTTCAGTTGTTAGTCAAATAAATGATTAGTTAAACGAAATTGGTAAATAGTATAGAAATACATCAATAATTTCAAGTATTCGAAAGGTTAATGTAAATTGGTGAAATAAAAAGAAAATTAGATTCGAAAATCTTAAAATTTTAAATGTCATTACAAAAAATCAAATCATAATTCTTCGGTTTCAACTTATAAAAAAACCACCTTAATTTAAAGCAACAGCAGTCTATCGGTTTCAACATTGTTTCCCTTCTTTCGAAATAAAGAAATATTTTAATGTAAATCACAAACAGGTGTTAATAATCATAAAATCTTTTGTAGAATAGATATTAGTACTATCCTTTATATTGTGCAAATGTTGTGTTTTGAATATCAATAAATTGTTAAAATAATGACTTTTACGGTATAACTCATCAATCATTAAACAGTTAAATGTAAATAATTAAAAATATAAATTAAGCCATAGTTTTTTAAATTTTAAATTAATATTAGTTCAAAGTCTATGTGTTTAAAAATGTTGAACTCATGTTGTCAATTGTTTCTTAGAGTATCTGTTGATCAAATGATGAATTATCCTCCGACTGAGTGGAACTTTACTTGATATAGATATAAGAAGATGTGGTAGTCGCACCAATGAGCAGTATTCTTTGCATTAGTGAAAAAACATCAACTGCCAAGTCATATTATTTACAAAAAACTGCCAATATTGTAATATTTATGAACAACAGAAGCCATGTTCTGTTTGTCAGATGTTCATATTTTTATTGATAAATTACGTGTGTGGGATTACTAAGAAATAAACAAGCAAACCTTTTTTTTCTTCATTACTATAACATTTAACACTTTCGTTTCGTACTTACATAAATATGACATTTCAAATAGCGATCAACGACTATTGTGGCATAAATATGTATATGGTATATATGATAAATGTAACCGCATAGTTATTACATGCACGTTTTATTACCAGACTAAAATAAAGTCTATGTAATTTCCTATAAGGTATCATGTTACAATTTTTTACGCTTTTTATGTGTTGCTAATAGATTTCAAAAAGTTCATTGTATTTGTTTTTTGTTCTTACAGTGTTGTTGTGCATCTGTCATTACTTTCCGTTTGTCATTTCTAATGTTTTAGAAAAACGTATAACTATTTAATTTATTATTCGTGTATTTTAATAAAAAGTACATGATTTTATCTCTAAAAATAACAAAATATAATATTTCATAACTTTTTTAAAGTTTATATTTGACATCATTTGTTTTCTTTTAGAAATGACATAACGTCCATGCGGAACTTTTTAAGTATTTTTAAGTTTAAAAAAAAAGGTTGCATGAATATTGCTGAACATTAGCACTTAAAGAATATATATCAAACTGGCAAAATCGTTCAGCTTAAAAATGTTCTCGGGGGGGGGGGGGGGGGGGGGGGGGTTAAAAATGCATCAATGTCAATTTTGATCGTTTTTTTCTTTTTTATTAGGAGGTAAATGAGATATCAAATTTCCAAAGAAAAAAGTTCATGTTAATACATTGTGTTATAAAAATAATTTGATTTCGATTGTATTCGATAGAATTTTTTGTATTGAGAAAGAAACACCCTGTCCCTGACACACACACACATACACAAGAGAAATACTGTTGTTTCTTGTATTAAAGGCAAAATATATCAGTTTAGGTGTTTTATGCCGTTAGAAAAAAAAGCTTTCCCTTAAATTACTTAACCTAATCCAAAACATACTGTTCTGCAATACATCTTGCAAATGACTAACCTTAATTATGATTTAATAGATGATGCAAATCTGTCACACGCTTTGTACATGTTGTATGCACTTTAAATAAATCTTTTGCATGTGATCAATATCCGCTTAAGCCTAACATGTTCCGAAGTATTCAATCATACCACATCATTTTCATTTTGATGAATACTTTTTAAGAATATAAATCAGATGTACTGCACAAATTTAAAAATATAGCACAAATAAAACTTTCCAGCTATAGCTATAGCTTAAGTTTTTATAGTTGTAAGGATAGATTTAAACTTTTTAAATACTTTTTATGGTTGTTTATATGCAATTTCCGATTGTTAAGTTGTAACTGGGTGTGCACTTGCATGACGGGTTACGCAGGTTTAAAGGAGAACCTAACTCTATCAACGCTCTTGGTCTCGTACCATAACAAAAGCATGCAATTCCCTACGTTTTTTGTTACTTATCGTCGCTTCCTTATCAATTGACGAGATTTGAACATCGCCTTTCTTGAGGTAGTTGTATAACTTTTTTTTTCTGACGGATCAGATAGTAAAAAGTGAAATCACAAAAATACTGAACTCAGAGGAGAATCCAATCGGAAAGTCCATAATCACATGGCAAAATCAAATGACAAAACACATCAAAAACGAATTAGCAAGAACTGTTATGTTCCTGACTTGGTACATGCATTTCAAAACGTAGAGAATGGGGGGTTAAACTTGCCCCAAAGCGCTAAACCTCTCACTTTGATGACAGTTTCATCAAATTCCGTTATATTTACAATGATGCGTGATGCGTAATAAAGCTTGTTTCTTAGATCTATTGCTTGACGACGTTTTCTTTTATAGTCGTTCGTATCGCTAGTTCTAACGACGGGAGCGTCTTGAACCACACGCTAGTAAACATTCTTTGAAAACATTTATGAGTAAATTCCTTCGAGATCCATTTATCTATTAATGTCGTCTTTGTTTCCGTGTTGTTGTCAAAGTGCATCGAACAATTGCATGTTAATTAACAACCTCAAAACAAACTTGACCTTTCATTTAACCTTCACAGATGTACATATATTCAGAAAATTCGGTATCTTTAATTTACATATAGATACTTAAATGTAGCATAATGTGCATTTACAGGAAAAGTGTAACAAAAGTACATAACTCCAAGGAAATTTAAAAAGCTAAACATCATACATATTAACACAACCAAACATTAGACTTAATCAACCAACAGAACAACTTGAAAATAACTGTCAAATCCCTGACTTGGTACAGGAATTTGCAAAAGGAAATAATGAGTTAATATAACAAAAAAAAGAAGAAGTGGTACGAGTGCCAATGAGACAACTTTCCACAAAAGTCCAAATGACACAAAAAATACGTACGGCCTTCAACAATGAGCAAAGCCCATACCGCATAATAAACATGGTTTTATAGCTAGCTGTAAGTCGGTTCCTGATCGAAGATGTCAGGTTATTTACGACTTTGAGTTTGAATGTCTGTTGGTTTTTTCTCTATAAGCAAAGATTTGTTGACATTGGAGTCACATCATTTTCACAAGACTGGACTAAAGACAAATGAATGAAATACTTACTATTCGGATTATATGACATCCCGCCATCTTGGCTGATCCACAATTTTCTATATCCTTTTGGTAGATCTAAGATATACTTTCCATAAACCTATAAGAAGAAATAGCAAAACAATGAATCAACGACAACAAGTCAATCTGTCAAAACTGCGTGATCATTACAATATAAATTTTGTGCGATACATATCAATTTATTGTTTTATTATAAAATAATGTGGTAAATGCATAAGAAAAAAATAATTAATCGTTAGCTATAAAACAATTGTGGCTTTTTAGTGAAAGGGTGCATACTTTTATAATTTTAATAATTAAATCATTTAAGTAAGAAAAAAATATTGTTTATTATTATAAATCATTTGTTTGGTTTTGTGGGATGATCAGGCAAGATGAAAATAAGTGTTTTGTGGTTTGATAAAACATGTTATAAATGAATCTAATAAATGAAAGCAGAGATGTTTTGCAATAATATTTTTTTCATCTTTTTTTTAAAGGGCAGTAACTTTTATTTTACATATTTCGGGTAAATCAAATGCTGGCTGTTAGATAAATAAGAAAAATTGTTTTGAACAATTATGAAATAAATAAACCTTAAAAAAAATAGAAGATTGAAGCCAGATTTAAACGATCAGTTGATTGATACTAAGTCTAAGGAAAATCTAAAAATAGATAATGCATAGCTAAAATATAACAAATAAATATGTACTACCAACAAGATAATTAAACAGTCTTTCAATAAATCTTGACATTCGATAGTGATGAGACTTCACAACAGTTAAGATTTCGACCACATCTTAAAATCTCTTTAAATCGCCAAAAAAGGCAAAGCATACAAAAGGTTTATTCATAAAGGTAAGTCGAAAGCTAAATGACAATACCATGAACAATAATGATGAAAACGCCAACAATTCACGAAAAATAATTAGTTCTTTTAATCTACCATTATCAGCTTTATTTCCATCAATATCATTATCTAACTATTATATCATGTGGTTATGATAAATATCAATTCAAATTTGAAATGAACAAATGAAAGGACATTCTTCTTTTTCTGGTTAGACATTTCAACCCACATAAAAAAAAATGTGCGAAAATTAGATGGTAATTCTAATAGTGTTCCTTATATAATGTTCATAATTCACAAAAAGCTAATAAATTCACATTGCGATAAGACGTGTCACGGTACTTGTCTATCCCAAATTCATGTATTTGGTTTTGATGTTATATATATTATTCTCGTGGGATTTTGTCTATGTGTGTTACATTTTAGTGTTATGTCGTTGTTCTCCTCTTATATTTAATGCGTTTCCCTCGGTTTTAGTTTGTTATCCCGATTTTGTTTTTTGTCCATGGATTTATGAGTTTTGAACAGCAGTATACTACTGTTGCCTTTATTTAACAGTTATGAAGAATTAATAACGGTGATAAAATTCAGGACATACCAGTGTTTTATGAATTATGGAATAACGATTGACTATAAGAGAGTTTCTTAACAATATACAATACATTTATATATTTTAAAAGTCATAGTAATAAATTTCAACTGGTAATATTTGGAATACAAGATAAATACTAGCAATATCAATAAATACTAGCTATAAATACACGGCCCTAATTTAAGAAACCTTCTTCGCACTATAATTAATCATAGGTACAGTGAATTGCCCATAACTAACGATTTACATTCTTCAAACGTTTATGAAACTATAAAGTAAGGTAAGAATATTTCATATGCCATTAACACTATGTTTATAAGGGACGATTTTTCGTTTCATAAGTGAAGAAAACTTATTACTTAGCTGTAGCGTCTCAAACATACGAAATATAAGTTTTCCCGATGCGTTCAGACTTGTTTAATTTGTCTTATGAAAACGTAATATCCTTTCCTCGCTAATGCTCTAACCAAATACGACTTTTTACAAAAAGTCTTCCACGCAACGGATGATACTAGTCAAGAAGCTATAAAGCAACAGATTCGATATAAAGTTTAGAAACTAAGTGTTTTTAATATAAATATTTTGAGTTAGAAATCATTTTTATCAATACATGTAAAACATGTATCAGTGTTCAAAATACTAGCAGATTTACTTACCTTAATAATTCACAAATATTCGATGTTTATTATAAAGTTAAGGAAATATTTGATTTAATAACTGAAACTTTTGAATGAACGTGTCATTTAGTATTATTCAACAAAACAATACACGTAATACAGATCAAGTAATGAAACGAAGGAAAACAATGGTCAAAATAAAGGTTAAAGACTTTTATATTCTAGGTAACACAACATATGACATCATAAAGAAGATGCGCCAATTACGTAGAAATTTGCTTTGAAACTTAAATATTTGTACTTCCGTGAGGGAGTGCAGGCAACCATAATTACATAATCTGACTGAAAACATTAGCTTGAAATTATAGAGGTGTCAACCGGAAGTAAATAATGACTACGTCTGTCAAAAATATCTAATATCAACATTTTAATGGCGGTAATTCAGTCATGTTTTAAAACAAGCCATGCTCTCAATTGAACATTTCTTCTTCAAAATATGACGCAACATACGCACAATTCACCTAGACATACACAAGGAAACCTTAATTACCTGAGATAAGCAAAACCACACTAAAGAGATTTGAGGTAATCAGTATTGTTTAGAATCCTGTAGTATATATACGATATCCAGCCACCACAACCAAAATAGAAATACCGAAATCAAAAAAAGTTTAATGGTATACCAAAACCACGTTAACTACTTCAGATTTAATATTTCAATCATCAACAAATCACTAAATAAGGAACTAACATGAGTTTTAGAAATTCCCTAAAAGCACCTCCGGATAACTACAACATCAAACCAATCTAAGACCAAATTCACCTTCAAATACTCTAGATATCCAATATTGGGTAAGATTTTCAATTCAACACGTATTCGGGGTTTCGTTCCCTTGTGCCTGATTTTTGACAACATTTTATCATATAAGTATGAAACAGTTGCAACATACAGAATGTATGCATTTTCACTTTCATTTTGTGTTTAAAATGTTTAATCAATGTCTTTAAATATGTATTGTAATAACATTTTATCATTAGCTGTTTGTTATTATCTGGCATTATATTAATATCGCTTAGGTGATTTAGCAGGGTCTCTATTATCCCAAAATAGTTTTAAAATCATGTTAGAACAACTATTAAGTAGCGTCACTGTTAGAACGTGCAACAGTTTACTGTCTACTAGAACTTTTGTTGACATTTAGCATAATGCCTCTAAAATGTATGTGTTGCTGATGTGTTTTTGTTTTATTCGAGTATGACTTTAATTTTGTTTCATTTGAATTCAATATTCCAAAAATATGCAAATGGTAATTCTTCTTTGACGCAATGTTTGTGCAGGTATTATACTACGTCGTTGGCCTAGCCTATACACAGAATGCAAATAGTTTAAAGATGCATCTCGCGATAGATTTCGTTTCCTAAATCTTTTGATTTTCTCATTAGAATATTGAATGATAAAAGTTTTAAACTCAAATGTTAATACACAAGTTGTTTATGTAAGAACTATTAAAGCCAAGGGGTTATTCATATATGTAATGATAGGCTATAGATGAACAACATCTATATATAAACACCAAACATATACTACAGAAATCGCTGATTATCTAACATAGCAAAATAGTCCTACTCTTGCGAATTATATAAGAATTATTGTAGATTCGTCTTACACAGGGTAAATGAACGGTTGTATAATTACCAACAAGAAAACTGTCTGTTAAAGTTCTAATGATGTCATTATACGTCACCGTACGTCTGCCATAAAAGGCCCATAAACGCATATAATTAAACATTGGTCAATGGGGGTAACAATTTAAACAAGAAAACATAAAGCTTAATGGTTGAAAAAAAAACATTTAGGTAAATAAAGACAATAGAAGTAATACTGCTGTTCGAAAGTTACACATCGATTTAAATAACAAATCTCGGTTATAAACCAAAATCTATTATTTACAATTGTTTAACTAAAACAATCGCAAAATAAAACAAAGAATATTGCTATAATATTGAAATTTAAACATCGTACCGTTATTGGAATGTTTTAAGATTATTTAGCTTTTGATCTTTACCCGTGCGCAAACATAGGAGGGATAAATACACATAGTTGAGACAACAAAAAATAAGTGCCTTGTCTGCGTTCAATTTTTATAGTCTCTTTTGATTGACTTGACACAGACAGCATCCTGTAAAAGACTTCACGTTCATATAAACCACCTGTAGCTAAAGTCATGTGTTTCCTTATTGGTATATAAACGTCAATAACGAATGTAAAAACAATGTGGAAATCTTTACTTAACATCACACTACTATATGATATAAAAAGCACTATATTGGGCAGTTTTTCAATCAATGAAATGCAAAAGAATGTTTTTTATTGGATATTTTTCAATTTGTTGACGAACCTAAGAAGGACAAAAAGTCGACAAAAAACTGACAAAATTATCGCAAAAAGAAGGAAAAACAATAGACTTTTGACGCACAATATTCATAAAGTGTTATTTTCGTCAGCTAGAAAATACAACATAGAAAACTAAAAACTGATTAACACTAACTCCGACAAAACACCGGGAGATCTCAGTTGCAATTAAGGCATGCAGATCCTGCTACAATTGTATCACTACCCGTGTTTATCGTTGATATCGAGATATATAGTCTCAGTAATGCAACAAATAATGAAAAAAGACGGCATATGCAAACTACAATTCAAACATTTTCGTAGTCATCTGAGCGAAAACTTCCAGAAAATGATACATAAATTAAAGACATTTGATTCAAACCAAATTCTAACCTAACGTGTACTTTCACTATAAACTATATTTGAATTTTGATATGTGCACAGCAGATGAATCAATATCCTTTTAATAATTCGTATTGGAACCATTGACCACAACTTGTTACATTAAAGATACACGAGAAAATTCAAAGCGGAAAGTTCATTATAAAAGGGCAAGAGCAAAAGCCCAAACACTTCAAACGAATGGATAACAACTTTTATATTCTGGTCTTATGTAGTAAACTTAACAAAAACGACTGTTTATTATATGCGATTGTTTAGGCTATTTGATATGTTACAAAACATTCACTATAGATCGTCGTTAGTTAACATAAGTATTTTTCAATAATTTACATACAAAATGTGACACGATTAACGTTTTCAGATTGTAAATAAAAATATTTAAATACCACACAATAGATGGTCAGTAAAACTATTCACGAATTATGAACTTGACCTAATTAAAGTATAGCTATATGTGAACAAAGAACATAGACAGTTGTATACCACTCTGTCCTTCTCGTATATACCATTTAGACCATGTTATTGTCGGTTAATGGTTTTTATATGAATAGTGTGTAATAAAATCTTTCATTGATCATGGTAAATCGTAACAATGAATTAAACAGGGTAATAACTTTGGCAGTCATGGTGGATGTTTTTTTATTAGTTCGCGCTCTTTCAACTTTTTTGTCGGAGGGGGGAAACGTCGTCTACGCATAGAAATTGATAGTAAGCGAGGTGTTTTTTTTTTTTTTTTTTGCTTTTTTGTGTACGAAATGATATTCATAATTATAAAGTGTGTGGTGCATTTTATTTCCGAATCAAATGACCTGCGTCGTATTAAAATCGACTTTATGCAAATGAATATCAATACATCCGTCAACCATTTTCGAGAAATTATGTCATTACATTACGCTTTTTTATACTGCATCTTAATTTAAAACCGATTTTATTTTTTCAACTTTACCATTTCTAATTACTTTTCGTGAATATTACTTTTACAAATGCAGTGCAGTGAAACATTTCCGAAAATGTGCTGTTAGTATATAATAGAACATGTGCAAAAATATAACACATATCTTGGAGATATTTCGCAAATTCACTTTTTTTAATGTTAATATCTTAGAGTATCACCTTATAATTCGTGCGATTCTGAATGTTCTTATTCCAGTGATATCATATGTTGTTATCATCTTCATGCATCAAAAACAGCCTTCATATGTTCATATATTATATTTTCTGTATAAGATTGGTATATGCTTTTTAAAGCTGACAACTGATGATTTGTAGTCACAATTATGTCCCCTTTTCCTTGTTTGTGACATTACCGGATGTGCCTTATCAGCTGATTTTATTTATCATGAGTAGCACGACGGATTTTACCATTTTTGATAAGTTGAAGTCCAATCAATTTAAAACGTAGTACACATGTGTCCTATGATATGATCTTTATAGTTTAATTAGATTTTTTATTTCCATTTCACGGTCCACTAAACATAGAAATGATACTGCGAGTGGGGTAACTGTATACTATGGACACATTCTCCTTATTACGTAGTTTGTACATTCGATCCGAATTTAAACTATTTGAACATAAGTAGTCGACTGTAGCTTCTTATTACATTTCTGACTTCTGCCTTTATGGGATGCGTATCCAGTCGATTAAACTTCTCTCTATGTTCGATGGAGTATGTGCGATTCAGATTGTTAACCCCAACCCATCCCAACTCACCCCTATAAACACACACACTCATTTCACATGGTTTTTACAGGTCGTATTTTACGTTTAATTTAAAAAATGCTTACTGATTTTTATACAAGATATAATGATGACCTTCTTTCCGTCATTTATTTATGTATTTATTTCACCAAGAGGTACAGTCTAAAATATAATAATACGTTTTAATATAATACCTTCTGTTAAGCCTGTAGCACTAACGCAGTTTATACAATTCAAAATAACAAAGCTTTTCACGTTAGGCTGTTTTAAAAATGGAAGTATAATAAACCATCACAAACCTTTAAGGAACATGTTATGAATTGCAAATGCAAAAAAAAGTATATCAATTAAACAACGATGGTATACATTGATTCATTGAAATACACTTATGTTTGAATGACCCTATATGACAAACTGTTAGAATAAATCACTTTAAATCATATATTGATTGAAGTTTTGTACAGGGAAAACGATAAATAAAATTTATTATTTTATTAAACTGTTAATTAATAAAATGTGACTGGTACTCAAAGCTGATTTCCAATTTATGTGAGGTACATTTGTACCTCATGAATTATTTTTGAAATTAATAAGTTACATTTTTGTTTTAAACAATGAAAAGGCTTTGTACTATCTAGTAGATAGGTATTTGAATAGAAATACTTTTCAAATTCTTTTGAGGGGGCACTAGCAACGAGACACATAAAAAATCAAATTAAGTTTTTTTGGGGTTTTTGTTCAATCATTAATTAAAGTGAAATAGTGAGATGAAAAGTCGCTATTGACAGCCTGTATGATTCAATTTTGCTAAAATAAGCTAAAAATAAACATCGATGATGAATTATTCACTTGCAAGTGAGTAATTAGACCTCAGTGAATGCGTATTCATATGAACTTCCATTTAACCCCTAAACTACATTGTAGAGATGGATAATGCATGATTGATGAAAGTAAGGCTATTAAAAGAAAACAATGTCAACATTGAAAGTGAAACAAAGGTAAATCATTTGAATGACTGATTCGATCCAAACAAATCATTCATATACAGGTTAAATCGAAAATAAATTAACTTAATTTTTTAACCTTAAAATTGAAATCAAACAGACATAGAAAAATCCATTTGCACGAGGTCCATATATCTATTGACATTTATGTTTATATTTATATCGTGTTAGAGTTATGTGAACGTCATTTGTTTTCGGGATCATCTCAATAGTTAATTTGATGGCGTCTAGACTACAATACCTACAGAACGAAGCTACATATCATCGGGCATATGTCCTGTTAATAGTTTATTTAATACTTTTTTTTATTTGGATAAATCAAAAATGAAAATTTGTGTCAAATCGGTAAATTTTACAGCTACTGCCCCTTAATGAACAGATAAACGAATAATTGAAGTTAAAGGTACAGCACTACTAATTGGCACTTATTATTATTTGTTATGTGGATGTAGATCGTACAAGAATTTAGGCTACTGCCAGATGGTAAAAATGTCCTTCTGAAACTTTTTTTTATAGTGTACCAACTTATGATGAAGTCTTTAACTTGCAATGATTCGACGTTTCAAAACCTGATACTGTAAAATTAAATCATTTGTACATGTTGTAATGACTATTTACTTTAACGTGATCGTATAATGGACATCCCTGTTGCGTTACTATTATAATTCTATACAATATTAATGTTGTAAAGTAATATAACTCATGTTATTTGTTGTTTTATTGCCTGTATGTACATTAAATATCTGACCGCATACCTGACCGTTACTTAGGAGGGTCCCTCTATGAATTATTAAATTGTTAACATAATAGACATTTCC